>JAHDVF020000391.1:0-11236 GCA_022606425.2 Lepidostoma basale | reverse complement strand
AATTAAAAAATACTGAGTTAAGATTTTTGCTATTCCACCGTTATACTCTCTTTCTCTCTCCTTCTGGTTTCAATCCTGGGATTGGTTTGCAGCAATTTCCCCTATTCTTCTCTTCCATTCTTCCCTGTCTTGTGCGGCTCTTTTGAAATCTGCATATGATGAGCAGCGCACGTCCACCAACAGGTCCTCCAGGTACTCTCGTTAAGAGTTTGTCCCCTCGGTCATACCCTCCATTATGGCATGCAAGAAGCCTTCTTGTCGTATTACATGGCCGATCCATCTTGCACGCCTTTCGGACAAGGTCCTGAGCAGGTGCCTTCCTCCTTCGATTATTTGGAAAACCTCCTCATTTGTAATGTGGTCTCTAGGAAATTCCTGTTAGTCTTCTATTGGACCACATCTCAAAAGCCTCTTGTCTCCGTTTATCTCTTTCGGATAGGCACCATGTCTCGCAGCCGTACATCAAGGTACTCCATACATAGGCCTTGATGAGGAGTATTCTCAGTTTTAGGTTTATATTATTCGATTCTATTATTTTCGACCTTTTATTAAATGCAAGCTTAGTCTGATGTATACGGCTGTCGACCGTTATACATATAGGCATTATTACATAATAATTTAATAAATAAGAAACACGAAAATTATTTTATCGAAAAACGGAGATAAATTACCATTACAAGCAAATGTTATCGTGGTGCAATGTCGCGCATTAAATTTTAAAGAGTAAACAATATATAACTGTCGCACTTATTTTTTGCATCTAACTCTTTTACTAACTAACTAACTAACCATCACGCCGTCTCCCCGAAAGGGTAGGCAGAAAGAATAGACCACCACACTTTTCTTTCCTGACATATTTCTCTCGCTTCCTCAACATTCATACATCGTGTCATGCACGCGCGTCGATTTCTCTGACTCCTCACATGGCCGACATTCAATATTTGATTTATTTCTTTCCTCGGTCTTTCCTCACGCTTTCCTCGGTCTTCCTCTATTTCTGGTTCCATTCACATCATTAACATATAATTTTTTTACCATTCTTTCTTCATTCATTCTTTCAATACGTCCAAACCATCTTAATGATCCTTTCATTATTTTGTTCATGACACCATCATTTGCACCGCATTCACTTCTTATATTTTCATTCGGCACTCTATTATACACAGAGTATCCCCACATTCTTCTAAGAGATCTCATTTCAACTGCATTTATTCTACTTTCATCCTTCTTATGTATTTTATTTTACAAATGTAGCCGATCCGACATCAAATCGAATATCAATTATGATAATAAATATAATTTGGAGTTTTGAATAAATATAAGAGTTTTTTTTTAGAGGTTTGGTTTTTAAACTGGCAATATTATTTCTACAGACTCTCAATTTGACAGTTGACAGTTGATTTGTGGTCAATATGTTTTGCCATTTTACCATAAATAGACTGACGTCAGAACAGCGCTTGCAAATTGTGCAAGTTTATTTTCAAAATCACGATTTTGTTCGCCAAACTTATCTCATTTTACTTATGTCCATTTTACGGTCGACGTAATCGTCCATCCGAGCATGTTATTCGGAAGACCATGGATCGTTTTCGCACCACGTACTCTAGTGGATAATACGCATCCACAAAGACGACAATTGTCGAAAATTGAATTTTACGATTGCGCTTCATTCGAGCTAGCCGTGGCGCTCATATGCCCGAAATCATATTTAAACAATAATGGCATTATATTATCTATTAAATAAAGCCAATATCATAGACATTAACATTATTTTAATGTGTTTGTTTTTTCTCATTTTTGAATATGTATTGTATACCTCTAAAATAAACACAGTATATACTCGAATTATATAATACTTTGTATTAAAACACTTTTTATTTTCTTTGAACTCAGACATGTTTCGGTTACCATTATCTAAAATTTAAAGTTAAAATTGTAGGATATACATTGATAAAGGTTACAACCGAAACATGTCTGAGTTCAGTGAAAATAAAAATTGTAATAAAAAATATAATTATATTTATTTAAATAAGAATCCACAACACAGAATAAACAACGTAGAAAAATTAGAAATCCAAGAAAAGCAAATACCATTTTAAAAATAAGAGAGAGATGCTTTCTGAGGGTAGCCTCACTATCGTGTAAATTGTCCACATCCGAAGAGATACGTTTTAGAAGGATTATTGCCATGCCCACGGGCATTACCTTAGGTGAATTGGTTCTACACAGTGGCAGGTGAAATAATTTATGTTGCCTTTGTCGCAGAAAATTGTCAGGGACAAACAAAGTCAAGTCATTCAAAATATCAGAGTTAAGTATTCGACCACGAATCAGTTGAAAAAAATTAACACCCAAATGGATAGTTCATCTAATTTCCAATGATTGGTAGTCCAGCATACCCAGCAAGAAATCAGTTGGATACAGTCAGGGGTAATAACCGTATAAATAAATGAAAATGAAAAATGAAAACTCCTAGAAAACAGACGTTATCATTCATATTAATTGTTAGGAAATTAATATACTTAGGAAATTAAAAATAGCTTTGTTTAATCCACTACTTATTAAATATATATTAAAAATCACGACATGTTTCGGAGGATACCTTCATCTTCAGGTGTAAAAATATAATAAAAACTAAACAAAGAAAGACTAATATAAAAACGCATTTAAAATTCGATACAAGAATTCAGAGGCAGTGCACAATGGTGTTCTTGTGCCGACCCTTATGTATGGAAGTGAAGCATGGAACTGGCAAAAGAAGGATGAAAGTAGAATAAATGCAGTAGAAATGAGATCTCTAAGACGAATGTGTAGCAAATCTGTTTATGATAGAGTGACAAATGCAAGTATAAGAAGTGAATGTGGTGCGAATGAAAGTGTTATGAACAAAATAAGGAAAGGGTCATTAAGATGGTTTGGACACATGGAAAGAATGAGTGAAGACAGAATGGTAAAGAAGGTATATGTAAACGGCGTGAACGGAGCTAGAAATAGAGGAAGGCCGAGGAAAACGTGGCACGATCAAATCAATCAAATATTGAATGTCGGTCACGTGAGGAGACGGAAAAATCGACGTGCGTGCATGACAAGATGTATGAATGTAGAGGAAACGAGAGGCGTATGTCAGGACAGAACAGTGTGGCGTTCCATTCTTTCTGCCTACCCCTCCGGGGAGACGGCGTGATGGTAAGTTAGTTAGTTAGTTACAAGAATTCAAATTTGAAAATTAACCTGGGATATTTGTTGTAAGTACTAAGTTATTTTCAATTTCCCAAGTATGTTACTATGGAATCCCACAGTGTTAATGCCTTAGCGTTAAATAGTGTTAAATGTTCTCTTTTCAAAAGATAATATTAATATTTAAATAATATTGTAATGAAGGAAACTGTTTCAATGTAAAAGTTACCTGAGGTACATCCTAGCTTTTCCAGACAGGGGGAACCCAATTACCAATAAATGCCGGTAAATTGTACTTGCATTAACGCTGTCTGCGTTTTCCATTTTCGTCAAACGAATTGCCAGACATGTGGCTATATTCCACGTGTACCGGGCTTCACCCAACGTACCGGCAGGGGCTTGAATTATTCGCAAACAATTCCTCCCCTTGCCAGCGCTGTCTGCCCTACCGGCTCGCCATAGCCAGCCCCCTCGCAGACTGCGAAACCTCAATCAAATATGGCCATGCAATTAACGAGATTATTATTTATTCAGACGAGAGTTTAATGCAACTTTCAAGTCATACGGTGTCCGGATGTCCGAGTTTGAATTGTATATTAAATATATAATCTTAATAGATGGCAAATCTGTTTATGATAGAGTGACAAATGCAAGTATAAGAAGAGAATGTGGTGCGAATGAAAGTGTTATGAACAAAATAAGGAAAGGGTCATTAAGATGGTTTGGACACATGGAAAGAATGAGTGAAGACAGAATGGTAAAGAAGGTATATGTAAACGGCGTGAACGGAGCTAGAAATAGAGGAAGGCCGAGGAAAACGTGGCACGATCAAATCAATCAAATATTGAATGTCGGTCACGTGAGGAGTCGGAAAAATCGACGTGCGTGCATGACAAGATGTATGAATGTAGAGGAAGCGAGAGGCGTATGTCAGGACAGAACAGTGTGGCGTTCCATTCTTTCTGCCTACCCCTCCGGGGAGACGGCGTGATGGTAAGTTAGTTAGTTAGTTAATAGATGGCGCTAGTGTAGATTGACCTCAAAAATGTGAAGTGTTTCTAAACATAGTAGCATATATACATCTGATTCTTCTTCTTCCTTATTGTAGACCTATGTGGTATGTTCTCCAGAGAGTTGCCCCTCCTGTGAGGTAGATTCCCAGCTGTCCTTCCATCTTTTAGGAGGTCTTCCACGAGGACGAGTCCCATGAGGTTGATTATGCAATGCAATATAGGGGAGTCTGGTGGAGTTCATTCCTTGAACATGACCGTACCAGTCCCTTTTTCGCTGTCTGCTCCATCTTATAATATCGTCAACCTCACATATCTCTCTTATTCTGGTTTCCTCGCGCGATCTCTCAGTGTTTTGCCTGCTATCGTCCTTAGTGTCTTCATTTCGGAAGTCGAATATAAAAAACGTCGCTATACTAATGTAATATTATATTTTATGTGAATGACATATTTATTTATTAAATTCCAAATGATAATAGACAAGAACTGATACAACATACTTCGATTTTTTAATGTTTGCTTTCAGTAAATATATTTTTTAGAAAAAATGTAAAAAATATATTTATTTATTCTTGTGACAACGAAATTACGAAATTTCGATAATGCAACATGAAAATTTTTAACTTGATTTTATAGGTAAACTTTAAACATAATGCATAAAATCCATATAACATAGACAGCGACAGCACAGATTGCTTTACCTACCGGCCGCCAGAACCAATCTGCCTCTGGTGACACCGGTGGGAAGAGCAATTAGTCTGCTGAACTCGGTCTCGATCGACGTCTTTCATGTTAGTGAAAGTACGTTCAGGGGGCAAATACTATTGACTTTAGAAAGTATCTTGTCTTCCTAATGTCGAACCATCTCTAATGCGTTCCTGGTACTTTGTTGTATTTTTATAATATTTTACCTGTACTTAATAGATGCCTTAAACATTTTCCTGTTTGTAATGTCTATTGAGTTAATAAACTGATTTGATTTTATTTGAATTGGGAAGTGAATTATTTAAAATATTCTTATCACCAATAGTGCAACGACTGGGATGCATGCTTTGCTGCACTGAGAAGGCAGTATACAATTACGCAGTTGGTTTTCAACTCAGTTTTCCAATAACGCCAGGCTGAATTGTTACAAAAAACATTTTTGGCGGGTATTTCTCACTCTAGCGCCAAAAATGCGAACCAAATTATCGTGATTGTATTTTTTTATGGACAATATTATACTCGTAGCTCGATACACTCTACAAAACTCGGTTCTGCAACGTTTCTTTATACAATACACATATCATTATCATCCATTAGATCGTATTTTTTAATACGTAAATATTAAATAATGATAATAAAAATTAGAAATAATGTAAAATTTCTTTTAAATACATAAATATGTTGATTAATTGGTTGCTTTTAGGCTTCGATCGGTTTCGGCAGCTCACTGCCATCTTCTGGTACCTACATCTGAGTTTGTTAAGCTTATATATTGAAATTTTCAATTAATTGGTGACGCCTATTGGTGGCGATGAGGTTCGCAACCCATCACACCGCGTCTCCCGCGGAGCGAAAAGAGAAGGATGGAGTGCCGCATCGATTAAAACATGACAGTCCATTCTTTCTGCCTGCCCTTTCGGGGAGACTGTTAGTTTGTTAGTTTCCAATTAATTTCCTTAATGTAATTCTAAACCAGTAAGAATGGAAACGTCTGTTTTCTAGAAGTTTTATTATATTTGATTGTATGACATGTTTCGCCTGTCTAAGGCATTAAAAAATGTTTGATAATGCCTTAAACAGGCAAAACATATTATTCATATAAAACATAATAAAACTTCTAGAAAACAGACGTTTTCATTCGTGTTAATTATTTAATATGGAGTTGCCATCATTGTTCAAGAAACATCACACACAGCCACACTACTCTATCCCGACACACCGCTCTAGATTCCTCTACATTCATACAACGAGTAATACACCCACGTCGATTCTTCCGACTTCTAACATGACCAACTTTTAACATTTTATTTTATTTTATTTGTTTTATAACACTAAAAAAATCACGGGAATTACGTGTGCATTACACGTGACATTATCAAATGTTGACCTTACCTTACCAAAGCCCTAAAGCCTTTAGAAAATATATGTTTTAATTCTTAATAATTATTTAGCATGGATGACTGGTATTTAACAATATTATTTTCACTAATAATTAAATAAAACTATGATTTTTTTTTACTTCAACTTTTTTCTTTCGTGTCGAAATGAAGTCAAAATTTGAAGTAGTTAAAAAACATCGTTTTATTTCATTATTATTTAAAATGAACCATCGTGAGATTTGAAGGGGTTCGTGCAAATCTGACTCCTGTCAGGAGATTATTACTCGTTGAAGGACCGTCCACCGCAAGGGTTCAGCCCCCCAGGCTTATGAGAGCACCCTAATGGCCAAGGATTAAAACGAATAAGGATTCATAATATTTGTTATAACAAATGTTATGAATCAAGTTAAATTTAAAAAAAAAATTATAAAGTTGTATAATCAAATAAATTTAAAGCAGATCTCTCATTAAAAACCCAAATAAATAAGACAGTGAGCGCCAGCTTCTTTCACCTAAGGCAGCTCAAAGCAATCAAAAGAAATATTCCCACTGATGCATTAAAAACACTTGTTAATTCCTTCGTCGTATCTCGACTCGACTATTGCAACGGCATATATGCCAACATACCCAAGAAACAAACGAACAAACTTCAATCCGTTTTCAATGCGGCAGCACGACTTATAAAAGGTGTTCCAAAAAACTCGCATATTTCACAACATCTAAAAGATCTTCATTGGCTCAAGTGTCCTGAAAGAATCCAGTATAAACTATGCTGGACGGTTTTTAAAGCGCTTCACGGAATGGCACCAGCCTATATATCTGAACTTTGTGTTGCTGATAGCCCTAACTTGCGGCAATCTACGCTTCGATCAGCAAACTCCTCGGCAATAGGCAGATTAGTTGAGCCAAAGCGCAACCCCCGGACAAATTTCGGAGATCGGGCCTTCGCAGTGGCAGGTCCGTCCGCCTGGAATATGCTTCCTGCACGCCTCAGATGCATTGACAATCCGACACAGACTTTAAATCTCACCTAAAAACCCACCTTTTCAAAATATCCCATAAAATGTAAACAACGGTTATCTGATTGCTGGTGTCACATGCAGCTCTCATGACTAAAAACATTGTCAAAGCGCCCTTGAGGTGAGCTATTCACGAAAACGGCGCTATACAAATTAGCCTAATTATTATTATTATTATAGCCACAGTTATGTTTTTGATGTCTACTCTTCTCCTTCGTTCAATGGTAAGGCCTTATCTTTCCTCGTTCTCTCCCCAAAGTGGGGGAAGATTTGTCCGACCTTATCATTTCCAGGGGCGAAGGATGTTATATTTTTTAGTAACATCACAAATGGAAGCATCTTAATTGTCCCTTTGTTATGATTAATTGCGTAGATTTTCACGGTTGGCAGCAATATGTTTGTTGTGTTTTTGGGTAACACCGTGTGATTTCGGTAACTTCTTCTCGACCGACGAGTAATCTTTTAGATTCAGTAATTTTAATTATATCTTCATATTGTGATTACCAATGTTAGCATAAGATTACTAACAACCGCCGGGGAACCTTTGTCTCACACGTACACACTGCTGGCGACACGGTACAACGGTGAAGTACCTTAGCAGACACAACACTATCACATTCATTACCCTGAAGATGGAGACTGCAACGATCTCCGAAACGTCGGTCGAGAAGAAGTTACCGAAATCACACGGTGTTACCCAAAAACACAACAAACATATTGCTGCCAACCGTGAAAATCTACGCAATTACTCAACAACCGCCATTTTACTAACAATGCTACTAACATCCTATTTTACATAGTTGTCACGATACAGGCCATGCCTAGTGTTACAACTACAGTCCATAAACTTTTTTTGGCAAATTATTGTTATAACATGTAAAATAAATAAATAATAAAAATTAATAAAATTATGAACAAAAACTATTCTTTGTCTTCTTCTTTTTTATATTAGGTGTATAGCTTTGCTTCCGCCGTTTTGCAATAGATGGCAGTAGCGGTAAGTGGTAGTTGGAATAAATAGATCATAGATGTCATACAATAAGCTTAAATATTTGTAAACATAACGCCATCGAAATATTAGTCGATTTGTGTCTGCATCATAAAGTTATTCCTGATTAAACATGTCAGCTTACGGGCCAAATTCTCGTCATTTGCGGGAGGTTTTAATTTTATGCTTTAATATGAAGAAATCTGCGGCTGAGGCTCATCGAATGCTCTCAAATACCTATGGTGAGGCCGATATTAGTGAAAGAACGTGCCGAGAGTGGTTTCAACGCTTCAAGAACGGTAATTTTAACGGCGTTTGTGTGTTTGCGAACAGCTGCTTCCAAGGCAAAGACGGAAGGGATTTCTGCATCGCATTGTGACTGGGGACGAGAAATGGGTTCATTACGATAATCCCAAGCGCAGAAAATCATGAGGATATCCCGGCCATGCTTCCACGTCGACGGCCAAACCGAATATTCACGGTTCCAAGGTTATGCTCAGTATTTGGTGGGACCAGCTCGGCGTAGTGTATTATGAGTTGTTAAAACCGACTGAAACAATCACAGGCGATCGTTATCAAACGCAATTAATGCGTTTGAGCCGAGCATTGAAAGACAAACGGCCGCAATACAACGAGAGACATGATAAAGTGATTTTACAGCATGACAATGCTCGACCCCATGTTGCGAAAGTGGTCAAGACATACTTGGAAACTTTGAAATGGGAAGTCCTACCCCACCCGCCGTATTCTCCAGACGTTGCTCCCTCGGACTATCACTTGTTTCGATCAATGGCACACGGCCTAGCTGACCAGCACTTCCGGTCTTATGAAGAAGTAAAAAAAAAGATCGATTCGTGGATCGCTTCAAAAGATGACCAGTTTTTTCAACGCGGGATTCGTATGCTGCCCGAAAGATGGGAGAAAGTAGTGGCCACCGATGGAGAATACTTTGAATCATAAATGTATAACCAGTTTTTACGATAAAGCCTCGAATTTCGGAAAAAAAACGGCGGAAGCAAAGTTATACACCTAATAATATATAGTTTGTATAAACAACACTAACTTTAATTAAAAAAATAAAATTACACATCAGACATGTTTCGGACAACCAGTCCTTCTTAAGTGATACACATTATAAAGATACATATTTAAAATATTATAAAATTCTTTACAAATATAATCAGTTTTGACAGATGTTATAAAGATTTCTTTTGGAACGTTTATGCTTTTGTTATAACAAATGCTATGAATCAAGTTAGATTTAAAAAAAAATTATAAAGTTGTAAAAAGTGTAAAAAATGGCGTTGAAGTTTCGCATGTTCTCAAAAATTTAGAAATTAAAAAAGCCATAAAAAGTAAAGAAAATATTATAAATAATCAAATAAATTTAACGTCAAGTCCAATCTTTGATTTATTTCCTTTGTTGTAAGTAATTACCTGAACCCCAATAAGAACATTAAATTAGTATTTTAGTTTTTTTATTGATTCATAATATTTGTTATAACAAAAGCATAAACGTTCCAAAATAAATTTATATAACATCTGTCAAAACTGATCAAATTTGTAAACAATTTTATAATATTTTAAATATGGTTAGTTAATTTTTTTATAATGTTTCATTACATTATATGTTATATAGTGCATTTCGCCTTTCAAATCACTCTGAAATGAAATATAATATATTAGGTCCTTACATATGAAATTGGCGTTTTGCCGTACTGGCAACTTTGATCTCAAATATCTTCTCTTTGGTTAGGAATTCCAAATTCAAATTTATACAGCTATTTACTCAAGTATTTGTGTTTCGAAAATTATAATTAATTTGTTTTTTCCTCAATTGTTTTTTTTCTTTGCGTCACTCAGTTTACAAAATGGAAAACTTGAAATATCGCGTTATTTACAGTACGAGTTCCACCGTGGCACCAGTGCTGCAGAAACGGCTCGAAGGATTAATGATGTGTATGGCGACGGTGCCGCAAAAGAAAACACAGTGCGTTTTTTGGTTCCAACGTTTTCGTTCTGGAAATTTCGACCTGCAGAACAAGCCCCGTGGACGGCCGGAGACCAAAGTTGATAATGAAGAATTGAAGGCTATTGTGGAAGCGGATCCATCGCAAACCACGTCCGAGTTAGCTGCAGGCTGCGGTGTTAGTGATAAAACTGTTTTAATCCACTTGAAGCAAATTAGTAAGGTGAAAAAGCTTGAAAGGTGGTACCTCACGAATTGAGTTAAGCAAATCAACAAACGCGCGTTGACTGCTGTTTTGAATTACTCAACCGGCACGATAATGAAGGGATTTTGAATCAAATCATTACCTGTGATGAAAAATGGATCCTGTATGATAATCGGAAACGCTCATCGCAATGGCTGAACCCTGCCGAACCAGCCAAACCATGCCCCAAGCTAAAATTGACTCCAAAAAAGTTAATTGTGAGCGTTTGGTGGACTAGTGCTGGTGTCGTTCACTAAAGCTTTCTTAAATCTGGCCAGACGATTACGGCAGATGTCTATTGTCAGCAACTGCAAACCATGATGGAAAAGCTAGCTGCTAAACAACCGAGGCTGGTTAATCGCTCTAGGCCACTGCTGCTTCATGGTAACGCTAGACCACACACTGCACAACAGACGGCTACCAAATTAGAAGAGCTTCAATTGGAATGTCTAGACATCCACCGTACTCTCCGGACCTTGCCCCAACAGATTACTATTTTTTTCGAAATTTGGATAACTTCTTGCAAGGGAAAAAATTCAACTCCGATGGGGCAGTCCAAACCGACTTCAAAGATTTTATTGATTCCCATACGAATGTTTTTTTTAGTAAAGGGATCGATGAACTACCTATGAGATGACAAAAGTGCATAAATAGCAATAGTACATACTTTGATTAAATAAATATATTATATTTAAAAAAAATCAAAATCAATTTCATATATGTAAGGACCTAATAATAAATCTTT
>JAHDVF020000390.1:0-536899 GCA_022606425.2 Lepidostoma basale | reverse complement strand
AATAAATATTTTGAGTTTTTTTTGTGACTGTACATGTTTTGTGACCCCTGGAATACACAATCGGTTTTTTTACAATAAAACCTAAAGTTGGTGAGTTTTATTTTTTTTATTATTTTTACATAATTTCTATTTTTATAATACATTGAATTCGCGAAAAAAAACTATAAAATTTTCATGTAAAAAGAACTCACTCCCCATAGAAAGTCGGACATCAATTTTTGTACTCCCGGAAAGGTTAAGAAGACAAGATACTCTCTAAAATCAACAGATTTATTTCTTCTGAACGTAGTTCACTAATAAGACGTCGACCTCTTGTTATAATTGCCCTTGTAATAATTGTAATACTTGCTTTTATAATGATTTTGAAAAAATTTCCTTTTGATTCCAAGATTAGTTTTTAGAATAGCACATTGTATTTTCATAACACTTGATTTTTAGACTTTTTTTAACAAGAGGTTGTTTGATCCCTATTATTTTTTTAAAAAATCAGATATTTTATTGATTATATATTGATTCTCATGACATATGATAGATAGCTAATCTATCGTTATTTTATTATCACGTTAATTCTACACTAGACCAAAGACACAATCAGACTGCCATCGCCGGGAGTCGAACCCGGGACCTACGCCATGGTAGTCCTGGGTTGTCGGGTAGTCCTTGGTTACAGTGTCAGCCCGTATCTCAACAGCATACGTCATGAAGGGTCGCATGCATGTCATATAAATTCTGACCTTGCTGTCAATACACATGTGCTTGTTCTTCCAGACCAGATTCTTCAGACACCCTGACACGGCAGATACTTTATTGACTTGTACGTGTACCTCAGTATAAAGGTCATTATGGCTGCAGATCTCTACTCCCAAATCATAATACAGGAAGTCATTACTTGCTCCACAGGTATATCATCAATAGTCAGCTTTCAACTTGTGTTGGTTGTCTGCATAATGTGAGACTTTTTGTTTTGCTGAATTATATATGGTTATACCAGTCAGCAATTCCACGTAATATTATTAGAAACTATATAATTTATATTATACATACACATAATAACGTGCCATCTAATTAAGTAAATGGCAATCACTTAATCGATATTGAAAAATATTGATTGTAATAAATTACGTTGAAAAACTACCACAATGTCTGCTTTGTAACAACACTCAAATTTATAGATATATGTTAGATCAAGAGTTGAATACATAATAAATATCTTTTTAATAAGGTTTCTTTAGTCTATTGAAAAAAGGCTACGTTCGCAATGCCCAATGCCATATTTGTATCGACCCTTATTTATAGAAGTGAAACATGAAACTGGCAGGGGAAGGATGAAACTAGAATAAATGGGGTAGATATAAGATCTCATAGATGAATGTGCAATAGGGAGTAAATAGTACGTGAATGCATTGTAAATAAAGTAAGAGCAAAATATTTTTAAGATAATCAAATGATTTTACTGAAATCTCTTGATGGAAGTTCATTTTTAAAATAATAATTAAATAAAACGATGTTTTTAACTACTTTGTCTTTATTTAGACAGCGACCGGTTTCGCCCAGGCTCGCTGGCATCGACAGACTGGTCTCCAGTCTGTCGATGCCAGCGAGCCTGGCGAAACCGGTCGCTGTCTAAATAAAGACAAAAGTGGAAGTAGTTAAAAAACATCGTTTTATTTAATTATTATTTAAACAAAATAATTAATTAAGGTTCACATAGTAGTTTAGATAAATGAAAAGAATAAATGAAAAAAGAAAATGTTACGATGTGAGTGACGTAAACGAAACTAGAAATAGAGGAAGATCGAGAAAACCATGGCACGATAAAATCAATATTAAATATCGGATACGCGAAGAGTCGGAGAAATCAGCGTGCGTGCATGACACGATGTAAATATGTTCCGACATTCGTCTTACAGCTGAGAAAACCATGGAAAACCTCAACCGGAACAGGATATGATTATGAGGAGAATAAGAAGATGTTCGAGAATGTTTATTATATAATGACAAATGTGTACACTTAATGTACTTCTAAAGCCTTTTTCTGGGTCTCTTTCCACAGCTTCCATCTATCGCCGACGAACATCGGGCAGTGCAGAAGAACGTACTCGATAGTTTGTTCTGTTGCATTGGCAAACATTCCCGCTTTTAATTTGGAATCTGCAGAGATAGGATAATGTCGCTCTGTGGCCGGTGAATATCAATTGATAAAGCCAAACTTAAATTATAATAAAACTTCTAGAAAACAGACATTTTCAGTAGTATTAATTATACAATCATTTAGGTCAATTAGGTAATCTGCATAAATTAAAGTGCATTAAGCTCGTTGATGTAATACATAACACGGTACAGTCTTCCTGGGGCACCTCACAACACAAAAGGAAAATCGATATTGGCGTCCTTCGGAGTGTTCCGTAAAAGAAATATCAAGTAGAAAATAAGCGACCGCAGTTAATAGTCACCCGTCAATAATCGGGAAATTGATTATCCATTTATGTATGGGTATATTCACAAGTACACTTACATGGACATAGAATTAGATTTAAGACATAAAAATAAATAATAGTTTAATTTATAACACAAATACAATGAATTTATTGACATGAAAACTAAAGTTTAATATTTGTGAAATGTATACTTATATCTGTATACGAATCCTGGATTTTCACCTGTGGGTGGTTAATTTAAATTTTTAATTATATCTCAATAGAGACGAAGAAACAAACTGGAAACTGACTATGGATGATCAAAGTGTTTACAGGACTTATGACCTGTCATTGGTTGGGTTAAGCGCACGCTTTATGTAATTACAACATTCCCCATTCCACCATTGTTATGATCATGTATGATACATTTTTGGAAGTTGTATATATACTCCAAATCAATACTTATTTTCACGTGGCAGTTCCAGTTAGCCATCTATGTAGATTTGATTGTACTAATTAATTTTTTAATAGGCGTATAAAATAGGAGTGGATACTCCAGGCGACTTCTAACAGAGCGATAGGAGGCGGTAGCCTCTTCGCATTGTGTTAATAAAGTAGTTTGCTAAATGCTAAACAATCATTCTTCATAGATGGCGTTAGTGGATGGATTGTATAGATTAATCTTAAAAAAATTAATTAGTGCAATCAAATCTACATAGATGGCTGACTGGAACTGCCACGTGAAAATAAGTATGGATTTGGAGTATATATACAACTTCCAAAAAATGTATCATACATGATCATAACAATGGTGGAATGGGGAATGTTGTAATTACATAAAGCGTGCGCTTAACCCAACCAATGACAGGTCATAAGTCCTGTAAACACCTTGATCATCCATAGTCAGTTTCCAGTTTGTTTCTTCGTCTCTATTGAGATATAATTAAAAATTTAAATTAACCACCCACAGGTGAAAATCCAGGATTCGTATACAGATAAGTATACATTTCACAAATATTTGTAAATATTCTGGTCAATTATTTGGCGTATAAAATAGGAGTGGATACTCCAGGCGACTTCTAACAGAGCGATAGGAGGCGGTAGCCTCTTCGCGTTGTGTTAATAAAGTAGTTTGCTAAATGCTAAACAATCATTCTTCATAGATGGCGTTAGTGGATGGATTGTATAGATTAATCTTAAAAAATTAATTAGTGCAATCAAATCTACATAGATGGCTGACTGGAACTGCCACGTGAAAATAAGTATGGATTTGGAGTATATATACAACTTCCAAAAATGTATCATACATGATCATAACAATGGTGGAATGGGGAATGTTGTAATTACATAAAGCGTGCGCTTAACCCAACCAATGACAGGTCATAAGTCCTGTAAACACCTTGATCATCCATAGTCAGTTTCCAGTTTGTTTCTTCGTCTCTATTGAGATATAATTAAAAATTTAAAGTTTAATATTTTATATTATATTCGCCTTAGAAGAATTAAATATTCGCCTCTTAGCATCAAAAGAATTAAATATCGCCTCTTAGCAGCAAACAGATCTTTTCATCGGTGTAAGAAGCTTCTGGGCTCTAAGTTACTCAGCAGGAATACCAAACTTTTAATATATAAGACTATCATAAGACCGGTAGTCACCTACGGCTGTGAGAAATGGTCTCTAACGCAGAGAGAGGAAGGCAGGCTGCCAGTTTTTGAGAGGAAAATACTGAGAAAAAAATGTGGACCCACGCTGGAGGATGGGACTTACAGAATTTAAAGAGACCTTGAACTTGAAGTACTGGTTAATCAGGAAACAGTAGTGAGATTCTGTAAGTCTCAACGCCTACGGTGGGCTGGCCATGTGGAAAGAATGCCAGAGGGTAGAACACCACAAATTATATCCAGATGGGTGCCCCGCGAAAAGAGACCAAGAGGCAGACCGAGGAAAAGATGGGCGAATTGCGTGGAGGAAGATTGGGAGGAAATGGGAGGAGCTGGGGAATGGAGAGAGATGGCCAGAGACAGAAGTCAGTGGACCGTTGTGAAGGAGGCCAAGTCCCACACCGGGATATAGCGCCGAGAAATGAAGGAATGAATGAATGAATATTTCATTATATAATCCAAGTCTCCAATAAGGGGATATGCTTATTTCATTATAAGCGAAAAGCTTAGTTGCACGAACAAAATAACATATACGAGTATAGATATACAGAGCTTGCTGCTCTGTATACTTGATGTTTGCATTTTTTCATTACTTTTTAATTAAATATATTAGATAATCCATTGTTTTGGCGGAAACACTTGAATTCTTGAATTCTTTCGAAATTTTCGCGACAGCTGTTTCGCTAACCGATGTTCGCATCGTCAGGTGTTAAAATCGGGTATATTTTATACCAATATACCAATCAACAGGTGTAATAATTGATTGTAACACCTGACGATGCGTACATCGGTTAGCGAAACAGCTGTCGCGACAATTTCGAAAAAAAAATCAATTGTGATATCTTATAAGTGTTTTATTTTAACAGTTTAATATATTAGTAATACAAAACGTGATTAATGTGTAATAGTATACGAATATTTCATTAATAGATAATCATTAGGCTAATTTGTATAGCGCCGTTTTGTATAACTCAACTAAAGGGCGCTTTGACAATGTTTTTTAGTCACGGGAGCTGCATCTGATACTAGCAATCAGATAATATTTTATTTATTTTTTATGTGATATTTTCATCTAAATTTATAAAAATAGAATAGCATCTTATCAAAATTATTGCCAACATTTCTGAAACAGAGTATCAAAATAATGATGTGGACCGGCCATTTTGCATTTCAAACAATGAGGAAGAAGAAAAGAAAAAAAACTGAGAAAAACTTTTTCAAACACTTCATTCATAATACAAAAACGTTTCTGACATACAAAAAAGAAAAACGTTTTTCCGTTTTGAGTCCAGAGCACAAAACGTGTATTTTCTGTTCCAGAGATAAGTCTTGCCCGCTTCGGGGCAGAAACAAAAAAACAAAGAAGTCTAGAGGAACTGATAAAATAATTATGGCAACCCAACTACTTTTTACTACAACACAGGTTTGTTTATTTAAAAGGCAACTAAATTACAAAAATAACTAACTAACTAACTAACCATCACGCCGTCTCCCCGAAGGGGTAGGCAGAAAGAATGGACTGCCACACCTTTCTTTCCTGACATATTTCTCTCGCTTCCTCAACATTCATACATCGTGTCATGCACGCGCGTCGATTTCTCTGACTCCTCACATGGCCGACATTCAATATTTGATTTATTTGATCGTGCCACGTTTTCCTCGGTCTTCCTCTATTTCTGGTACCATTTACATCATTAACATATAATTTTTTTACCATTCTTTCTTCATTCATTCTTTCCATATGTCCAAACCATCTTAATGATCCTTTCATTATTTTGTTCATGACACCATCATTCGCACCGCATTCACTTCTTATATTTTCATTCGACACTCTATCATACACAGAATATCCACACATTCGTCTAAGAGATCTCATTTCTACTGCATTTATTCTACTTTCATCCTTTTTGCCAGTTCCATGCTTCGCTTCCATACATAAGGGTCGGTAGAAGAACACCATTGTGCACTGCCATTCTAGCTTTTTTGGATAGGTTTTTGTTTGCGATGACAACTTTAAGTGCACCATTCACTTTGTTGCCTGCCCCAACCCTTCTTTCAATATCCCTCTCCACTCTCCCATCTCTTGTAAACATACTACCTAAATACACAAACTCAACTACTTGCTCCAAGTTTTCACCATTCACGCTAATGTTGCAGACTGTCGTGGTTTCTTCCTTTTCAAAAATCATTACCTTGGACTTATTAACATTCATCATCAGATCATTTCGCATGCATACCTCATACATACAATTCACCAGGACTTGTAGTTCATGCTCGTTGTCAGCAAGTAGGACAGCGTCATCCGCATACAAGAGACAGCTTACTGACACTCCGCTCATTTTGGCACCTACATCCAACCCTTTCAGCTCTCTCATACAATTGTCCATATACAGATTAAATAACCACGGGGACATTACGCAACCTTGTTTGACACCTTTATTGATATCAAACCAGGCTGTAAGATCTCCATTTACTCTGACACTAGCAGTGCTTTCTGTGTATAGCGACTTAATGGCCATGATCAGTTTTGTACTTATTCCATATTCAGACAATATTTTCCACAACTTTTCTCTATTAACGTAATCATATGCTTTTTGTAAGTCGACAAATGCACAGAAAAGTTTGCGATTTTTGGCCAGAAACTTCTCTGTCAACGTACGAAGTCCAAAAATTTGATCCATACATCCTCTGCCATTCATAAAGGCACCTTGCACATCCCAAACTTTGTCACTCGTCAATTTTCTTACTCTAAAAAAATAAGTTTTCATAATAGACTAATCAACTCCAGTCACGAGCATGATTAGTTTTAAGTAGGTACCTTGCGTTTTGATATTTAAAAAAATTGTAAGAATTTTATTTTTAAATAAAATTAAATACACTTTTATTAATTTGTATTAACACCACTTTATTTGGTAACACCAACCGGTTTCGCTCCCGCCGGAGCTTCGTCAGGGTGAGAGAGTAAACTAAATATAAAATCAGAGAACAACCCAATGAAGAAAGAAATATAATGTGGAGTGGGGAAAGAGTGGGGGTAGGAGAAAGTGGGCGTGGGGACGAAAAGACTGTTAAGACGGTGAGTCATGCTCATTAGGGAAAACTTATGGAAAAAATATTACTACATGAAAAACCACAGGTTTATTTTTTACTTATTCACATAATTACCACCAGTATTAAGACGCTTGTCATATCGAACTACAAGCTTTTGTATTCCGTCGGGATAGAAGTTTGGCGCCAGACTTTTCTTGAGCGTTATAATACTGAAGGTTACGATTATTTTAACCAAATTGTCACAGGCGATGAAACATGGATGGCCTACGTAACGTAGGCAGTAAAGTTTAACCGTCGCGTTGCCATGTGGTAAATTGAGTTTCCACTGCCAATTTAAAGTTGATTTTCTTAAAACCTATGGACCCTAATATTATAAAAAAAATTGTAATCCTCCATTGAAGTGTTCTCAATATTTCGTAATAAAAAAAAAAGCAAAAAATTACTTCCTTCATCCCAAAAAAAAATATTTTCTAAGACTGCCCTCACCTTCATTCGTGTTAAGGTAGAATTTGTTTTGCTAATATTTACAACTTTATCAAAAGTGACAAATACTTACTCGCTGTTTTGAACGTATTATAAATTATATCTTTGACCTTTTCAATAGGTACGTAATAATACCGACTGGATGAAAACGCAGCACGTAAGTTAATAATATCAGAACTGTGAAAATATTAACACTTTACCAAAAGGGACAAATATTAATACGTACTCGTTGTCTTGAACGTACTATACATTTTGCCTAGGTGCCTTTATCATCGCCCCGCCGGCCCGGCGTGCAGACAAGTTTCGACCCGACCCGACCCGATGTTTAGTCGCCCGTATGCTATGACGCATTACATATCAGAAATCGCATGGTTCCAGAAAAAAATTAATAATGATATGTTTTTCAAATAATCCATGTATGTTATAGATATCGATCTATTCCTAATGAAATTCCCTACAAGATGACATAAATTAAATTTTGATTCATCTAGTCATATGCTTGATATTTAGATAAAGTTAGCGGTAAACTGAACTTACCACATGGGAGCAAGCGTTTTGTTTTGAACACGGTACGTTAAGGGTTAAGCAGAAATTTTCAGAAAAATCATGTGTACCTACCGCGTTTTGGGACAGGAAGGAGGTGCTGCTTGTTGATTTTTTGTTTCCACTTTCTTGGGCCATGTTGAATGCCGCCATTTCATGGATTGTTGTTTTGTTTATAGGGTAATTTTAAGTTCTTACTTTTGATGTTTCTTTTTTTTATACTTTGTATACAAAACTCACTTTATTAAAAAACAAAAATTAAATACCAAACATGTTTCGGGCTAACCAGCCCTTCATCAGTGATATTATATAAATATTTAAAATATTATAAAAAATTTTATAAATATGGTAAGTTTTGACAGATGTTATAATGATTTATTTTGGAACGTTTATGCTCCAGCACTTCACATTTATCGTTTCTCGTAACGTGCAAGAATGATATATCTTTCTCTCTTCATTCGCAGTTGGCGTTCTTGACTATTTCTATTCATGAAATTGAATGGTTAAAATAAATACTCATTAACTAACTAACCATCACGCCGTCTCGCCGAAGGGATAGGCAGAAAAATAGAATAGCACACTTTTCTCTCCTAACATTCTTCTCTCGCTTAAATACTGATATAAAATGTTAAACAAACATCAATGCATCATATCGAAATGCCCATTGGTGGCGATGAGATTTACAACACATCACACCGCATCTCCTGCGGGGGAGGGGAGAGAAGGATGGAGTGCCGCATCGGTTAAAGTGTAGCAGTTCATTATTTCTGTCTACCCCTTCGGGGAGACGGCGTGATGGTTAGTTAACAACCACTTAAGCTATTTATATACTTATTATTACATTCGAAGTCGTAAAGTCGAAGTTTGTGATCAACGGTTATATGTGACTGCGAAGAAATAAAGATTTTCTACCCTTTAAACTTGGTTCACTTCGTAATCAGTAATAAGTTTTAACTTTTTATGTAAATCTTTTTATTCACACACGTTAAAAATTTCACAATTTCAATTTATTTATTCAAAAAATTATAAACATTACAGAGTAACAAATCCAATTCGTTTATAATCACAATATACAGAAATAAAATTAACAATTTTAAAAAAAAGAATTACAAATAATATAATAAGAAAACAAATGAGAGCAAGTAAGAAAAAATGTAAAACAGGAGACAATTAATAAAAAATATTCGAGAACAATTATTGACAACACCAAATTGTTCTCCTTTTATTTTATGCACTACTGGCATACGACAATAATCGGAACATAATTCAAAATAATCCAGAACGTTTTCATTTCGAGTGCATATCGATTTACTTTCGGTGAGAATCGAACTATTCCTCTCTCTTGCTCTCTTGTATTTAAAATATTATCGTAATCTTTCTTGAAGACATCCGAGTTTTGCCTCATTATGATAAATTTTCGCTACACAATTTAATAATTAAGTTATTAATTTAGATGAACATCAAAGAGACTAAAGAAAAAACATGGGCGAGAATAAACTGGAATAGCAACAAACTTTCCAGCACACCGAGCATTCCGCTACCTCCGGCAAGAGTTTACCTCAGAGGGGAGTTTAATTCGAGAATAAAATTAGTAATTACGCAGAATCTAGTTAGACCGCCTCCGGAACAACAATACTTACAAAAGGGTAAGCCAACGAAATACCCCATTACTATAATTAAGCGAACTTTCAACTCGGGCCTTGTCTTCACACAGATCCGGCTATCTATCCGTTATAAATAAATAAAATACTAATTACTAACTGTTAAATTATAAAACTGTTAAGTTATAAGTGCCGAATTCTTCTTTTTATAGTACCCTGTCGGGTCCCCCCAACGTTGGCGATCACCTCGGCGAACCTGTCCCTATCCTGCGCTGCTCGGAACGGCTCCTCCACACTTCGGATGCCGGTCCACTCCCTCACGTTTCGCAGCCAGGACATTTGTCTCTTTCCGGGCCCTCGGCGTCCCTCAATTTTCCCTCCAATATCAATTGGAGAAGGTGGTACTTTTCCCCACGCAGTACATGACCCAGATGTGAGATCTTTCGAACCTTGATAGTTGATAACAATTCCCTGTCAACTCTAGCTCGCCTCAGGACTTCGGTATTGGTAACCATGTCTGTCCAGGGAACTCTGAGCATTCGGCGATGGAGCCACATTTCAAATGCTTCCAGTCTGTTCATTGAGTTAACTTTCAGGGTCCAAGTTTCACACCCGTACAATAAAACAGACCACATTTGATCATACTCTGTCGGAGTTTCAAGTTTACGTTATCATTGCAGAAGAGTGATTTCATTTTATTAAACGTAGCTCTTGCTGCCTCAATTCTGCATTTTATCTTTACATCTGGGTCAAGAGATTGCGATAGTATGCTGCCGAGGTATTTAAATGTTTCTACCCTTTCAATGTTACGGCCGTTCAAATGCAATACTGAAGTGCCGAATTACTGTTATTTAAAGGAACGGTGAATACGTGGAATATTAATTACATAAACACAAAAGTCCGGATTGTTCAAAACATCGTCCGGATCGTCGCGACAACATGTGCACCATCTAAAAGAACATTATGTCTTATATTATTTTTATTTTATATCATTGTGTTTATTACCTATTATTTGTTTTGGATTTATTTTGTGGACGTTGGACGATCAAAGTATGCGCGGGAGATACCTATTGGTGGCGATGAGGTTCGCAACCCATCACACCGTGTCTCCCGCGGGGGCGAAAAGTGAAGAATGGAGTGCCGCATCGGTTAAAGTGTGGCAGTCCATTCTTTCTGCCTACCCCTTCGAGGAGACAGTTAGTTAAATTATAAAACTCTGATTATGTATCAACCTATGTTGATATCATCAGGTGTTACAATAATTTTTCAACTGTTAAAATTAATTTTTCGTGATTTATTCTTATTATTTATTAAAATATTCAAACTGACATATACAGAAACAAATACACATAAAGGTTCGAAAAATCACAGAAAATTGGAAAGAGTGGACTGGCAAACTTTTATTTCCTGGCATATTTCTCTCGATTCCTCAACATGCATACATCGTGTCATGCACGCGCGTCAATTTCTCTGACTCCTCACATGGCCGACATTCAATATTTGATTTATTTGATCGTGCCACGTTTTCCTCGGTCTTCCTCTATTTCAATTAATTTTAAATTAATTTTAACAGTTGATAAATTATTGTAACACCTGATTATGTCAATATAGGTTGACGAAACAGCTGTCGCAAAAAATAAAAAAATGGGATACATAAACAGAGTTTTATAATTTAATTCGGCCAAATGAATGGACTATTTAAAAATAACCAATAATTGTGATTTGGAAATGGAGTAATATTGAATGTTGAAAGCGCTATACAAAATAAAAAGGCAGCAGGCATAAACTAAGAGTTCAAAATCAAACCCGCTACCACAATGGTAAAGACAAATTTGAGAAATGAAACCATATTTAGGAGCATCCCTGCGAAACTTGTCATTGGTAAAAATATATAAATGTGGTTTTTTTTACTACCTACAGAGTTAAACCGGTTTGCTGCTACTAACTTAATAAAGTGGTATATAATACTAACAAGGGAAGGGAACGACATACAAAATTGACTTTGAGATAGGATTTTGCGGGATTGTAGTACCCCCTAAGAGTCATCCATTCTCAAAGTAAGAAAGCGCAATGGACAGCCAATTTTTAGAAATAAAAAAACACCGTTGCTTAAATATTAGGAAAAAAATGTAAAAATTGCCCTCCCCTTGTAATGGAAAAGTGATAAAATTTATTCCTAAAGTTTTTTACCAGAACTAGATATATTTTTAACTCCTGTGGTTCTTCTTCTTCTTCTTCCTCAGCCTATTCCCGTCCACTCCTGGACAAAGGCCTCCTTCATTTATTTCCATGTCATTCTGTCCTGTGCAGACTGCATCCAGGTTATTCCGACGTGTCTGTTTAGACCATCCTTCCACCGTAGTTGCGGTCGCCCTGCATTTCTCTTCGCCACCCGGTGGATGATGTCAGTGACCTTTGTTTTTTCTCTCACCGTATCGTTTCTGACTCTGTATCTTAGGCTTATTCCTAACATGGCTCTTTCCGTGGCTCTTTGGGTCACTCGCAGTTTCTCGGCAACGGCTCCTGTGGTTATGCAAACGCAATAATACCAAAAGTGCATATCTATTATCAATAAGATTGATAATGGCACTGATAATCAATAGTAACAATAATCACGGCATTTGATAATGCCTTAGACGGGCGAAACATGTCATTTACATAGAATATAACAAAACTTCTATAAATCAGACGTTTTTCAATGCGGAGTTTTACATCATTGGTATTGTTCAAGAAACAATAAATCTATCACGATTAATTTAATCATTTTTGAGATCTTAGGATATTTATTTATTTTTACTTTACACAAATGAGACATAACAAACGAACAATATTTAAACGTCTCATTTGGGCACAAAACTAAGATAGACCTCTTTAGATGCAGTTATAGGGAATTCGTGAATAAGAGTAACACAGATAACTGTCGTGTCTTTTCACATAGGTAGTTAAAAGCATATTTCCTTTGTTCTTTTTTTGCACCCTATACATCGATTTTATTTATTTTTACAGTTTAAATATTAAAAGTTGTTTGTGGTATCACAATTATTTTTATATTTTTATTTTTCGCGACAGCTGATTCGTCAACCGATGTTGACATCATCAGGTGTAACAATATTTTTTTCAATTGTTCAAATATTTTTTTGTGATCTTTCTAACCTTTATGTGCATTTGTTCCAATGATTGAAAAATAAAAATCACAACAATGTAAATAAAAAAACAAATGATTACCATTGGAACAAATGCACATCAAGGTTCAAAAAATCACTAAAATTAAAAGTTGACAAAATTATTGTATCACCTGATGGTGTCAACATCGGTTATCAAAACAGGTGTCGATAAAACAAAAAATTAATAAAAAAATGTTGTACCATAAACAGTTTGATACAACATGAGCAAACAACATTTAAGGGACCCATTTAGACACAAAACAGTTTAACAAAAATAGTTATAAGTAATTTTACAGAACAAACTTATACGAAATGGGACATTATTGATTTTCTTACTTATAAAAAAAGGACCGTTGCTGCGAAAAAATACAGAGAAATGTATGTTATGTTACACGTGTGCACATAAATAAATAAGATATGTGTAGAAAGCTCAATTTACACGTGTTACGTTCCCTCTCCCGCCGGCCCTACGAGTGTGCTTGAATAATAATAACGGGAGATAACGGCTTCCTGATCCCGGGACTATCCCGGAGAGATTGACGTCACGCGGTAGCCAGGCTCCCGGAGGTGCGAGACCACCCCCGAAGGACGGCGCTATCCCACGGGATGCGGTGGAAGATTACGTGAGGTTTTTCGGACGCAAAAATATCCAGTTTAATAAAATTACAGATGAACTTGTATATTTTCATACATATTTAGCTAAAGAACACGTGTCATTTTTTCGCATTTCACAGAGGTATTTTTTTTTAAGTTCAAATAAGTTCCACGAATCCGTGTATTAAAACAGGATAATTGAGTGTTTTTTTTTTATCTAAAAAAACTAATATTTTAAACACTTTTCTTTTTTAATACAAAAAAGGTGCACTTAAAGTTGTCATCGCAAACAAAAGCCTATCCAAAAAATCTAAAATGGCAGTGCACAATGGCCCTTGTATGGAAGCGAAGTATGTAACTGGCAATAGAAGGATGAAAGTAGAATAAATGCAGTAGAAATGAGATCTCTTAGACGAATGTGTAGAAAATCTATGCGTGTTAGAGTGTCGAATGAAAATATAAAAAGTAAATGCGGTGCGAATGATGGTGTTATGAATAAAATAATGAAAGTTCAAATCATTAAGATGATTTGGAGACATGGAAATAATGAATGAAGAGAGAATGGTATTATATGTTAACGATGTAAATGAGAGTAGAAATATTTAGAAGAAGACCGAGGAAAACATGGTACGGTCAAAACAATCGGAGAAATCGACGTGCGTGCATGACACGATGTATGAATGTTGAGGAATCAAGAGAAATGGAATATGTCAGGAAAGAAAAGTGTAGCAGTCCATTCTTTCTTTCTACGGAAACGGCGTGATGGTTTGTTGTTATTGTGTGGTTTATTCCATTTTAAAATTTATAAGAAATCCAGAATCTTTTTATGAATTCATAATAAATCACAAGTCACGAGATTTCAACGACTCCCCTTGAGAACTTTGATGGATACGTCAAACTTATTTCATAAGTATCGCCAATTCGCTTCACTCGGGCGACCACGCTCTCCAGTACATGTATACGTATATCAGTAACAATATAAAAGAAAATTCGATTCAGTGCTCCGACTTAGTAATATGTATTTATATATAGCACTCACCATGGAGTATCGAATAACCCCGAGACAAACTTTCTAACCCATTTCTTACCAGGGATTTAATCAAATAAATAAAACTAGTGCTCCTTTGGGTAATATAACAATTAGTCTGTAACATTCCATTGTTATTATAATATAAAAATACCTTCAAACAAAGCCTTGGATATTTTACCAGAGAAATTGCTAGTTTAAAATTAAATAACTAACCATCTCGTCGTCTCTCCAATGTGGTAGGCAGAAAGAAAGGACTGCCACGCTTTTCTTTCCTAACATATTTATCTAGCTTCCTCAACATTCATACATCGTGTCATGCACGCGCGTCGATTTATTTGACTCCTCACGTGGCCGACATTCAATATTAATTTCAATTATTTTATCGCGCCACGTTTTCCTCGATCTTCCTCTATTTCTAGTTCTATTTACATCGATAACATATACGAGTACTTTTTTTACCATTCTTTCTTCATTCAATATTTTCACGTCTCCAAACCATCTTAATGATCTATTCATTATTTGGATCATAACACCATGATTCGCGCCGTATTCATTTCTTAAATATTCATTCGACACTCTATCATACACATAGGAAAACACATTCGTCTTAGAAATCTCATTAATTCCTTTCATCCTTCTTTTGCCAGTTCCGTGATTCGTTTCCATACATAAAAGTTGGTACAAGAACACCATTGTGCACTGCTATTTTAGCTTTTTAGTTTAAAATTATAATTATCTGAACTAACTAACTACCTAACCATCAGCCCGTCTCTCTGAAGGTATAGGCCGAAAGAATTTACCGCCAAACTGTTCTTTCCTTATACTCCTCTCACTTCCTCTACATTCATATATCGCATCTGCACGCTCGTAGATTTCTCCGACTCGTCACGTGGCCGAGATTTAATATTTGATTGATTTGATTGATTTGATCGTACCATGTTTTCTTTAGTCTTTCTTTTTTTCTTGTTCTGTATACACCGTTAATATGTCCTTTCTTAATAATTATTTCTGCATTCATTACTTCTGTGGGTCGAAACCGTCGTAATGACTTTGTTCATAACAAATTCATTCGCACTGCATTCACTTCTTATATCTGCATTTGACACTCTTTCGTATACAGATTTATCATACATTCGTCTAAGAGATCTAATTTTTTTTATTCATATTTCATCCTTCTTTTGCCAGTCCGATGCTTCACTTATATACATAAGGATCGGCACAAGAATGCCAATTTTTTTTAAATGTATTACTGTTAAAATTGAAAACACTGTTAATATCACAATTTCTTTTCATTCACTAGGAGTGTCGCGACAGCTGTTTCGCCAACCGATGTTGGCATCATCAGGTGTTACAATAAACTAGTTTATTGTAACACCTGACGATGCCAACATCGGTTGGCGAAACAGCTGTCGCGACACTCTCAGTGAATAAATAGAAATTGTGATATTATAACGGAGTTTTAAATTTTAACAGTAATAATCAAATCAAATCAAATCAAATCAGTTTATTTACTCAAAAGACATTACAAATAGCATAAATGTTTAAGACATCTATTGAGTACAGGTAAGATATTATACACATACAACATAATACCAGGAACGCATTAGTGATGGTTCGACATTAGGAAGACAAGATACTTTCCAAAGTCAAGAGCATTTGTCCCCTGAACGTACTTTCACTAACATAAAAGACGTCGATCTCCGAGGAGACCGCGTTCAGTATCGTTCAATATCAGTATCGAAGTGTTTAGGCCAAAATAATAAACTATTTTTTAAATTTATTTAATAATTAAATCAAAAATCGTAGCCAGAAGGTGAGTGAGTCTTATAGGGTTAGGGGTGTTCGAGTATGTCCCATTAATATGCTCCTCTCGGGTTTCTCTCCCCGCCT
The DNA here is from genome assembly GCA_022606425.2 of Lepidostoma basale. Lineage (NCBI taxonomy): Eukaryota > Metazoa > Arthropoda > Insecta > Trichoptera > Lepidostomatidae > Lepidostoma > Lepidostoma basale. The sequence goes on along the minus strand of JAHDVF020000390.1, from coordinate 520,464 downwards.
GGCGTATTATTGGGAACACGTGGTCCTAAGACACCGCAAACCTCTCACCGTAATGAAACATCCCGGACCCCGGGTCTCGTGTTTGAGGGGACCTTCGTCTCTGCTTTTCGTTTAGTTGCGAGAACTGTCACCAGGGGAGTGTTGTGGCTGGTATTAGTGGTTTGACAACACAGTAACAATGCAAAATTAAATTTACTTCTGTGATGATGATTACTTGACAGTACTCATGTATGAACTACTAAATATGAAGTCATGACACGAAAAATACGTATTTATAATTCTAAAAACTTTATAAAGGTATTAATGTTGTTATTAGATAATTCATTGTTTTGGCGGAAACACTTTGATATTTCAACATTATAACTAACTAACTAACTAACCATCACGCCGTCTCTCCGAAAGTCTAGGCAGAGAGAATGGACTGCCACGCTTTTCTTTCCTGACATATTTTTATCTCGCTTCCTCAACATTCACACATCTTGTCATACACGCACGTCGATTTCTCCGACTCTTCGCGTGACCGACATTTAATATTTGATTGTTTTGATCGAGCCACGATTTCCTCGGCTTTCCTGTATCTCTAGCTCCATTCACATCGTTTACATATACCTTCTTCACCATTCTGTCTTCACTCATTCTTTCCATGTTTCCGAACCATCTTAACGACACTTTCATTCGCACCGCATTCACTTTTTATATTTGCATTTGGCACTCTATCGTGTACAGATTTACCACACATTCATCTTAGAGATCTTATTTCTCGAATGTTTGTCTGTTTAGTTTTTATTTTTGTTTGGTGTTCTATCATACGTCGTTTTTTTGCAATTAATTGTATTTCACAGCCGTTTATCCAACATTCAACATTTATTTTCCTACTTTTAAATATATATTAATCAAACATGTATAGTCATAAAAATAATTAATTATGTTCAATTTTCAAAAGTAAGCGCCGTAAGAGTCCAGTGTGTATTCTATTCTAAATTTAAATTTGAACTACAACCGGCAGAGCATAACTAGCCGTTATGGTACGCGAGAGACGGTAGTGGAGAAAAAAAGAGGGAAAAATAAACAAAGAAAACAAGCAGTTTCCAGCGCCCAATATTAAATCACATCAAATTAGGATGTCCTTTTCACTCTGAGCTCCTGAAATAAACACGTAAAATATGTGTCCTTTTTGTTGGAGCTCCGCAAAAATATCCGCACCCTCGTTACTGCGTATACAATAATAAATTAGATTTATGTTATTTGTATAGAAAACATAGGTTCCCAAACATTTTTGGCTACTAACCCCATTTTCTATTAAAAAAAAAAACACGCCTACTCTCGCTCTTAAAATCAATCATCAATCAATCGAATAACCCTGAGACTAACTTTCTTACCTGGGATTTAATCAAATAAATAAAACTAGTGCTCCTTTGGGTAATTTAACAATTAGTCTGAAACATTCCGTTGTTATTATAATATAAAAATACCTTCAAACAAGGGCCTTGGATATTTTACCAGAGAAATTGATATTTTAAAATTAACTAACTAATCATCTCGTCGCCTCCCCGAAGGGGTAGGCAGAAATAGTGAACTGCCACACTTTTCTTGCCTGACACATTTCTCTCGATTCCTCAACATTCATACATCGTTTCTTGCACGCGCGTCGATTTCTCCGACTCTTCACGTGGCCGACATTCAATATTTGATTTATTTGATCGTGCCACGTTTTCCTCGGTCTTCCTCTATTTCTGGCTATATTTACATCGTTCACATATATTTTTTTAACCATTCTTTCTTCATTCATTATTTCCATGTGTCCAAACCATCTTAATGATCCTTTCATTATTTTGTTCATAGCACCATAATTCGCACCGCACTATATCATATACAGAGTGTCCACACATTCGTCTAAGAGATCTAATTTCTACTGCATTTATTCTACTTTTATCCTTCTTTTGACACTAAGTACATTTTTATGATTTTTTTTACGTTCTTGCGAGCATTATCCAGAGGGGCAGTAGTTAGTCCTCAGCGCCTCTTAAATTTTCCCTGGACCAAAAACGCCTACTTACATCTCTTCAGCGCCCTCCGAAAGGCTATGCGATCCCATTGAGAACCACTGATATTACTGAAGGCCAAAATATGCGACTTAAAATATGTTATTTATCACAAAGATGTCGCGGGTAAGTGGCTTAACGCCATTTCTCTGATTGGATAATAAAAAAGAACGAATATCCATACAACATTTTGAATGTATACAAATACTTGTAGACGAATACTGAATTTTATTTACCCATTGCGGGATATCAATGTTGATAACCCGCAATGGGTAAATAAAATCCAGTATTCGTCTACAAGTATTTGTTTACATTCAAAATGTTGTATAAAACAAAAACTGGTCCAAGTTAGCATATAAATTGGAGTGACATTTCCAGGCGTTGTCTAGCAGTGCGTTAATGGCGGTAGCTTTTCACATTGCGTTATAAAGATCTTCTGCTTAATGCTTAAATCTAATCTTCATAGATGGCGCTGGTCTATAAATTGAAACTGACATGTGAATTGTGGTGTTGGATATTAACATATCGTGGGTATACTGGCAAAAAACGTTAAGTCTAAAATCGCTGTTTTGAGAAATCGAACATTTAAGTTTTCTTTAAATTTGAAACATATAAGTGTCGTTGTCAAAAGTCAATCGAGGGAATTTTTTTCAGCCGAAGACAATAAGTAGAGTTAACGTTTTTTTCCAGTACAAAAATGTTCAACAAGACTCTTCGAAAAATATTAAGTTTTTTGAAGCTTTTAGCCTTTATGAAATACCTTTTGTACGATTTAACGTTAAATTTATTTTTAAAACTAGAGAAAAAATCTGTTTCATTCGACTTCGTGTATTTTGCCAATTTGTAGAGCATTGTAAACTTTACAATACTGCATCACTAAGTCAAAACTGCCAATTTTCGACTTAACGTTTTTTGCCAGTATACCCACGATATATACAACTTCCAAAAATTTGTCAGATATGGTGGTCATAAGAAAAGTGGAATGGGGAATGTTGTAATTACATAAAGCGTGCGCTTAACCCAACCAATGACAGGTCATAAGTCCTGTAAACACCTCGATCACCATTTTCAGTTTCCAGTTTGCATCTTCGTCTCTATTGAGATAAAATTAATCCTGTAATATCCATAATTTTCGAAACACTAATAAACTAACACCCACTGTCTCATAAGAGGTAGGCAGAGAGGTCAGCTAATCGATACTTACATCGATACCTCAACTTCATACATCATGCCATGCAAGCACGTTAATTTATCCGACTCCTCATTTAATTTTATTTATTTCAATTAAAATCCCAAACATTACAGATATTCAATTCCAGATCGTATGCAGTCATGATATAAGAATTTATTAGAGAAACGTTAAAAAAAAACAAAAAGAGTAAGAAAAATATTGAATGTCGGCCACGTGAGGAGTCAGAGAAATCTATGCGCGTGCATTACACGATTTATGAATGTTGAGGAAGCTAGAGAAATGTGTCAGGAAAGAAAAGTGTGGCAGTCCATTCTTTCCGCCTACCCCTTCGGGGAGACGGCGTGATGTTAGTTAGTTAGTTAAAGAGTAAGAAGTGAAAATAATGGATATTGCATGTCGATTAAGCAGAGATTGCTCTACCTGCATGCATAACCATTGGCAGGTTGGTTCTGCAGCGTGGCAAATAAAACAATCTGTGCTCTCTTTGACGAAGGCCGACATTTAATATTTGATCAATTTGATCGTGCCAAGTTTTCTTCGGTCTTCCTCTATTACTTATTTTCTTTACTATTCTTTCCCTCATTCATTATTTCATTACAAACCATCTTAATGATCCATTCATTATTATCGTATATGTTCATAACTTCCATATATCTTCATATGAATCTGTATGCACAAGGCACCAACTTATTTATCACAGCAGTAGACAGCTGAGCTATCCATCATAGAACATGAAGCTGCATAATTTGTAAAGCCACAAAGCGCCATCTAGCCCTCTTAAACATAATAACAGCACCCATCCTCCATCTCTTGACATTCGAGAACATTTCTCTTTGACCACCATGCTGTGAAATAACGTAGGAATTATTTTTAGATTCGTTTGAACTAATATAATGAGTTGATATTTGGAAGTCAAAGACACACTACTGCGGTTTTAATATTGTCCAAATTGTCCACTGAAATAACAATAGAAAACTAACTAACTAACTAACAGAAATAATGGACTGCCACAGTTCTCTCTCCTGACCTATTTCTCTCGATTCCTCAACATTCATACATCGTGTCATGCAAGCGCGTCGATTTCTCTGACTCCTCGCATGACCGACATTCAATATTTGATTTATTTGATCGTGTCACGTTTTCCTCGGTCTTCCTCTATTTCTACATATATTTTTTTTAACATTATTTCTTCATTCATTCTTTCCATGTGTCCAAACCATATTAATGATCCTTTCTTTATTTAGTTCATATTACCATCATTTGCACCGTACTCTATCATACTCAGATTTTCTACACATTCGTCTAAGATATCTAATTTCTACTGCATTTATTCTATATTTATCATTTTGCCAGTTCCATGCTTCATATCCATACATAAGGGTCGGTACAAGAACATTTATACATTCGACGTCTTTCATATTAGTGAAGGTTCAGGTGACAAATACTCTGGACTTTAGAAAGTATCGTCTTCCTAATGTCGAACCATCTCTAATGCGTTCCTGGTATTATGTTGTATTATTATTATTATAATTATTATTTTGTTGAATCGCTCTTTTCATCATCACAGCATGAGCCAAATCGATGTAAAGGGTATTATAGCTATCATAGTGATTCTCGTGACATATGATAGGTAGCTAATCTATCGCCATTTTATTGTCACGTGAATTCTACACCAGACCAAAGACAGTGTGACAATCACACTGCCCTCGCCGGGAATCGAATGCACTTACCACTCAGCCACGAAGGTCGTTGTATGTAAAAAACAACATTGTGCACTGCCAATTTAACTTTTTTGGATGCATAGTATAGTATTATATATTTCACCAAACAGGGATGATCTCAAATCATTGATAAGAAAGTGGGTTAATGTGATCAGACGTCCCGTTTTCACCGGGACAGTCCTGTTTTCAGACAGCGTATCCCGGTGTCCCCGAAAACAGCTTAGGGACGTCCAAAGTGTTCCGTTTTCGAAAATAATTTAAACAATATATAAAAAAAGACGCGCAAATAAGAATCCTGGCGGTAGTATCTAGTAATAGTAGATATCCAAACCATCTTAATGATCCTTTCATTATTTTGTTCATAACACCATCATTTGCACCGCATTCACTTCTTGTATTGAAAATATAACAATAGAACGATGTAAAAATATATATTTAATTGTATATGTTTTTCCTTCGTTGTAACGACACTTTATTTTTTTTTAATATATAATACATAATAAATAAAAAATAAAATAAATGTTTCGGCACACAGAAGCTCTTCATCAACGTAATTTAGAACATACAAAACAAATTTAATCATGAATGTGGTCATTTAGAAATAAGAAAATAAACTGCAACTGATCGGATTTATGATAAAATTTGTTTAAATATTTGTTTTGTACATTTTTAATTACACTGATGAAGGGCTTCTGTGTCCCGAAACATGTTTGTAATTTTATTTTATTTTAACTAACTAACTAACTAACTAACCATCACGCCGTCTCCCCGAAAGGGTAGGCAGAAAGAAAGGACTGTCACACTTTTACTGATGCGGCACTCCATCCTTCTCTTTTCGCCCCGCGGGAGACGTGGTGTGATGGGTTGCGAACCTCATCGCCACCAATAGGCATCTCCCGCGCACATTTCGATCGTCCAACACCCACAAAATAAATCAATAATATTTTATCTTATTTATAAGTAAAAAAAAAAATGTTGTGACAAAAAAGGAAAAAATACATAATGATGAATCCGCAAGTCAAATTGATGAGTTGATGAATATAAAAGAAATATGTATTTTAATATATTTTTAATTAATGATTTCTGCAACAGCGACGTAAAATTTCAAATTAGTTATTAAATTTAGATATAAAAACCACAACACCAATACGCCGTTTTCAAGAAAGGGTAGGCAGCGAGAATTGACAGCCACATCACTCTATCCTGATACACCTCTCTAACTCCACCACATTCATACAGCGATTCATACACGCACGTAGATTGTCCCGACTTCTAACACGGACGATCTTTAAAAAATATATATTTGGTCATGCCATATCTTCCGCGGTCTTCCTCGAGTCCGAAATTAATTACGGAATCGAGGCAGACCGAGGAAAACATGGCATGACCAAATTAATTAAATTTTAAAGGTTGATCATTTTAAGTCGGAAGAATCGACGTGCGTGTATGACTCGCTGTATGAACGTGGAGGAAGCTAGAGAGGTATGCCAGGATAGAGTAGTGTGGCGGTCCATTCTCTCTACCAACCCCTACGGGGAAACGGCGTGATGGTTTGTTGTTGTTGCTGTTATTATTAGAATGAGAATAAATTAAAGTAGAATAAATGCAGTAGAAATGAGATCTCTGAGACGAATGTGTGACACTTTGTGTATGATAGAGTGTCGAATGGCAATATAAGAAGTAAGTGCGGGGCGAATGATCGTGTTATGAACAAAATAATGAAACGATCATTAATTTGGTTTGGACACATAGAAAGAATACATGAAGAAAAAATAGTAAAAAAAAATATGTTAACGATTTAAATGGTACCAAAAACAGAGGAAGACCGAGGAAAACGTGGCACGATCAAATAAATCAAATATTGAATGTCGGCCACGTGAAATCGACGCGCGTGCTTGACACGATGTATGAATGTTGAGGAATCGAGACAAATATGTCAGAAAAAAAGTGTGCTTGTCCATTATTTCTGCCTACCTCTTCGGGGAGACAGCGTGATGGTTAGTTAGTTATTATTAGAACTAATCGATGATTAATTTACTTAATAATCCGGGATTGGAGTTAAGCAACACAAAAGAGCTCATTTTTTAATTGTAAACTAGAGTTTAACCAACACATTTAATCTAGTGTATAAAGTTCTATAAGTCTTAACCGTCGCGTTGCCATGTGGTCAATTGAGTTTCCACTGCCAATTTAAAGTTGATTTTCTTAAAACCTATGGACCCTAATATTATAAAAAAAATTGTAATCCTCCATTGAAGTGTTCTCAATATTTCGTAATAAAAAAAGCAAAAAATTACTTCCTTCATCCCAAAAAAAAAAAATTTCTAAGACTGCCCTCACCTTCATTCGTGTTAAGGTAGAATTTGTTTTGCTAATATTTACAACTTTATCAAAAGTGACAAATACTTACTCGCTGTTTTGAACGTATTATAAATTATATGTTTGGCCTTTTCAATAGGTACGTAATAATACCAACTGGATGGAAACGCAGCACGCAACTTAATAATATCAGAACTGTGAAAATATTAACACTTTACCAAAAGGGACAAATATTAATACGTACTCGTTGTCTTGAACGTACTATACATTTTGCCTAGGTGCCTTTATCATACGTAAAATCTCGTAAAGTCTCGCCCGCCGGCCGCGGCGCGGAGACATGTTTATACTTGTAGTCCAATTGCTCGTATGCTGTGACGCATTCCATATCAGAAATCGCATGGTTCCAGAAAAAAATTAATAATGATATGTTTTCAAATAATCCATGTATGTTATAGATATCGATCTATTCCTAATGAAATTCCCTACAAGATGACATAAATTAAATTTTGATTCATCGAGTCATATGCTTGATATTAAGATAAAGTTAGCGGTAAACTGAATTTACCACATGGGAGCGAGCGTTTTGTTTTGAACACGGTACGTTAAGGGTTAAGCAACACAAAAGAGCTCATTTTTTAATTGTAAACTAGAGTTTAACCAACACATTTAATCTAGTGTATAAAGTTCTATATGTCTTAAGATCGTGACTACATCACGTGACGAAGAAAACAAACTGTGGTAAAAAATACACGCAGAGAAAATTTCACAGACAGGGGGCGTAAAAGCGCTTAAAAATCAGAGATAGAGATCGCAGGTGCGTTATATCAGCAACCATTTATTTACGAAGGGAGAGAGTCCGGTAAAGCCTCCCGCAGTCTCCGCAGGCAGAGAGTTACATAAGGGCGCTCTTGTTGGGTTAGGTAGAGGTTAGACGGGGGAGGGCGCAGCGTGGGGGCGTCCGGGGGGCGTTCAGACGGGTGGCTGCAACAGGGATGGCATACCCCCTCGCTGCTTGCTGTTGGGGAAGGTAGGGATCTTGGATCAACCGCGGGGGAAGCGCCCCTACCCCACTTAGATACAGTTTTTACTCACTGAATTAGAAAACAAAGGGTGTATTAAATACCGGCGCTTATCACCTGTGAATGGAGGCGTATTTCAGGTATTATGTTCTTCTACCGACCCATATGTATAGAAGCGAAGCATGGAACTGGCAAAAGAAGGATGAAAGTAGAATAAATGCAGTAGAAATGAGATATCTTAGACGAATGTGTGGATACTCTGTGTATGTCGAATGAAAATATAAGAAGTGAATGCGGTGCGAATGATGGTGTTATGAACAAAATAATGAAAGGATCATTAAGATGGTTTGGACACATGGAAAGAATGAATGAAGAAAAAATAGTAAAAAAAGAACCATAAATAGAGGAAGACCGAAGAAAACGTGGCACAATCAAATAAATCAAATATTGAATGTCGGCCATGTGAGGAGTCAGAGAAATCGACGCGCGTGCATGACACGATGTATGAATGTTGAGGAAGCGAGAGAAATATGTCAGGAAAGAAAAGTGTGGAAGTCCATTCTTTCTGCCTACCCCTTCGGGGAGACGGCGTGATGGTTAGTTAGTTAGTTAGTTATGTTAAAGAATTTTAAGATGGGATTGGTACGAGCTACCTTGAAGTAACTCGGAGGAATTCAATTCAACTGTAATTTTATAACAATGGAATTCTTTTATCGGATATAATTTATTTTCGTTCTTCTTTGACACACAATACCTGAAATACACAAAGAAAAATCTGCTTAGGAGTAAAGTATTATTTTATCAATTAATTAATTGAAAATACACTTAATCATTTAGATTAAGTTCCTATTATAACGAGGCTAATATTTCACAAAAAACGTGCGGAGATTATCACGGCTGATATAATTATATTAATTACTGTTAAAATTTAAAATATGTTATAATATCACAATTTCTTTTTATTCACCGAGAGTGTCGCGACAGCTGTTTCGCCAACCGATGTTGGCATCATCAGGTGTTACAATAAACTAATTATTAAATTAAGCCCAGTTTTGAACCAGATGCGCTGCTGTCAGCACGGTACTGCGCAGATGGATCTAAGCGTGCATTTTTCACCGTATAGAATATACGCTTAGTCTGCAATGAACTATCAAACGATATTTGACACATACAGGATTCTAAGAGGAATAAACTTATGAAAATACTCTAAATTCACTAGTGAACGATTTTTTTCTACATTCGTCGACCTTCGTGGCAGAGTGGTTAGAAGCTCTGACTTCCATACCGAAGGTCCCGGGTTCGATTCCCGGCGATGGCAGTGTGATTGTCACATTGTCTTTGGTCTGGTGTAGAATTCACGGGACAATAAAATGGCGATAGATTGGCAACCTATCACATATCATGTGGATCATCAATATAATAGCTAAAAATAATGTGTATACAGTAATTGGGTTTAAGTGACCTGTTGTATACAAGAAAAAAATAAAAATAAAGACGATTTTGTGTAAATCGGAACCTCTTATTATTATTTTTTTAATATTTGAGATAAGGGTAACGAAAGACTTCTTCTTCTTTTAATAGATCTGACGATCTGTGACACACAGATCATATCTCGTCGGATGATGAGATCCAGCTGTCCCTCCATCTCTTAGGCGGTCTTCCAGGTGGGCGGTGTCCGGAGGGGATTTCATAAGCGGCTGTATATGCGAGTCTGTCACCATCCATTCGGGCTACATGGTCCCTCCAGTATCTTCTTCTGGATCTACTCCACTGAACGATATCCTAAATTTCGCAGGTTTTTCTCATGTCTGCGTTGCGGACACGATCTCGGAGGGTTTTTCCAGTAATTGATCTTAGGACCTTCATCTCCGATGTTCTTAGTAGTCCCTTGAATCGCACAGTGTCAGCCCGCATCTCTACAGCGTACATGATAGGTCGCACGCATGTAACGAAAGACAATAATAATAATTAATATGAATGAAAACGTCTGTTTTCTACAAATTATATTACAATTTATAGGATATAATGTAGATTTATTATGTTATACATGTTTTGCCTCTCTAAGTTATTATCAGAGACATTCCAAACATTTCATTCCCATCAATTATAATAAAACTTCTAGAAAACAAACGTGTTCATTCGTATTCATTGAAAAACCCACACTCGAGATTGTGATGCGCACGACATCTGACAAAAGTCAATAATAGCGGGCAAAGAATTAAGAAACAGTCTGTCAATGCCAGCGAGCCTGGAGAAACCAGTCGCAGTGGAAATAAAGACAAAAGTGGAAGTAGTTAAAAAAATGATTTATTTTCATTATTATTTAAGAAACATCAATACTGCGTTGTTCGGTCAGTCTTTTCCTAGTGCGACCTTGGGTTAATTAATTTTACAAAAAGACACATGTATTAAATAAAAGAATAATTTATTTTTTCTTGATGTAAAAGTTCAAGTTAAATAATCAACACGAATAATAAGGAACATTTTCTAGAAATGTTTGCATTTAATTTTCGTTACGTTTGATTATACTTTAGACCAGGGGTCTCCAAACTTTTCAGCCCTTATTACCCCAGTAAGTTCCAAGAGCCAAAATCGTTTTATTTTTCCTGACATTATATATTATTTCTTTACTAGTTTAGCCTGATTGATGACACTGGTAATTAGCTGTCTTCCTCTATTCCTAGCTCCGTTAACGTCGTTTACATATACCTTCTTCACCATTCTCTCTTCACTCATTTTTTTCCATGTGTCCAAACCATCTTAACGACCCTTTCATTAATTTGTTCATAACACTTTCATTCGCCCTATGATATACAGATTTACCACACATTCGTCTTAGAGATCTCATTTCTACTGCATTTATTCTACTTTCAACCTTTTTTTGCTAGTTCCATGTTTCATTTCCATACGTAAGGGTCGGCACAAGAACACCATTATATGGTACACTGCCATCTTACCTTTTTGGATAAGCTTTTGTTTGCGATGACAACTTTAAGTGCACTATTTACTCTGTTGCATGCCCCATTCTTTCTTTCAATATCCTTGTCCACTCTCCCATCCTTTGAAAACATACTTCGTACATTAACAAATTCATCCACTTGTTCAAGATTTTCACCATTCACACTAATGTAATAGACTGTCATGTTTACTTCTTTTTCGAAAATCATTACCTTGGACTTATTTACATTCATCATCAAATCGTATCGCTTGCATACCTCATACATACTAGACACCAGGGCTTGTAGTCGGTGGCAGTACTCCCATAGAGGCCCAGAAGCCCGGCATGCGTAAGAAGTTTTGAATCAAACCCCCCGAATCTAAGTAAACCGACAACCCACCAAATCACCTTCCAACAATGTTCCTATCAGACGTAAGAGGAATAGCCATAAGAGCTGAACCTCTGTAAGCTAGAAGAGGTTTTGATTTGTTACGCAAGCCGGGCTTCTAGGCTTCTATGGGTGTACCGCCACTGCTTGTAGTTCATGTTCGTTGTCTGCAAGAAGCCCAGCGTCGTCCGCATACAACAAATAGCTTACTGACACACCGTTCATTTTTGCACCTGCATCCAAACCTTTCAGTTTTTTAATACACTTGTCCAAATATAGATTAAACAACCATGGGGTCATTACACACTCCTGTTTGATACCTTTCTTGATATCAAACCAGGCTTATAAACTAACTAACTAACCATCACGCAGTCTCCCCAACAATAGGCATATCCCACGCACACTTAGATCGTCCAACATCCACAAAATAAATCTAAAAGAAATCATATAAAATACAATGATATAAAATAAAATAAAATAACACAACACAATAAAAATATTTTAACACATAATGTTCATTTTAGATGGTGCACTTGTTGACATGGACTATCCGGACTTTTGTGATTATTAGATTTATGTTACTCACATCCACCTTTTTTTTTTTAAATAAGCCACAATTAAGTACTTAAAGCAATCAAACACCAGCAAGAACTTTAAAATAATATTGGAGAAATTATTCATAATAATCTACTTTTGATATGAGAAATACTACACACATGCTTGTGACCAATAATTCAGGATTAATCTCTGTGTAAACACATACACGCGCGACGTTGTATCAACATCGGTCTAAGGAGTGATTATATTTGGATCAAATGAACCCTTGTACATTAGTCAATATCCGGAGGAGCGGTGGACCAATCCCATAAACCAATTACGGAGAGATTAACCCGGCGGGCGACCGTCACATAAATCAAAATCATCGCCAAATAGACGTTAATGGCCACTCAACTATGAAAAATTACGTACACAAACTTACTAATTAACCATCACGCCGTCTCCGCAAAAGGGTAGGCAGAAAGAATGAACTGCGACACTGTTCTTTCGCGACATACTTTTCTCGCTTCCTCAACATTTATACATCTTGTCATGCAGGCACCTCGATTTATCCGACTCCTTACATTTATTTGATCGTGCCACGTTTTCCTTGGTCTTCCTATATTTCTAGTTCCATTTACATCGTAAAGATATGTTTTTTACCATTATTATTTTCTACATTCATTCTTTCCATGTGTCCAAACCATTTTAATGATCATTAACTGGTAAATTAACAACACTGTTATATAATAATAACATCATTTTTTATTATACATATTTTGAGAATGTTGCGACATCATCAGGTGTCATGATAGTCTTTCGGCCAAAACAATGGACTATTATATTATTATGAACAGCGTGTATGAATATTAACTTGAACACTAACTGGCTAACTAACCATCACTCGTCTCCCCGGAGGCGTAGGCAGAAAGAGTAGACCGCCACAATGTATTGTCCTGACATACTTCTCTCGCTTCCTCTACATTCATACATCGTGTCATGCACGCGCGTAGATTTCTCCGACTCTTCACATGGCCGACCTTCAATATTTTATTTATTTGATCGTGCCACGTTTTCCTCGGTCTTCCTCTATTTCTAGTTTAATTTACATATTACTATTTCTAGTTTTTTTACCATTCTTTCTTCAATCATTCTGTCTATGTGTCGAAACCATATTAATGATCCTTTCATTATTTTGTTCATAACACCATCATTCGCACCGCATTCACTTCTTATATGTTCATTCGACACTCTATCATACACAGAGTATCCACGCATTCGTCTAAGAGATTTTTTTAATTTTTCACAAACGTCCAGTTCGACACATTTTTTTATTATCAATTACAAATTTTAAGTAACCCTGACGAAGCCCCCGGCGGGAGCGAAACCGGTTGTTTTGTTAAAATAAATAAAGTGGGGTAAAACAAAATCGATAAAAAGTGTTTAATAAAAAAACGTTGTATTATAACCGGACAATAGCAGGCAAGACACTGAGAGATCGCGTGAGGAACACCAGAATAAGAGAGATATGTGAGGTTGGGGATATTATAAGATTGGAGCAGACAGCGAAAAAGGGACTGGTACGTTCATGTTCAAAGAATGGACACCACCAGACTCCCCTATATTGCATTGCATAATCAGCCTCATGGGACGCGACCCCGTGGAAGACCTCCTAAAATATGAAAGGACAGCTGGGAATCAAATCAAATCAAATCAAATCAGTTTATTTACTCAAAAGACATTACAAACAGCATAAATGTTTAAGGCATCAATTGAGTACAGGTAAAATATTATAAAAATACAACATAATACCAGGAACGCATTAGTGATGGTTCGACATTAGGAAGACAAAATACTTTCCAAAGTCAAGAGTAATTGTCCCCTGAACGTACTTTCACTAACATAAAAGACGTCGATATCCGAGGAGACCGCGTTCAGCAGACTAATTGCTCTTCCCACCGGCGTCACCAGAGGCAGATTGGTTATGGCGGCCGGTAGGTAAAACAATCTATGCTGTCGCTGTCGGAGATATCTATCTGGGACAAAAATACCAACATCCTCCAGTACGGCCGAGTTCTCGAAGTATCCCCTAATTAATCTGAAGAAATGGGTAATTAGATGTCCATCTCTTCGAAGCTGCAGAGAATTGGTTCCGAGCATTCCTAGAAGAAATGCCGTGGGATAGAGCCACGGATAACTACCATACTCCCTCATGTAGAATCTACCTCACAGGAGGAGCAACACTCTGGAGAACAGCCCACATAGGTCTTCAATAAGGAAGAAGAAGAAGATATTATAACAGTGTTGTCAATTTAACAGTTAATAATATTGAAGTATATTATAATAGTCTTTCGGCCAAAACAATGCACTATTATATTATTATTAACTGTGTGTAAGAATATTAACTTGAACATAGGTTGAACATAGTTTTCTTTTCCGCTTTTTATAACAACATATCTGAGAGCATGTGCGGTCCAACTAGTCGGAAAGTTGCGAAAACTCTCGTATGAATAAATCATACGAGCAATGTGGGCCGTAAAACAGCGAAGAAACGAAAATGTAGTTTCGCGAAAGTGAAGAAAATAATTGGAGTTTAAATTTTAACGAGCGTAACGGAAGAAAAGTTTATAAAAAATACCTTATTTTGAAAGAATCCCATATCCTACTCCAGTGTTACTTCGGTTCTTATGAAGACCGTTAACTTACTGTGAATTTTGAAAAAGGGTGTATAAAAGCTTTCCACAATACAAAAATTCCTAGTATGAGACTAGATGCGAGTTTTTTTTTATATTCTGTATGTACGATGCAATAAAAGGAAGAGAAAAAACGTAGAGAGAAAGAAATTTACCAAATCCAAAATTAAAACTAAGGAAAAGCATTAAAACTTAATAATAATAATGGACCATGGCAGGCGAAAAGCCAATTAGAGAACAAGTCGCTAGACGCAAATGGCAGTGGATCGGTCACACTCTGAGACGGAACCCAGCCTGCATCGCTCAGGGTGCACTAGACTGGTCTCCTATGAGGGGAAATAGAAAGCGAGGCAGACCTAGAGCCACCTGGAGAAGAACCCTGCAGGACGTGGTTAAGGCAGCAGGCCTCACTTGGGATGATGTTAGGCATCAGGCATGCGATAGAATCGGGTGGAGAAGGTTCCTTGAGGCCCTATGCACCACGGAGGTGTGACAGAACAAAAAGAAGAAGAAGAAGCTTGAAGAAAGACAAATGAGATGGTACGGGCATATACAACGGAGACCATCAGACCACATAGTTAATATAGAGCTTTGTCTGTGAATCTTCCTCGTCAACCATCCAGAGGAAGACTTGGGAACACGTGGATGATTCTTGCAGAGAAATGGCTCTGAGTGAAGGCGATACTCAGAACCGTAAGAAGTACATCCTGAGATCGAGAAGAGCCGACCCCAACTCACATTCGTCTAAAAGATCTCATTTCTGCATTTATTTTTCTTTTGCTAGTTCCATGATTCTCTTCACACACAAGGGTCGGTACAAGAACACTGTTGTGCCCTGCTGTCTTATTTTTTTTTTCTGGATTTAGTAATAGAATATTGTTGATTAGAAAAAAATCAGTGGGCATTATAAAAAAAAAGGCTTTTTTATTTAAATTAAAAATTAAAATGTGAATTTTCAATACAAAGTGAAAGGTATTATTATAATGTATATATGGTATATGGTTTTCAAATAGCATTCCTTTTGATATTGCGGTTAACAATATTTCAAACTTATAGTTATATTTTAAAAACCCTAACGCGATTTCTGAAATATCCGCTTTGATACAGTTTTACGACAAAAATGATGAAATGATATTTTTTAATGCCAAAAGAAACATTTGACTTGATTTCATATGACACTCGCAAAAAAAATGTCACGCACACTACACATACTCTAGAAACAAAGGCAATGCATATAGACCGTACACCGATACAAACACGCTAGAACAGACCCGTGGCAATTTATTAGAACTAGTAGAAATAAATAAAATATTTTAAAACTTCGACAAATAGTAAAAATCCGTAAACCTGAAGGAACTCGATAAAACCAGGCATTTTATTGAATCAAAAAATTCTGAAATCATATGGAGCATTTTTATAATTTTCTCGATTATTTAAATAAAAAACACAGGGCATCCCTGTCAAAGCATCGAAATCTTTCACCCTTTGGAATGAATATACATTAAAATTATATATTATACATTTTGATAAATATACAATTACAAGTTTATTCATAGGATAAGACATAAGAGACAATTAAAATAATTAATAAGAATGAAAACGTCTGTTTTCTAGAAGTTTTATTATATTTTATGTAAATGAACTGTTTCGCTTGACTAAGACATTATCAAATGTATTTTGTTTCGGGCATTTTCAAGTGACATTTGAAATGATTTAGACAGGCGAAATTGTTATTCACATGAAATATAATATAATAAAACTTATTGAAAGCTAAGGCATTAACACTGTGGAATTCCATAGTAATATACATAGGAAATTGATAAAACTTTGTTTTTTCCACAAAATATTTTAAAAATATAATAAAACACGACATGTTTTGGAGGATACCTCCATCTTCAGGTGTAAAAACATAATAAAAACTAAACAAAAAAGACTAATATAAAAAAACGCATTTAAAATTCGATACAATAATTAAAAAAATTAATTTAACCTAAGCTATTTGTTATAAGTACTAATAATTATTTTTGATCAGTAAGAACTAATAAATAATATTAAACAGTAATAATACATGATGATTATATAATAATAAAAAAAATGTAATTTAGAAAAAACATACATTTGAAAAGACATAATTTATATAGAAAATAATAAATGATTAATTTGCAAATTCCACCGAAACATGTGGTGTTTTTAATATTTTTTCAATATTGTGTGGATTAAACAATTTTTTTCAATTTCCTAAGTAGATAATAAAACTTCTAGAAAACAGACGTTTTCATTCGTATTAAATTTCATATTGAAGAAGCTTAAGCAAATAGAGCAAACAAAAAAGTAGAGCAGGAGGCAGAAGAGTATTTTAATTAATATATTAATTATGAATTAATAACGGGAACACAGATCGGTTCCCAATTCATACACTGCGCCCATTGGCACCCGAGGCTGCTATAGGGAGCAGCGGCGCACATAGGTGGATTTAAATGATTTAGGCGGTCAAAATTATTTTACGGTGTATTTTGACTTCAAATCATAAATATTATCGTAAAAAATTGTCCTTAGTAAAAAAAATATTTTTTCCCAGCCAAAAATATAAAAAAATACTAAATCTCGAGGAAATTTTTTATTTTTTATTACAAATTTTACAAACAAAAAAAAAAATCTAGTTACAGATTAATAATTGAGGTGCAAATAAGTATTTTAAATTTGTTTATACATTTATGGACAAATCTTGATCCATGTCTGAAATATCGGTTTCGGTATTAGGGTCAGCTGGTAGTAACATATTCATTGTTTCAGGGCAAAATGAACCTGGTTTGATCGTTTTTTTGTTTGTTTCATGCTACTTAATAGTGGATCTGAACTCAATAATAATCTATTATATATGTATATCAAGGTTGCATTCCTCCCTTGAGAACTTTCTTGCGTAGTTTTCGCGGTATGATCGAAAGTGCTTATTTCTGGCTTCTGCTGCCTCTTCCGACAACTGTCCTATGGGTAATAAGGCATTTTCAATTACAACTGCACCATGAATCAATATTTTATGCAAGGTCGGAGTCATTGGGTGCCAACTATATAACTCGACATACAATTTCGCAGTTGCCATGGCATATTCATCAAATCGTTATATTTCCCGTAGTATTTTCGAAGCATACCTTTTCCCTCGAGCCTGTAATGTTGTTTGCGCTGCATGAACGATTACTTCTTTATTAAGCGAAGAACGTATTTCCTCCGTTTTTCTTCTTTTAGTCCTCTCACTAGAATCTTCAAATGATTTAGAAGGCCGACCTGGTCGAGTTTGCTTGTTTACTGAAAGTTCAAATGTTCCTTCTAACCACTTTTCATGAGTTTTAAGAAACATTGCCTCTTTTCTAAGGGCTTTCGACCATTTTTCTTTCATTGGTGTTTTAAAATATGCAAATCTTTGTTTGAAACTGCTTAGATTATCTGGAGTGTCAACACAATAGGACAATAGGTGATTTTCTAGATATTTAATTTTTTCATCAAAATTAGGTAAATCTTGCTGCTGCATTTGATCGTAAAGATATTTACAACTTATGGTTTTTGTACCCAATGCATCAGATATACCTAAAATAGAGAAAATCACACTTTATTACATTTTAAGAAAAAGTTGATAAAAAAAAGTGATGTCATCCTTTTTAAAAAAATAACTGTAATTTGGTCAACCGCAGCTATCCGCAGCCAAATTTTATGTCATTAATTAGTCAAATATAAGATGTATACAATACAGGAACAAACATTACGCGATAGGACGCGATAATATAACAAAATGTCTTATAAACTTGAAAATTAAGTAAAAATTTCATTACTAGACCACCTTTTTTTGAGGTTCTACAAATAATATAAAATAACTTTTAAAGTAAGTTAAACATATAAAAAAATATTGATCATTACCTGAGTTATTCGAATCCATAACGATAACTTCGAAATATTAGGCGGACAAGGCAAAATTCTCCTTGTTAAATGTTTATACTGAGAGCGCTAAGAACAATGACGACGTGCACTTCGTTAGGCGGACATGTTTCAACCACCTGCGTGCGCACACGGTCAAAGGTTCGTGGTTGGGGATGGTCAATTATTGTTACTGGGACATTTCTTTGGATCTAGGATTTTTTTGGTATTTTTAACATCGATTTTGAAATTTGACTTATGACCGGCTAATTCTTAACAATCCACGTTAGTGCGGCGCCCTTTCATCAGCCTCGCTCGTTCTGTTCCCGTCCATCCGGGATAAACATTTCATTTATGCAAACACCATGAGTACAGGTTATTGGGTATGTTTAAAAATTTCAGTTCAGTTCAGCATGGAACTGACAAAATAAAAATGAAAGTAGAATAAATGCAGTAGAAATGAGATCTCTTAGACGAATGTGTGGATACTCTGTGTATGTCGAATGAAAATATAAGAAGTGAATGCGGTGCGAATGATGGTGTTATGAAAAAAATAATGAAAGGATCATTAAGATGGTTTGGACACATGGAAAGAATGAATGAAGAAAAAATAGTAAAAAAAGAACCAGAAATAGAGGAAGACCGAGGAACACGTGGCACGATAAAATAAATCAAATATTGAATGTCGGCCATGTGAGGAGTACGCGCGTCCATGACACGACGTATGAATGTTGAAGAATCAAGATAAATATGTCAGGAAAGAAAAGTGTGGCAGTCAATTCTTTCTGCCTACCTCTTCGTTGAGATGGCGTGATGGTTAGTTAGTTAGTTAGTTAGTTTTAAAAAAATTCAAGATCCGTAATTATTTTTTCTGTTGAAATAGTTTCTTCATGACTTTAATAAATTGACAGGGGGTTGTCGCCACCCTTAACCCCTTCGAATAAAGCCGGTAAACACGTAACTGGGGCCGGTCACGCCAGGTGCGGGTTAATTAGGCTAACAGGCCTCTACCAAGAATATGGAATGACTCTCTCAGATTTGAACCAGAAGGAGGAAGCCGTCGCAATAATTAGTTGTATGTACGGAACTCATGAAATACCCCAATCCTATTCCTGAACACATGTATTTTATTTGTGAAATGTATACTTACATCTGTATACGAATCCTGGATTTTCACCTGTGGGTGGTTAATTTAAATTTTTAATTGTATCTCAATAGAGACGAAGAAACAAACTGGAAACTGAATATGGATGATCAAGGTGTTTACAGGACTTATGACCTGTCATTGGTTGGGTTCATCATTCTTCATAGATGGCGTTAGTGGATGGATTGTATAGATTAATATTAAAAAATTAATTAGTACAATCAAATCTACATAGATGGCTAACTGGAACTGCCACGTGAAGATAAGTATGAATTTGGAGTATATATACAACTTCCAAAAATGTATCATACATGATCATAATAACAATGGTGGAATGGGGAATGTTGTAATTACATAAAGCGTGCGCTTAACCCAACCAATGACAGGTCATAAGTCCTGTAAACACCTTGATCATCCATATTCAGTTTCCAGTTTGTTTCTTCGTCTCTATTGAGATACAATTAAAAATTTACATGTATTTTATTATTAATACGAATAAAAACGTCTGTTATCTAGAAGTTTTATTATATTTTATGCTTATGCACTTGTTTGTAACACTTGATGATACCAACATTGGTTGGCAAAACAGCTGACGCGACATTCTCAAAAAAGTGTATAATAATAGATAAATGATGATTATTGAAATCAAATCAAATCAGTTTATTAACTCAAAAGACATTACAAACAGCAAAATGTTTAAATCATCTATTTAGTACAGGTAAAATATTATAAAAATACAACATAATACAAGTAACGCATTAGAGATGGTTCGACATTAGGAAGAAGAGATACTTTCTAATGTCAAGAGTATTTGTCCCCTGAACGTACCTTCACTAATATGAAAGATGTCGATCTCCGAGGAGACCGCGTTCAGCAGACTAATTGCTCTTTCTACGGTGTCACCAGAGGCAGATTGGTTCTGGTGGCCGGTAGCTAAAACAATCTGTGCTGTCGCTGTCGGAGTAATGTATCAGGGACAAAAAGACCAACACCCTCTAGCACGGCCGAGTTCTCGAAATGTCCCCTGATTAATTAAGAAATGGGTTATGAGATGTCCATCTCTTCGAAGCTGTAAAAAATTGGTTCCGAACATTCCCAAAACAAATGCCGTGGGATAGAGCCACGGATAACTACCATACTCCCTCATGTAGAGATACCTCAGATTTTTTTTCTGAACCCTCGCCAGCATAACGGAATATCTCGCCTCGTGAGGACATATCACAGAACCACTTTCGAGTCTGCAGAACCACTTTCGAACCAACACGTTGTATAGGAGTCTGAGTACATTGGGATCTCTGAAAACTAACATATTTATTATATGATAACTTTATTTTAACTTTTAACTTTTTTTATGCGAATAACATGTTTCGCCTGTCTAAGGCATTATCAAATGATAATGTCGTGTAACATATAATAATGCCTTAGACTATTCACATAAATAATAATAAAACTTGTATAAAACATTGACAGAAGTTCAAGGAAAGAACAATGTGGAGGTCCATTATTTCTACCTTCCTCTCCAGGGAGACGGCGTAGTGGTAAGTTTTTATTTAAAAGTAGATTATAAAATATAAAATTGTTTGAATTACACGTTTCGCCTGTCTGAGGCATTATCACTTGTAGCGAAAAGAAAACTCTAAAAACTTGTTACTGTTAAAATTTAAAACACTGTTGTATATCACAATTTCTTTTTATTTACACAGTGTCGCGACAGCTGTTTCGCCAACCGATTTTGGCATCATCAGGTATTACAATTAAATCAATACAGTTTATTGTAACACCTAATGAAGCCAACATCGGTTGGCGAAACGGCTGTCGCGACACTCGGTAAATAAATAAAAATTGTGATATATAACAATGCTTTAAAGTTTAACAGCAATAATGTTGAAGTATCATAGTGTTTCGGCCAAAACAATGGACTATCTAAAAACTTGCGTAAAACAGACGTTTTCAATCGTATTAGTTATAAAATATGGAGTTTTACATCACTGTTTAAGAGACAATAAATAAATGCATACTAATTTTTGATAAACATAAGGCTGTGGAATTCCATAATGGCGAATTATGTCATGAATTAAAACACTGTTTTTTCCACTTTTGAATTTATTTTTCTCGACAGGTATCGAAGGTTTTATACATACATTCAACATCGAGAGTTTCTATTCATCGATGATGAAGGTTTTAAACCTTCGATACATATTAAGAAAAATACACTCAAAAATGTAAAAAAGAGTATTTTAATTTATTTTAAAATCGCCATGTATTTTAATATACTCAAATAATTGTACTGAAATCTCTTGATTCAATTCAATTCAATTCAATTTATTCAAAAAAAGAATATCAATTCCAAATCGTTTATAATCACAATATACAAAATAATAATAACAATAAAAAAATACAAATAATATAATAAGAAAACAAACAGAAGACAATTAAAAAATATATTCGAGAACAATTTAGTAAAAATAAACATTGTTGTACAATAAGAAGAGAAGCAAATAACAATTTAATACATAAGAGATAGATGCTTTCTGAGGGTAGCCTCACTATCGTGAAAAATGTCCACATCCGAAGAGATGCGGTTTAATACGATTATTGCCCTGCCCACGGGCATTACCTTAGGTAGATTGGTTCTACACAGTGGCAGGTGAAATAATCTATGTTGCCTTTGTCGCAGATAATTGTCGGGACAAATAAAGTCAAGTCATTCAAAATATCAGAGTTATGTATTCGACCACGAATCAGTTGAAAAAAATGAACACCCAGGTGGATAGTTCGTCTAATTTCCAATGATTGGTAGTCCAGCATACCCAACAAGAAATCAGTTGGCTACAGCCAGGGGTAGTAAACGTTTTCTTTTTAGGTACAGAAAGCGTTAGAACTTTACTGGATGAGGGAAGAATGATAAAAAATATATACCTACACAAGTAGTGTGAATGGAAAAAGAAATCGAGAAAGGCGAAGGAAGACATAGCATGACCAAATTAATCAATTACTGAAAGGCGGCCATGTTCGAAGTAGGAACAATCGTCGAGCGTGTATGTCACGATGTGTGAATATAGAAGAGGCGCGAGAGTTATGTCAGGATAGAACAGTGTGGCGATCCATCCTCTCTGCCTACCCCGGGGAAACGGCGTGATGGTTAGTTAGTTAGTTTGATCCCTGTAAGATGGTTTCAAATTTAAAATAAAAATATGTATTTAAATAATCAAATCATTCATCGAACCAAACATTCGATGAGAGAGAACCTTGAATTACTTGGGAGAAAATTCGAAAGAAAAAAAAACTCCAAGCAAATCAGATTTCAGGGTGAATATATTTCTGCTCCAGCAGAGCGGAAGGCAATACAATGGCGGGCTGGAGAAGGAAAATTTTATCCGGTCGATCCGTTAGGCCAAATAAGGGAATTTCATTAACGTAATTTTGTTCCCCGGCGCTGAGGTGGGGGGCCCTACACCTCGCTCTTACTAATCCTGATAAAAAATACTTCCACCTATAACAAATTGACTAATCCTGTCTGTTTATTGGGATCTTGGGTATATCCGTATATCTTGTCTTTCTCGACCGACGTTTTGGACCGAGTCTCCATCTTCAAGATACTTCAGGGTGACTCCTTTTATTATTCATGGTTTCTTGAACAATGATTTAAAACTCCATATTAAATAATTAATACTTAGGCATTAGCAAATGACATTTGGTAATACCTTAGTAAAACATGTCATTTACAAAATAGTCGCCCTGCACTTCTCTTCGCCGTCCACGGTCTCCAAGTCAGCAGTCTTCTTGTCCACTTTTCATCTGAGCTTCTGGCTACGTGACCTGCCCATTGCCATTTTAGAGTCGCCACCCGGTGGATGATGTCAGTAACATTTGTTTTCACTCTCACCGTATCGTTTCTGACTCTGTCTCTTAGGCTTATTCTTAACATGGCTCTTTCTATGGCTCTTTGGGTCACTCGTAGTTTCTCGGCACTTTATTTGGACAATGTTACAGATTCAAGACCATAAGTACCAACTGGCAGAACGCAGGCTTCATAGACTTTTCGTTTCAGGTTGATCGGTATTTTCCGGTTTTTAAAGATGTAACTCATATTTCCGAAAGCTGCCCAGCTTAGCGCAATTCTTCTTTTTAGCTCTGCGGTTTGTTTATCTCGGCCCAATCGAATATTGTGTACCAGGTATGTATATTCTTGGACATTCTCAATTCTGTTGCCGTCAACATTGATTTCAAACCAATATTATATTATCTACTTTTAAATAACTAACTAACAAACCATTACGCCGTCGTTCCGAAGGGGTAGGCAGAAATAATGGACAACCACACCGTTCTTTCGACATTGGAAAATGCCTTAGAAAGGCGAAACATGCCATTCACATAAAATATAATATAACTTCTAGAAAACAGATGTTGTCATTCGTTATCCGTTTTCCGTGTTTTTTTAATCTATATATGGACAAGTGTATGAAAGAGCTGAAAGGGTAAGATGTAGGTGCCAAAATGAGCGGGGTTTCAGTAAGCTTTCTATTGTATGCGGATGACGCTGTTCTACTTGCAGAAAACGAGCATGAATTTATAAGTCCTGGTGACAAGTAGGTATGCATGCGAAAGGATCTGGTGATGGATGTGAACAAATCGAAGGTAATGACTTTCGAAAAAGAAAAAATCATGACATTAGCTTGAGTTGTGAAAATCCGGAACAAGTAAATGAGTTTGTATATTTAGTTAGTATGTTTACAAAGGATGGATGAGTGGAGATGGATATTAAAAGTAGGGTTGGGGAAGGCAACAAAGTGAATGGTGCACTTATTATTGTCATCGCAAACAAAAGCCTATTCAAAAAAGCTAAAATGGCAGTGTTCTTGTACCGATCTTTATGTATGGAAGCGAAGCATGAAACTGGCAAAAGAAGAATGAAAGTAGAATAAATGCAGTAGAAATGAGATCTCTTAGACGATTGTGTGAATACTCGGTGTATTATAGAGTGTCGAATGAAAATATAGAAGTGAATGCAGTGCGAATGAATGTGTTATGAACAATATAATAAAAGGAATATTAAGATGGTTTAGATACATGGAAAGAATAAATGAAGAATGAATGGTAAAAAAAAAAATTAACGATGTAAATGGAACTAGAAATAGAGGACGACCGAGAAAAACGTGTGACAATCAAATAAATCAAATATTGAATGTCGGCCATGTGAGGAGTCGGAGAAATCGACATGCATGCATGACATGTACGAATGTTGAGGAAGCGAGAGAAGTATGTCAGAAAAGAAAAGTGCAGTACATTATTTCTACCTACTCCTTCGGGGAGACGGCGTGATGGTTAGTAAGTAAGTTGATTTAAAAAATATATATTATAGTAGTATACTCTTCTGATTTTGAAAATTTGGTCTGGTTCATGTGGTGCGGTGCTCTTGTAAATTTGGAGATATTTCGTATATAAGTGAATTGTTTCGGTCAATTTAACTGTTGCCGCACTTTGTAATAGTTAATTGTGACACGTAATATGTTTGTACTGTTTTGCTGTTAAAATTATATTAGTTTTATCGTTTTTATAAAGAATTATGACAGGTGTAAAAATAATTTTTTCATTTGTTCCAATGACAATTTGAATAATTTCTTCAATATTATTTTTAAGTTTTTGCTGGTTAAGTGCCTAATTACAGCTAATTTAAAAAACGGTGGATACGTGTAACATTAATTAAATTAACACAAAAGTCCGGATCGTCCATGTCAAAATGTGCAAAAAAAAACATTATTTGTTTATTACATTATGTGCTAAATTAAAAAAACGGTGGTTTCGTGGAAAATAAATTAAATAGACAATATGTGCACGATCTAAAAAGAACATTTTGTGTTAATTTATTATTATTTTATATTGTTATTTTATTTTATATCATTGTACTTTATAAATGAGTAGAATAAATGCAGTAGAAATGAGATCTCTTAGACGAATGTGTGGATATTCTGTGTATGATAGAGTGTCGAATGAAAATATAAGAAGTGAATGCGGTGCGAATGATGGTGTCATGAACAAAATAATGAAAGGATCATTAAGATGGTTTGGACATATGGAAAGAATGAATGAAGAAAGAATGGTAAAAAAATTATATGTTAATGATGTAAATGGTACCAGAAATAGAGGAAGACCTAAGGAAAACGTGGCACGATCAAATAAATCAAATATTGAATGTCGGCCATGTGAGGAGTCAGAGAAATCGACGCGCGTGCATGACACGATGTATGAATGTTGAGGAAGCGAGAGAAATATGTCAGGAAAGAAAGGTGTGGCAGTCCATTCTTTCTGCCTACCCCTTCGGGGAGACGGCGTGATGGTTAGTTAGTTAGTTAGTTAGTTTACTTTATATGAATTGTGGCGATGCCTATTGGTGGCGATGAGGTTCGCAACCCATCACACCGCGTCTTCCGCGGGGCGAAAAGAGAAGGATGGAGTGCCGCATCAGTAAAAGTGTGACAATCCATTCTTTCTGCCTACCCTTTCGGGGAGACGGCGTGATGGTTAATTAGTTAGTTAGTTATATTATAGTAGTGTATTAAAACAAAATAACATTCATTACCTTCTGCCTACCTTCAAGAGCCGTTAGTATGCTACCTTATTAAATATTTTCTATTCAAACATCCACCACTATTCGAAGGATACTCAAAAAAAAATCTCGGCCAATCAGCCTCCGCGGTCTGTATGTAATTTGAGAGAAACCTCTCAAGAAGGAAGGAAGTAGTCATTTATTCATTCGGAAGGTTTCGGCAATTCCGCTAAAAAAAACTTCCGATACACTCCAATTATCAACACCGCACAGGGGTGTGCAATTCGCGATTATAATATAGTTTTTAATATATGTGGGAATATTAACCCCGCGCCTCAGATCGACAAGTAGCGCCTGCACATGGATAAATACATGCCATCATCTCCATTACAATATAGGCAACAGTCCTACTATAATGCGCTCCACTTTAGCCTCGGACGTCTCCGCGCACGCACGCCTCTATACGCGTACTCTCTATTTCAAATCATTCCGGTGCTAATGATATTGACATTAAATTATTCTCCGTTAGTTTCATACCAAGAAATTGGTTTGCATTAGAGTGTAACATTTTTAACAAACTAAATGGTGCACTCAAAGTCATCACCGCAAATAGAAATATATCGACTGAAGCAAAGATGGCAGTGCACAATGGAGTTCTAGTTCCGACCCTTATTTATGGAAGTGAAGCTTGGAGTTGGCAGAAGTGTCATGTGAATGTCCCGATGTGTGAATGTAGAAGAGGCGCGAGAGTTATGTCAGGAAAGAACAATTTGGCGAATATAGCGATTAAATATATTTTTTGTGAATGTATACTTATACTTGTATACGAATACTGGATTTCACCCACCGTGGGTTATCAATTCATGATTTAATTGTATCTTAATAGAGACGAAGATGCAAATTGGAAACTGAATATGATTGATCAAGGTGTTTACAGGACTTATGACCTGTCATTGGTTGGGTTAAGCGCACGCTTTATGTAATTACAACATTCCCCATTCCACGTTTCTTTATGACCACGTCTGACAAATTTTTGGAAGTTGTATCCTATGTGTGTATATATGTTTAAGTCCTATGCCAGATTTCACATGTCAAACTGACAACTAACTAACTTATCCTATGTATGTATATATGTTAAAGTCCTATGCCAGATTTCACATGTCAAACTGACATGTGAAATCTGGCATAGGACTTTAACATACATACAACTTCCAAAAATTTGTCTGACATGGTCATAAAGAAAGGTGGAATGGGGAATGTTGTAATTGCATAAAACGTGCGCTTAACCCAACCAATGACAGGTCATAAGTCCTGTAAACACCTTGATCAACCATATTCAGTTACCAATTTGCATCTTCGTCTCTATTGAGATACAATTAAATCATGAATTAAATATATAACGGAACACTCTGGTTAGTGTATCAAATACATAATAAATAATTAAAAACATAAGACAATTTCTGGTTAAAATATTTCACCAGTGTTGCCAGCACAGCTGGAAAGAAACAAACATTCTTCCTGGAACAAGGAGATATACTCGTATTATATACAAAAGTCCAGTGTGCACCACCGACTTGGCGAGTATCTGTTATCGATTATTCAATAAAGCACGTTAGAACAGCCCGCCTGAAATGTGAAACCATTCTCTGTTATCCAGAATACAATTTCCAGGAAAAATATTTTTAAATGAAATCAAATGAAAACCAAATAATAGTTTAAAACCATCTGGAATGATAATATTGGTTGTTAATAATAATTTTAAAATATATATATTTTTATTAAATACTCCCACTTTAGTCTTTATTTCGACAGTGATCGGTTTCGCCAGGCTAGTTGGCATCGACAGAATGGCAGCAAGGCTGGCCAAACCGGTCACTGTCGAAATATATAGGCAAAGTTGAAGCAGTTCTAAAAAAAATCGTTTTATTTAATTGTTGTTTAAAACGAATTTCAATCAATAAATTCATCATTTGATTGTTTATTTATTGGTTCTAGAACAATGATGTAAAACTCTATACTAATATACTATATCACAATTTCTTTTTATTCGCCGAGAGTGTCGCGACAACTGTTTCCCCAAACGATCGTGGCATCATCAGGTAGCTTTAGTTTATTGTAACACCTGATGATGCCAACATCGGTTGGGCGCAACAGCTGTCGCGAGACTCCCAGTGAATTAAAAAAAATTGTCATATTATAGAAAGTGTTTTAAAATTTAACAGTAATAATGTTGAAGTATCATAGTGTTCCGAAACAATGGACTATTCATAATATTTTCTTACACAAAACAATATATATTAATCTATTAATACGAATAAAATGGCCTGTTTTGTAGAAGTCTTACTTTATTTTATGGGAATGACATGTGTCGCATTGCTAAGCCATTAACAAATGTTTTTAAATGATATGAAAGTGTTTCTCTTATAAAAATTTTTAAAACTTCCAGTCAATACAGTCTCAGCATTTCACGATGACTTTAAACTGAATGTTTACAGTAATGTCTATGTGTATCTCTGG
Organism: Lepidostoma basale; assembly: GCA_022606425.2. Classification (NCBI taxonomy): domain Eukaryota; kingdom Metazoa; phylum Arthropoda; class Insecta; order Trichoptera; family Lepidostomatidae; genus Lepidostoma; species Lepidostoma basale. The sequence goes on along the minus strand of JAHDVF020000390.1, from coordinate 491,501 downwards.
AGAATAATCTTCTTCTTCTTTGTCCTCTTGGTCCAGGTCGAATGACCTCTTTGTGACGGTGAACTGTCTTGGGATATAGACGTCCAGCTGTCCTTTCATCTTTTCGGCGGCATTCCTGGTCTGCTCTAAGGTGCCATATCTTGCTGCAAGGGTTTTCAGTCTTACGAATAATTATTTTATTGAAATAATAAGCAACCAATCAAATAATTAATACGAATGAAAACGTCAGTTTTCTAGAAGTTTTATTATATTTTATGGGAATGACATGCTTCGCCCTTCTAAGGCATTATCAGATGTGACGAAACTCAACTCGTTGCAGTTTATATACACTAGTAAATGAAGCAGAATATGGCAATTAACGAAAATTGATGTGACTTTATACATTTTTGTATACTTTATACATTGTATTTATATAAACAGCAACGAGTTGAAGTTTCGTCACATTTCATTCCCGTAAAACATAATAAAACTTCTAAAAAACAGACGTTTTCATTCGAATTAATTACTATTATAATAACAGTGTTTTAAATTTTAACAGTAATAAAGTATTATGAACTAAATTATAAAAGGATCGCTGAGTTGGTTTGGACACATGGAACACATAGATGAAGAAAGAATGGTGAAGATAGTATACGTTATGGATGTAAATGGCTTGCGAAGTCAAGGAAGACAGTGAAAAACATGGCATTACGATATTAATCAAATTTCGATGGTCGGCTATGTTAGACATTGGAAGAATCGACGTACGTGTATGAATGTGGCGGAAACAAGAGAGAAGATAGAGTAGTATGGTGGTAGATTTGTGTATCCTTTCAATACAACGAAATTACAAGCTTCAATGTGGATCAACGAACAATATAATTCCCATACCTAAAAAGCTGAAAAGCGAACTCTAGACGAAACCGTTTCTAATTGGATAATGCAGGGAAGAGGCGTAGGGAATTTAGACAAGGAAGGCCATGCATGACATATCTCAAATAATTTATGGTAATTATTTTGCCAAATTTACCGCCACTGAACATCACTAGACGCCCTGTTATTATAACTTATATTACACACCTTTAAATGAGGCAACCTTTAATTAATTTACCCTTGTTTTAAAATTCATCTCACCCCTTATTTTAAAATATGCATTTAAATTTATGGTGTTTCAAAAGGACTAACCTTAAAATGTTATCTTTATTTATACTATTTGGTATTAATCTATTTAATGACAATTATTTTTGTTTGATTTTATTCCATTTGTTTTTTAGTTTTACCCATTTTATGTGGCAGTACAATATTTGCGATGTTTCTGTTTTGTGTAAGCATTTATTAAATATTATAAACATTTTATTTAACAGGTTGTCGTCTCCTATATACATAATTAATTTGGACTAAGCTGGGCAGCTTTCGGAAACATGGGTTACATCCTTAAAAACCGGCAAATACCGATCAACCTGAAACGAAAAGTCTATGAAGTCTGCATTCTGCCAGTTGGTACTTATGGTCTTGAAACTGTAACATTGTCCAAACAAAGTGCCGAGAAACTACGAGTGACCCAAAAGAGCCATGGAAAGAGCCATGTGAGGAATAAGCCTAAGAGACAGAGTCAGAAACGATACGGTGAGAGAAAAAACAAAGGTCACTGACATCATCCACCGGGTGGCGACTCTAAAATGTCAGTGGGCAGGTCACGTAACCAGAAGCTCAGATGAAAAATGGACCAGAATACTGCTGACTTGAAGACCGACGAGTGGATGGCAAAGACAAGTGCAAGGCGACCGCAACTACGGTGGAAGGATGATCTGAACAGACACGTCGGAATAACCTGGATGCAGTCTGCACAAGACATAGTAACATGGAAGCGAATGGAAGAGGCCTTTGTCCAGGAGTGGACGGGAATAGGCTGAGAAAGAAGAAGAAGATATACATAATAATGTATGTAAACATGTGACTATTTTTACAGATAAATATTAAAACGACCATAGCATGTTGCGAATAACAAGTGGTAAGTCGGGTTAAATGAACGATAAATTATGATGGAAGTGTATATAAGATTTGAAATTGGACCTGCCAACACGTTTGGATTGGGGAATCGATATGTGGTCGGGGGGTCATCGCCCATAGAATCGGCTATCGCGGTTAGGCGGCTGAAGTCTTCGTTGACTTCCTTTGGAAGTGCGAAAAGAACCATCGCGCGGCGGCGTCGGATGTGGGGATTTCGAAAAACTTTCAACGCGAACATTAAACAGCGAAAAAGTTTAAAGCACTTTGCCTGCGTAATGAAGCATTGTATATTTTTTCAGGAATACTATTTAAAATTAATTTTGCATTGAAATCCTTGAATTATTTTAATAGGTAGTAATATCATAAATAAGATTTTTTTATGAAGTAAACCACTTATTTCCACTTTTCAAAAGTGGAAAAAACAGTGTTTTAATTCATAAAAAAATTGTCATTATGAAATTCCACAGTGAAGCCTTAATTTTATCTACAAATAAATAAGATTAATACCAATGAAAGCATCTGTTTTCTAGAAGATATTTTATATTATGACGTCTTGATACTGAGGAAGGGTTTGTGTGTCCCGAAACATGTTTGTGCAAAATGCAAAAATGTGTTGTGAAAATACAACAAACTAACTAACCATCACGCCGTTTCCACTGAGGGGTAGGCAGAGAGGATGGACCGCCACAATGTTCTATCCTGACATATCTGCCTTTTCTACATTCACATCGTTACATGCACGCTCGTCGTTTGTTCCTACTTCGAACATGGCCGCCTCCCAGTAATTGATTAAATTAGTCATATCTTCCGTAGCCTTCCTCGACATCTTTTTCCATTCACTACTTCTATATATATTTTGAACCGTTATTCCCTCATACATTCCAAAGCATCTAAGTGACGCTTTCTTAATTTTATTTATCATGCATTCATCCGCCTTACATTCCTTTCTTACTTCATCATTAGATATTCTACCCATCATTTCTTATCAGTGACCTCATTTCTACGGTATTTATTCTACTTTCATCCTTATTCCAACTTCAATGTTCACTTCCATACATAAAGGTCGGGACTAGAACTCCATTGTGCACTACCATCTTTGCTTCAGTCGATATATTTATATTTGCAGTAATCACTGATATGAGTGAAAACACAATGTTTTCATAAAGTTATTCAAATGTGAATCCACAACCCAAAATGATGGCGAATATAAAATGAATATTTAATGTACTTCAAAACCATATAAAGCATACTGAGGAAGCTATACTAGTGAATGGCGTACTAAAAATTATATAGCCTTACGCCCCTTGGCTATAAAATTAGTTGAAGTTCCCTTATTTGGGGTGAACAGCACTTTGATAGGAAAGGGATACGTTTTGCATTGTTTTATTACGGTCTACGCGAATAAATCATACCCATTCACCTGATATGAATTGTAAGAGTCAACAGAACACACGTGAATAAAAATATATATTTTTTAATTCATTCGGGAAAATTGGAATTCCAGATACTTATTTCTATAGGCCTAATTATGCTCGTATCAGCTCCAAAAACTCATTTTATAGTTATAGGTGAATTTGTAAAATAAACTTGAAAAAAATAACTAACCATTACGCTGTCTCCCGAAGGGGTAGGCAGAAAGAATGGACTGCCACACTTTTTTTTCCTGATATATTTCTCTCGCTTCCTCAACATTCATACATCGTGTCATGCACGCGCGTCGATTTCTCTGACTCCTCACATGGCCGACATTCAATATTTGATTTATTTGATCGTGCCACGTTCTTTGCCAATTCTTCTCGTGCCATTTCTGGTTCCATTTACATCGTTAACATACAATTTTTTTACCATTCTTTTTTCATTCATTCTTTCAATATGTCCAAACCATCTTAATGATCCTTTCATTATTTTGTTCATAACATCGTCATTCGCACCGCATTCGATTCTTATATTTTCATTCGACACTCGATCATACACAGAGTATCCACACATTCGTCTAAGAGATCTCATTTCTACTGCATTTATTCTACTTTCATTCTTTCATTTTGCCACTTCCATGCTTCGTTTCCATACATTGTAAAATAAAAATAACCATATTACGAAAGTAGAGGGTCTGCACAAAATAAAATAAATAAGCAGGGGGTCCACGGGACAAATAAGTTTGGGAACCACTGATATAGATGATTAGGATACATAAATTATGTTTTCATTAAAAAAAATAAAAATATTATGCTGGAAGTGCGCCGTCTTGATTTAATACATAATTCATCTCTGTGCAGAAAATCGATAAGTAACTATTTCGGAAGCAGAAAAAGCCGCAGTAAATCTTGCAGGATACCTTTAGCAGAGGATAAATCTTGTATAACCTCTCGCCCGCCCTAAATTATACATTGTGCCCATACATATTGGATGAACGCCGTTCACGCTGCAGACTGTCTAAATTTAGAAACTTCATTTAACTTCGAAAAATATAACTAACTAATACACTTTGGAAATTGAAAATAACTTTGTTCATAATCCACAAAATATTTAAAAAAACACGATAAATTTCAGAAGATACCTCATCTTCGGGTGTAAATATATACATAATAAAAACTAAATAAAGAATTTATTCTATATACGCCATACTTTGTGTTGTTATGATGGTTTATTTCTATTTTTCTTTTTTATACACTTTGTATATACAACACTTTTATTAACAATTATATAGACATGTTTCGGACTAACCGTCCATCTTCAGTAAATATACGGAAGGACGAAAACATGTCTACATAATTTTATTTTTTTAATAATAGTGTTGTACATACAAAGTGTATAAAAAAGAAAAATAAAAACAAACAGAATGACTAATAAAAAAACCGAGATGTATCCTCCGAAACATGTCGTGTTTTTTTTAATATTTTGTGGACTATAAACAAATTTATATTTCCAAAGTGTATTATTGTGGAATTTTAGTGTTGCCTTAGCTTTCAATAAATTAACTAACTAATCATCACGTCGTCTCCCCGAAGGGGTAAGCAGAAATAATGGACTACCACACTTTTATTTCCTCACATACTTCTCTCGATTCCTCAACATTCATACATCGTGTTATGCACGCACGTTGATTACTCTTACTCCTCACGTGGCCGACATTCAATACTTTGAAAGTCGGCCACGTACATTTGATCATGCCACGTTTTTCTCGGTCTTCTTCCATTTCTAGTTCCATTTACATCGTTAGCATATATACTTTTTATACCATTACTAGCTAACCCTTCGAACATCGTACCGCCCAAGAATTCATAAATGTTGTGTTATCTTATTAGCCGAATTCAATTCAGTTATTTATTAAGTTAAAATGAATTAAGTTCAATAAATGTGCAAAAATCAAAATGAAAAGCATTTGAATTACATTACTTTTACTACTTTCTGTTAAACTATTTATTTGCTGGATGTGATGCACTCGGGTTAATTTTTTCCGATGTTTTAATAGTTTTTCTGCTATTCGGGACGGAGACGAATCGAACAAATCAAAGATCGTCAAAATCGGTCCAGCCGTGCTTGAGATATAAATGGTGTAACTAACACGACTTTGTTTTATATATAGGTTGTTTTTTAAGAGGTTTAGTTTTTAAACTTGCAACATTGTTTCTACAGACTGTCAATTTGATAGTTAACAGTTGATTTTTATTCAATACGTTTTGCCATTTCACCATGAATAGACTGACGTCAGAACAGTGCTTGCAAATTGTCCAAATTTATTTTGAAAATCATAGTTCGGTTCGCCAAACTTATCGTGCACTATGTCCATTTTATGGTCTACATAATCGTCCGAGCAAGTTATTCGGAAGACCATGGATTATTTTCGCACCGCGTACACTCTAGTGGACAATACGCATCCACAATCAAGACAATTGTCGAAAATTGGACTTCACGATTGCGCTCATTCGAGCTAGCCGTGGCGCTCATATGCCCGAAATTATATTTAAATAATAATGGCATAAAATTATCTATTAAATAAAGCAAATATTATAGACATTTACATTATTTTAATGTATTACTTTTCATTTTGAATATGTATACCGCTAAAAAAAACACTCTATATATAGATTTCTTCATTAATAATGTATTTCTCTTTAATACATTTACGCCAAATACTTTTGGAATTTGGTAGGCGTGATTCGGATTCGCTGCAAGCAATGCGAGTAAATAACCGTATGGCGAATGTAATTTAACCGTGAAAATAACCACTAACCCCCTGACGTTGACAAATCGCAGATTGTGAAACTAGGAAGCAAAAAATACACGCGAGTTGAATACAAAACGCAGGCCGATTTATCATTCCACACTCGCTTCGGGACACGAGACGGCCCGCATATTCTGTCAGGATAAATTGATTAATCTGCAAAGTGAATAAAACAACATTCAACACTCATTTGCTATTAACTCCGTTTGGACATACAAAATAATTCCACTGCATTTCTCTTCTGCGCTCTATATATGATACAATCTCTGATTACAAATCTGCCCTAATTTTTCACTACTTGGACTCTCTTGAAAATAGACGTACTCTTCGTGATATAATGTTTATTCATAAAATAATTAACTTTAAATTTGACAATTCTGAACTTCTCACCAGATTGTCACTCAATACCCCCATGTCTTGCACGAGACACACCGCGAGCCAAGTTTCCCATCTTCCTGTTTATCGCACTACACTCAGAGCGCGGAATTGTATCGAATCTGTGACAACTACATCAAGCATTTTGAAGACATTGATGTTTTTCATTTGAACGAGCGAAATTTTAAGAAAATAATCGGAGCAACATTTCAGCGTGGATGTGACCACGATGTTACGTGATATTATAATACTCGTATATTACTTTTTTATTTATCTTAATTTTATTTTTTATTTTCAGTACTATAAGTATTTTAACTCTCAAATATTATGTATACCTCATTTTGTCTTAGTTTAACTTCAATCTCGTTTCACACTATCATTTGTTAATTGTTAATTATTATTTTATATTTGTGGTAGCATGTAATTGGCCTTATTTTAATTATTCTAAATGTTTTATTATATATGTTATTGATATCTCTATATGTGACCCTTAATAAATAAATAAACAATCAAAATCCTTCCAGATTCCAATTTATGATACTATTATGTAAACAGCGTTTTATTTTTTAACTGTTAATAATGTTGAAGTATCATAGTGTTTCGGCCAAAACAATAGACTATTTAATAACTTAATAAAATAAAATAAACAAACCTAATCGAATAACTATAACGTAGCCAAAGCAAATCCAATTATTCCCGGTTATTATATGAGGCGCCATTCCATCTCGGGAAATATTGAGTCTCCTTCAATACATAAACATATTATCTGGATAGGAGTTTTCCGATATTCTGCCATATTTGAGGAGGTGAGAGCCCATTTACAGCCACAAGTATATTATATACGAGAAGCCCTTGTATTTTTCGTGGGCGATCCAAGGATATTCCCCTCGAAGACGCAATACGGGCACGCGTTTTATTATTTTCGGATTGGTATTATAAAATAATACACGGATTGGTATTATAAAATAATACACGGATTGGTATTATAAAATAATACATATAAAATAATACATTATAAAATATACATATCTTCTTCTTCTTCTCCGGCGCTATAACCCTTGGGTCTTAGCCTCCTCCAAGAAACGTCTCCATCCCGTCCTGTCTCTGGCCGCCACCCAGTCTTGCTGCTCCAGGACCCGACAATCTGCCACGGCACCATCCAGCCATCGCAGTCTCGGCCTACCGATGCTTCTTCGCCCTGCTAGATTGTCACCCTACTAGATTGCCATAGATCACACTCTTTTGGGGGGCTCCAGATCTCCCATGCGGTGCAAGTGCCCTAGCCAGCGCAGTCTGTTAATCTTTATAAACTTGACCACGCTGACGTCCTGGTACCTATAGATCGTAGAGCTCTGTGTTGTATCTCCTTCTCCACGTGTGACCATCCTTAATGGGTCCAAAGATTCTGCGGAGGATCTTCCTTTCGAAGCAGTTTATTTTGTTTTCATCCCGTTTAGTGAGCGTCCAAGTCTCCGAGGCACCGAGGCTTTTAGGACTAGTCTAATCAGCGTTTTATATATTGTGGCCTTTGTCTTTCTAGACAGTTAACGCGACTTTTGGCGCTTAGTGAAGCCAATGTAACATCTGTTTGCTGCGAATATCCTTTTTCCAATCTCTTCACTGACATAATTTATTTTGTTAACTAAGGAAAAATAATACATATACTGGAACGGAATAAACCAAATAAACGAAGGATTCAGAATATTATAATCATTTATTTCAACGATATTTGATAGAATACCGAACGACGAAATAAGGAAGAAATGTAAGGCAGATGATTGCATCATAAATAAAATTATAAAAGGATCCCTTTGATGGTTTCGACATATGGACAGAATGGACGAGAGAAGAACGGTAAAATGTTGTATACAAGCAGTTAGAGTGTAAAGAGAAGCCGTGGATGGCCAAGAAAAGCATGGCATGACCAAATCAATCAAACACTGAAAGGCGACCACATTCAAAGTCGGAAAAATCAACGAGAACGCGTGCATGTTACGATGCATGAATGTGGAGCATCGAAAACGTGTAGATTATTTAATGTTGTGGAACGTTAAGATGTATGAAGCTATAGAGGTATGTCAGGACAGAACGGTATGGTGGTCCATCCTCTATGACTACGATGGTTCGTTAGTTAGTTAGTTCTATTTGAAAACGATAATTCATTTAATAATAATAACGGTATTGAAATTTGGCACGTTAATATATAATATAATAAATAATCTATAACTTTTATAAATATGGCCATTAAATAAAAAACGATAATATTATAAACGACCAACTAAATTTTACTTCCCGTGTTCTAAGAGTTCCCGTTATTCCTCCCCTTCCTATAAATCTTCATTATTTAAATTTTACCCCACCCTTAGGCATAACTCTACCCCCATTTTTAGTATTCGTATAAGTAAAGATTATTTGTTAATTTATTGTTAAAGTTTGTGCGTCGAAGAAGGACCGAATAAGAACCGAAACATATCTGCAAATAAAAAAATAAAGTGTTGTGAAAATATAAAGTGCTTTTCTTTTTATTCAAATGTGAATCCACATCATCTATCGTCATCCTCGGTTAAGAAACTCGTTTCATCGCTAAATATTTAACAGCCCCATTAAAAGCGTACTGCTGTGTTAATATGAGACTTGGAAATCTACCACGGACGTTATTGGTAAACTCCAGATATTTATAGATAGGTTTCTCCGCTCAATTTTCAAGATCTTTCGCCCTCAAACATTGTCAAATACCATTCTCTGAGCCATGGCAGGCGAAAGACCAATCAGATAACAAGTCACTAGACCCAAACGGAATGATGATCATAAAAAAGCTATGGAACAGTCACACCCTTAGACAGAGCCCAGACTGGATCGCTCAGGGTGAACTAGACTGGTCCCCCGTGGGTGGAAAGAGGAAGCGAGGCAGACTGGATAAGAACCCTGAAGGACGAGGTTAAAACAGGAGTGTTAGGCACCTAACACTTGGAATAGTGTTCGGCATCAAGTGTGCGAAAGAGTCGAGTGGACAGGAATCCTTGAGGCCATATGCACCACGGAGATGTGACAGGAAGAGTTCACAAGAAAAAAGTGATCATATTAATATAAAATGTGTCTAAATTGTCTTCAAAGAAACGTAAAGTCTACCATCGTGTGTATTTCGAATTATACTCTAAGAAAGTGGAATAAAAAAAAGAACGAAGGTTCTAAAATCAAACGATTTGAAATTACAGGGAATACCTATAATGGAAATGTTTTTTCTGAGACTACTTTCCGATAAGATCCCTTCGAGAGTCGAGCCGTGATGGAACTTTCTCGAAACAAAGATTTGGACATTTTTTGAAATGCCAAACTCTCACCCAACTGCCGTGATGGATTGAAGTAGTAACCCTTACAAAAGAAAGGATATTGAATCGTATAAGAGCGAGAAATCGCATAGTAAATTGAAGTCGGATAAAATGTCACAATGAATTCAAAGCGGTTTTTTTATACAGCAGGTCGTTTGGACCCAATTAACGTGTGCAATTTGCTTTAGGTATTATTTTGATTATCGTGACACATGATAGATTTTTTATTCTGATATAATATGATTTCGTTTTTACTCTTCCTAATTGAATCTTATAAGGTCAATAAAACTGACAATGTCTTGATATGAGTGGCAGTAACAAGTGAAATGAAATTAGCGGAACTTCAATAGACGGGCCAATATTTTTGTCCAGGGGGCACACAGTGTACGATTTGACCAATCTAGCTGGACAAAATTCAGAATCAAAGCTACATGATTTTAAATGATCTTTCATGGCAATTTCGAGACATGGAAGTAAATAAAACAAAATTTTCTTGATTAAATATAATTTAATTTGACTTTCACAATGATTTAAAATCTGTATAATGTTTTATTGTATTCTTTTTTGGTAGTTTCCGCAACAGTGAAATGATGGATCGGACGACATTAATAAATACTTAATTAAGTCATCGTTTGTGCGTACACGAGATGTTTTTAATGTGTGACCTAATTTTACCTTCCTAATTTCTTTGTTTTTTGCCTCAGAAGCCTCTTCGGACATTTGACCTATTGGTATGATAGAATGTCTTATAATTTCTGCTCCATGTACCAGGATCTTATGTAATATAGCTGGCATGTTATACCATGGGCACAGAGTAAGATATAAGTCCCGAGTTTCCAAACAATATGGTTTAAATTTATCAGAGTCAATTTAATAGCCAGACGCCATTGCTGCAAGAATAGTACTGAGACGACAAATAAAATTTTCTTCAATACCGGTGATACGAGCCGTTGTTTTATAATTGTGAAAAAACGCTCTTGCGGTGTTGCCATCGTTACTTGTACCAAAACCTTGTTTAATTTTGTCTATATTGAGACCAACTTCTTTGAATTGACCTTTTATCATATCCTTCTTCTTTTTAAAAATTTCTATATTTTTCTCTCCCCTAACTTGCTACTCAGCTATTTCCATTCTATATTTAGCAGGCATTCTATTGTGCGGAAAAAGCATGCAAGCTTGATATCCCAAACCTGTACATGTTTTCATCAGGTTCTCTTACGATTGTGGTTGAATTCGACGTTTTTCTAGTTTTTCGACGGGAGGGTAACTCTGCTCTTTCACTTCAACTAAATGGTCGTAACATGGGTATAGACGGAATCCTCTTTCATTCTACTCTTGTTGAATATTTTTGTACATCTGCACAGTGAAATTGTTTACAACAAATAAAGCCAACGCTTCCTCCGGGGTGTAAGGACGTTGTTCTTTGTAAATGGTAATTCTTCTTGTAGCTTTTTTTATACTCGGTAGCTCGTCTTGGCGAAGCTATAGACACTTCCTGTATTAAATTAGCAGCGTCTCGTTTACCACTACCTCGCACACTTAATTGTGCAGCAAAAGATAGCTGTGCATCGTTATATTCTTCCAATAAATGCTGAACTTTGCGCTGTTTCGATTTAGTGCAACTATCTTCAAAACGCTTTTTCGATCTGCCAACACTGGGATTCGGTTTCGGGAGCGGTTCGTAAAACATATTAAATACAATTTCATCATTTAACCAATCCTAGTGTGCACTTAAAAATAAATGTAATTGTCTATTTTTACGAAGCCATTTCGAACGAATCTTTTCGCATTCCCTTTTCAAAAAGATCTTTAAGGGCTTCTCTTGATCTTGTTTGAGGACAAAATTAACAAATCTTGACTTTACAAACGTTATAACTTCGTTTAATTTGCATTTGAACGGGGTAGAACGCCAAAATTCAAATAATGGCTTTCGCGAAATCCGGGCACCTATAAATAAAAAAATATAAATCTTTATTCTAGCACATAATAGCAAAAAACGATTATGTTCTCAACAAACTTATATGATGCAAAAATATTTTAAGACCTAAATCATGACGTGACCCGGCGTGACTCTAGACTTTAAGACTATCCAAAGTCAATTTATGCGTTTTTTTGTGGTTTTGAAAATGATGTTCTTTAAAACAGTATCCCGAAGCCTTCACAAGTATTTTGGTGGATTATAATAATACAATAAATCAATAGTTACCTCTAGTTTAACAATCCATTACTAAAAAGCACTTGAAATCACACAGAACAAAGAAAGACATCCGCACACGTCGACGTTCACTGTAACGCTGAGCGGGGGACGGGCTACCCTAAGCCGAAACAGCGATTTCGCTCAACAACAGTAATGGAACTGTGGCGCCAATATTTGTTTGGAGTGCGCTATCGGTTGAAGAAAACATTCAAGAGCATAGTAATACTTAAGAAAAGCAATATTTCAACATAATGATTTCCGACTTTTGTCTAGCTAGATTGGTCGAATCGTATGTAGTGGGGCATGCTGAAACAGTGTATTTAGCGTATGAAAGGTGTAAATAGTTTAAACAACTTTATCTTCTTCTTAATCTGCTTTCTTAAGGATTGTATCCTAACATTTCTTGGAACCCGTTCCTGGGATGTATATGTCCAACTGTCTCGCCATCTTTTAGATGGTTTTCGTGGAGGTCGGTTGGTATTGCCTGTTGGTACTATATTTGTCGCTTTTCACTCTTTCAGAACACGCTCTTTCCATAATTTATACAAATGAAAACGTTCCTAGAAGTTTTATTCTATTTAATGTGTATGACATGTTTTGCCTGTCAAAGACATTATTAATTTATTTACTGCTTCTTGAACAATTATGTAAAACTCCATATTAAATAATTAATACGAATATAAACGACAGCTTTCTAGAAGTTTTATTATATTTTTTGGGAATGACATGTTTCACCCTTCTAAGGCATTATCAAATGTCTTATTATTATCAAATGAAACTTTCATTCAAATAAAATATAATAAAACTTCTAGAAAACAGAGGTTTTCATTTGTTCTCAAACTTCGGGAATGCCCTCGCAAGCAATCAATTAAATCCAAGTAAAGCTGCTAAACAATCGTATTTACTATTATAAATTTGTTGTTTGACAATCCAGTAGGGCGAAGAAGCGTCGGCAGGCCGAGACTGCGATGGTTGAATAGTGCCATGGCAGACTATCGGGTTCTGGAGCAGCAAGACTGGGAGGTGGCGGACAGAGACAGGACGGGATAGAGACGTTTCTTGGAGAAGGCTAAGACCCACCAAGGGTTGTAACGCCGAAGAAGAAGAACAAGACTTTCGTTTAAATTATATTGAAAATGCTGATCTCCGGTAGTGTTCTACCTCCAATTCACTCAAAGTCTCAAAAGTCCTCACGTACACTCTATTAGGAGGATTTCTTTACATAATCTTTTTACATCAGTCTGTCAGAACTCTTCTGAGAAAAAAGTTTCGTAAAAATTAACTTAGTCCTGACTTCAGGAATCCCGTTATCGGATAGAAACTGGAATACTCCGAGTACTGTAATAAGCGAACAACGAATGTGAGGGATGTTTAAATGTGACTTCGATGTCAGCGGTAAATTATTTATAAAAATTTTGGATAGCAAAGTGCAAATGTCTTAACCCGCAAACTGATATAACTATAAATTCAATGTCAACTTGGTAATTTAAACACCAATATGACGAATAATTAATACGATCATTCGTATTATATTCATAAACGTCTGCTTTATGACATGTCATTCCCATAAAATATAATAAAACTTGTATAAAATAGACGTTTTCATTCGTACTAACTATTTAATATGGAACTTGGCATCATTGTTCTAAAACCAATAAATACAAAGACAAAAGTCCGACTAAGTAAATACGGATTATTTTTCCAGAGATACTATTAACACACTCAAATTAGCGTTTGATAACCCGCTTATCTATAAAGTGGCGTATATTTGCACAATATTTTTTGTCGTGGCGTAAATTTACACAAAATATAATAAAACTTGTATAAAACAGACGTTTTCATTCGTATTAAAAGGCGGGCCACACTGTGATAAACATGTTTTAAAAGAGTTGAAAACAGTTGTAAACCAAAATTCGTTTGACGTAGCTTGTGGATAAACACGCGCGGCTGTGGATTCGTGTTTATTAAAACAGTTTAAAACAGTTTATAAACCAGTCAAGGTCAGTTGCGTGGCGGCGTCGCACGGTGTTTAAAATCTTACGAGCTACTTTTCATTATTCTGTAAAATTATTATTTTGAAGATTTTATTCTTATAAAATGTATATGTCTGTTGACTTCTACGATAGAAACACATATATCTGTCTATCTCTCTGTCTTTACATAAAGTAGGTATTTGAATAGCGTACTTCGTAAGATTTTTTTTTAATATGAGACCGTAAAAGGCCCTTTGCAGCTCGACCTTGAGTATAAAGATAGAAATAGAAGTATTTTTTTAATTTTGAATATTAAATTCATAGGTATATATCAATCGGTTAGCGGCGAAACAATACGACTGAACCTTTTTTTTTGTTGCATGCAATTAGGTAGGTAATTTAGGGGGTGAAATTTCAACAAATCGGCCTCAAATTTATTGTGTGAACTGGATGACTAATACTCTTCCCTAAACACTTATAATTAGCCATTTCCATGTCATTGGGTTTTTACCAAAAATAGCTCGTAATATCGCATCCTGAAACACCATGCATCGTGCAAACGAAAACTGTGGAATGCATGTTTATATCTGTGGAATGCGTTTTTACATATGTTGAATGCGTGTTTGTCGTGTTTGTAAACTGTGGATTGCGTGTTTGTCAGTATACAAATTTTGGTTTCAAACCAGCTTGTTTATCACAGTGTGGCCCGCCTTTTACTATTTGATATGGAGCTTTACATCATTGTTCTAGAACCAATAAATACAAAGACAAAAGTCTGACTAAGTAAGTACGCATTATTTTTCCAGTGATACTCTTCCAGTAACACACTCAAAGTAGCGTTTGATAACCCCCGTATCTATAAAGTGGCGTACATTCGCACAATGTTTTGTTGGTGTAGGGTAAATTTACACTAAATATTTCACAAGTGGCTTCAAAAGTAATAAAATTTTGTTATGTGGCGTAGAAACAAATAAATATAACGCCACCATGCTACGCTCTACATACTCGTATGTGATGTGGCATTGATTTTAACAAAGATATTCAAAAAGCTTTGTAATATGGCGTAGTTCTCTAATAAATAAGTAAAATCATTCAGATATGGCGATTATTTCCCTCAAAATGAATCATGGTAAAAAGAGAGAGAGAGAAAGGAACACCTGAGACACCATCGTGTAATGGACCATAGACATAGACGCTAAAGAGCTTTAAGAGGGGAGAGAAAAGGTATACTTCACAGGATGATGTATACTCTATAACAGCAATTAAAAATATATTGTTATGAACGATCACAGCTCCTGGCTTTTTACATATTCTTGAATTGAACACATAAATTCCTAACTAACCAACTAACTAACCATCACGCCGTCTCCTCGAAGGGGTAGTCTGAAATAATGGACTGCCACACTCTTCTTTCCTGACATATTTATCTCGCTTCCTCAACATTCATACATTGTGTCATGCGTGCGCGTCGAACTTCTCCGACTCCTCACGTGGCCGACATTCAATATTTGATTTATTTGTTATATTTAAAATAATATAATATTGGAATAAACAATTTCAATCAATCAAATCATTGAATTTTTTCAATAGTTTTAGAGCATATAATATGTCGAAAATAAAATCCATCCGGTCGCGAGAGCCTCAGTTCACTTACTTTCTAGATATGCCTAGTATAATATAATTTAGTTTGCGGTAATAATAGGTAAAAGCGTGTAGTTAACGAATATATAAAATTGAAACAGATCCACAACTTGGTATGGCAGTTATCAAAATCGCTTATGTTTGTTAATTCCTTTAGTTGTGGCGTGCTTCGGGGCGATTATAATATTGGATCGATTTAATGTTTAAAGTAAGAGAACAAGCAAATCTGTGCAGAAGCCTTGCCGTCTGATTTTAAGATATTAATTAAATATTGGGTAATCGGAAATTTCTCCGAAATTATTAGTTAGGTACAGCATAATGCGAGCACCCACATTTGGTAGGTAATGACTAAATAATGAAAATTCAAACACGCAGATTAATATACCGGATACAAATTACGTTACAGGGGATCGGTACGTGAACGGCAATTTTTTCAATGATACATAAAACATTCCATTCCCTAATATTCATGAAGCACCATCCTATCCCACTAATTGCTCACATATCCACCCGTTCTCTTTTCCTCATATATCCTCGATTTTCTGTGCTCAGTAATAAAGCAACAGCGCGGCATCATATGGAGGAACAAATACATGCTAAAGGAAAGCAAAGTCAGGGTATACAAGGCATGTGTCCGCCCCAACTTTATAAATGGGATAGAATTCTTCGCTGTCTATATCATCTTATAATATCCTCAGCCTCATATTTCTCTCTTAATCTGGTGTTCCTCACGCGATCTCTCAGTGTCTTGCCTGCTATCATCTTCAGTGTCTTCATCCCCAGATGGTTCAATAAAACAAAATAAAGTGGTATAAGTACAAAGTAACGATGTAAATGGAACCAGAAATAGAGGAAGACCGAGGAAAACGTGGCACGATCAAATAAATCAAATATTGAACGTCTGCCATGTGAGGAGTCAGAGAAATCGACGCGCGTGCATGACACGATGTATAAATTTTGAGGAAGCGAGAGAAATATGTCAGGAAAGAAAATTGTGGCAGTCCATTTTTTCTGCCTACCCCTTCGGAGAGACGGCGTGATGGTTAGTTAGTTAGTTAGTTAAGTACAAAGTGTACAAGTGTTTAAAATTATTTTTAATAATGCCAGACCACAAATCAATTGGTTCATACGAAAGTACACCAAAAACATTTCGTACCTTCGGTAAGACAAGGGAACAATTGCACGTTTTGTAATTTTTCATTAGAGATATTTTAAGATTTTTGAAGAATAATATCGTGTTATTATGGCTATATTGATCATACACTATCGCCCTCGGGCAAAATGAGACTGAACTTAATGAGCGACTTTGTTCCCCCAGATAAAGGGATGTTTTTAAAATACATTACCATACTTAACTCATTTTGAGAATTTTTAACAGTTATGCCCTTGTCTTACCGAAGGTGCGATTTGCATACCATGTCATATATAAAACATTGTCAGAATATACTAATTTACTTTTTTTTAATACAAAATACTATAACTTTATTATTATAATGCAAAAACTTGTGAGTCATACATTTTCTAACTAATACGAAACAAACGTTCGTTTCATAAAAAAAAATATATTATGAGAATGACATGTTTCGCCTTGCCGCAAGACATTAGGCTAAGGCTAATTATAGCCTTTTACATGTTCTTGCTGGTAAAGTGGCTAATTACAGCTAATTTAAAAAACGGTGGATACGTGTAACTTATAAATTAAATAAACACAAAAGTGCGGATCGTCCATGTCAACATGTGCAACATCGAAAAAAACATTATGTGTTATTAAATTATGTGCTAAATTTAAAAAAAACGGTGGATTCGTGGAACATAAATTAAATAGACAATATGTGCACCATCTAAAAAGAACATTTTGTGTTAAATTATTTTTATTTTGTTATTTTATTTTATATCATTGTATTTTATATTATTTGTTTTAGATTTATTTTGTGGGTGTTGGACGATCGAAGTGTGCGCGGGAGATGCCTATTGGTGGCGATGAGGTTCGCAACCCATCACACGGCGTCTCCCGCGGAGCGAAAAGAGAAGGATGGAGTGCCGCATCAGTAAAAGTGGGACAGTCCATTCTTTCTGCCTATCCTTTCGGGGAGACGACGCGATGGTTAGTTAGTTAATTATTACATGTGGTAACGCCTTAATAAGGGGAAACATGTCATTCCCATAAAATAAAATAAAGCATATAGAAAAAAAACGTCATTGTTGAAGAAATAATAAATATGTTTGGTTTGTCATAAAAAATTAATAAATTTAAATATAATAATTTTGTTAAAAAAAGCTTAAGTCAAAATATTGTATTAATTGACTGCACATTGTGAAAAATTATATTGAAGGAATAAAAACATTTATTAAAAAAATAATATTATAAATCTCTTATGCCACAACGTACGATTATTTTGTGGAGGTAAAAATCATCCTGTGTGTATTGTGAACATCGTATAATTCTCTGGAAACAATTTAATATAATACATACCCAGTAAAATATTGCTAGGAAACAATTTAACGACAAAATCAATTTTTCTTTAGCAATTCACTACTGCTCAACTCTATTTACGTCAAATCATATGTAGATGCTTCTAAAAAATATAGTTGCTTAATATTCTACGAGTTTTTCCATTTTCATGATTTTGTGAGTCAGTGAGAAGTCGAATATAAGAAAATTCTATATGAGATCGGATATCCTGTTCTGGTGAGCGAATACAGAAAACATTTCGATGCCTTCTTCATCTTATGAAGTCCTGTTATTACCCGTGGCTCATTCAGGCATATATAGGCTATATCTATATCTATATCTAGGCATACTAAGCTACTCATCATTGGGAAGAAGAAGGAATATTCATTTGGGGGTTCACTTTTTTCAACTGATTAGCGGCCGTATACATAACTTGGATGTACTGAGTAGAATACATTGATCTATTTGTCCCCGATAATCATCTTCGTTAATAACAACAAAAAGTGAATTCCAAACTTTTAATAGGTACGAGTATGTATATAAGACTATCATAAGACCGGTAGTCACCTACGGCTATGAGACATAGCTCTAACGCAGAGAGAGCAAGGCAAGCTGGCAGTTTTTGAGAGGAAAATACTAAGAAAATATATTGGACCCACGCTGGAGCATGAGACTTACAGAATTAAAAGAAACATTGAACTTGAAGTACTGATTAACCAGGAAACAGTAGTGAGATTCGCGAAAAGAGACCAAGAGGCAGACCGAAGAAAAGATGGGCGGATTGCGTGGAAGAAGATTGGGAGAAAATGGAAAGAGCTGGGGAATGGAGAGAGATGGCCAGGGATATAAGTCAGTGGAGGACCGTTGTGGAGGAGACAAAGTCCCACACCGGGATGTAGCGCCGAGAAATGAATGAATGACAACAAAAATATTGTTTCTATGTCTGTCTAAAGATTTTGCTACAATCTCTTCATGGAAGTTCATTTTTAATAATAATTAAATAAAACGATGTTGTTTAATAACTACTTCCACATTTGTCTTTAGCTGTCGAAATAGATAGTTTAATTTGTCGCGCTGCAGAAACAACCTGCCAATGCTTATTGTGCATATAATATCTTTACTAATTCGGGTCGCCTCGGAGGTTGACATATTTTGTGATAGGGAGGGTTTTCCCACGGGATGAAATATCTATCTTATGATTTCTTTATTTTTTTCTACTTGTATGAATAGGTATGTTTGTAAATCGTGTATTGTATGCTGTATTAACATAATAAAAAAAATAAACTTCATCTAAAATATTATTTACGGAATTGTTAAAAGTTAAAGTTTTTAAAAAATGAAAAGTTTGTCAGTAGGAAAGTAGATTGTACTTACAGAATGAAGTCTCCTGGCGGCGTCGTGTATGGCCAGGATGTGAGTTATCCTGTGGCGGTCGAGTTGTGCTGGATCCTTGGAATCCCGGTAATTACCCACGTACAGCCCGGGCAAGACCTGGATGAAAATGCAAACAAATGACATCAATTATTAACATTAATGATCCGTGATGACGTCCTATAATGACATATGGAATAGAAACGAGAGCAGACACCATCAGAACAAAAAGTCTCCCAAGAACCACAGAAATGAAGACTCTCTGATCCGTTGCGGGAACGACACTCCGAGACAGAATAAGAAATTCTAAAATAAGAAAGATCTGCAATATAGAAGATGTCGTGCGATGGGGAAGACTGAGAAGACGCTACTGGAGAGATCATGTGGAAAGAGCATGTTCTGAAAGAGTGATAAATATAGCCGCAAATAAAGTACCAACAGGAAATCGACCTGCACGAAGACCACCCAAAAGATGGAGAGACAGTTGGATATCTGCGTCCCAGGAACAGGCTCCGAGAAATAACAGGACACAGTCATAAATAAAGCAGAAAAAAGGATAATGTTTAATCGTTTCCCGCTATGACTGACCATCGTCAGATTAATAAGTCTTGTGACATTGAGTATTTGATAATCGAGGAAGATACTGAAATAATTAATTATTGTTCTAATGATTTCTTTTGTAAGAAAAGTTCATTTTAAAATTTACATTTTATTCAAATAAGCGCGTACAATTAATGTGCCGCGTAGCGATGATAGAAAGAGTAACGTTTGCTTATCGGTCTAAGGGCTAACGAATTGTTAACCGGTTTCGACCGTGACCACAGTTTCAACAAAGCAATTTTTTTGCAGAATAAAAAAAAATATGTAATATGTCATACTTTCTAACTCATCTTCACACCGGAGCTCCAAAGGGGTGGGCAGAAATAATAGACCACACGCTGTTCGTTCATGGCATACTTCTCTCGCTTTTCCAACATTCATTAATTGTGCAATGCACGCACATATTTGACAACTCTGTTTCTAGTTCCATTTACATCGTTAACATAGAGTTCCTTTACCAATCTATCTTCAATCATTCATTTTTTCTGTGTGTGTAAACCGTTAAAACCCTTTCGTTATTTTGTTCCTAGCATTTTCATTCGCACTACATTCACTTCTTATATTTTTATTCGACACTCTATCATGCACAGATTTTTCACACATTTACAAATAAGAGTTTTACCAAAAAAGCTATAATGGCAGTGCACAATGGTGTTCTTTTACCGACCCTTATGTACGGAAGCGAAGCATGGAACTGGCAAAAGAAGATTGAAAGTAGAATAAATGCAGTGGAAATGAGATCTCTTAGACGAATGTGTGCATACTCTGTGTATGATAGAGTGTCGAATGAAAATATAAGAAGTGAATGCGGTGCGAATGATGGTGTTATGAACAAAATAAGGAGAGGATCATAAAGATGGTTTGGACATATGGAAAGAATGAATGAAGAAAGAATGGTAAAAAATTATATGTTAACAATGTTAATGGAACAAGAAATAGAGGAAGACCGAGGAAAACATGGCACGATCAAATAAATCAAATATTGAATGTCGGTCATGTGAGGAGTCAAACATACTATAAGATTAAGACTACTTATGAAAATAAAAAGATTTAATTACGGATTTGCATGTTATTTATATGTAGGTATATTGTATGTTAGTTTTACGACCTTCGTTTTCTTTAAATTTTATTTATGTTTGTATTACCCTTAGTGGTGTATTTTAAACTCAGTATTTCTTCGGCATAATGCCAAATATAATAAAAGCATTCGCAAGTTTATTGTATTCTTACTTATAAAAGAACAACGTCTTAACTATAGAGTGAACTTCCTTCCAACTAGGCTTTTCCTTCGAACTCTTCCTACCGACTTTTCAAAATTATGACGATGATTGATGGGTGAAAAGTTTTGAAATCTTCAGACATTACTTTCTTACTGTTGGAAAGAAAATGTTAAATGTATTACATTTGGTTGAAAGAGCACACTAAAAGTGCGCACATCATCGCAGTTGGCAAGATCATATCATAGTTACGATGCTCCATAGTTCCATACGAATTAACTAGCTAACTAACCATCACGCCGTCTCCCCGAAGGGGTTGGCAGAAAGAATGGACTGCCACACTTTTCTTCCCTGATATATTTCTCTCACTTCTTCAACATTCATACATCGTGTCATGCACGCGCGTTGATTTCTCTGACTCTTCACGTGGCCGACATTAAATATTTGATTTATTTGAAGGTGCCACGTTTTCCTCGGTCTTCCTCTATTTCTGGTTTCATTTACATCGTTAACATATAATTTTTTTAACATTCTTTCTTCATTCATTCTTTCCATATGTCCAAACGATCTTAATGATCCTTTCATTATTTTGTTCATAACACCATCATTTGCACAGCATTCACTTCTTATATTTTCATTCGACACACTATCATACACAGAGTATCCCCACATTCGTCTAAGAGAACTAATTTCTGCTGTATTTATTCTACTTTCATCCTTCTTTTGCCAGTTCCATGCTTCGCTTCTATACATAAGGGTCAGTAGAAGAACACCATTGTGCACCGCCATTCTAGCTTTTTTGGATAGTTTTTTTATTTGCAATGACAACTTTAAGTGCACCATTCGCTTTGTTGTCTGCCCCAACCCTTCTTTCAATATCTTATTAGTAACGAATTAATATCCTTAAAAATAATGACACAGTTTAAATTACAGCAATATTAGCAAACAAATTATAAATAATCCATTTTTTTGGCGTAAACACAATTATTAAAAAAACTAACCATCACACCGTTTCGCCGGAGGGGTAGGCTGAGATGATGGACCGCCACACCGTTCTTTCCTGGCATACTTCTCTCTCTTCCACAACATTAATACATCGTGTCATGCAAGCACATCGATTTCTCCGACTCAGTACCTGACCGACATTTAATATTTGAATGATTTGATCGTGCCACGTTCTCCACGTATTTCTGTCTTGTGCCTGACGCATCCAGTCACCAGCAATTTTTCTAATGTCATCAGACTTTCGTGTGAGTGGTCTCCTCTGTTTGTTTCTGTCTTCGCAAGGTCTTCACTCCACCACGATTCTGGTCCACCTTTCGTCTACCAATCTGGCAACATGTCCCGCAAACGACCATTTGACCTTAGCCACCATTTCGACGACATCCGTTACTTCCGACCTTCTACGTATTTCAGTATTTCGTATCCGGTCTGAGAGTCTTTTTTTGTATACAACAGGTAGTTTGTACCCAATTACGGTTTACAATTTATTTTAGCTATCATATTGATTCTCATGGCATGTGGTAGGTAGCTAATCTATCGCCGTTTTTATTTTCACGTGAATGTGATAATCAAATACAGTGTGATAATCAAATCAATCAAATCAGTTTATTTTCTCAAAAGATATTACAAACAACAATTATAGTTTAAGGCATCTATTGAGAACAGGTAAAACATAAAAAATATATAATACCAGGAACGCATGAGAGATGGTTCGACATTAGGAATACAAGATACTCTCCAAAGTCAAGAGTATTTGTCTTCTGAACGTACTTTCACGAATATGAAAGACGTCGATCTCCAAAGCGATCATGTTCAGCAGTTTGATTGCTCTCCCCACCGGCATCACCAGAGGCAGGTTGGTTCTGCATGTTGGAAGATAAAACGTATAATCACACTGCCATCGCCGGGAATCGAACCCAGGACTTTCCGTATGCCAGTCATAACTTTTGCCACTTTACCACGAAGGTCGTCTTATGTAACATGGCTATTTCACGTTTCCTTTGTTCTACACGGAGTCTACTTATGGTCGACTTGGCGGGGGTAAGCGTGATCCTTTTATCTTAATTCTTCTTTTATTATTATAGTTACAAGGGCTCCATTATGAATTGTTATTTAGTGAAGCATTACATAGACACAGAGTAATGTCATTCTGAGTGTTGTGATGGCCATTAAATATTACGATGTCGTGCCGGGGATCTTGGTCTGAAATCCTATTTGTTTTAAAACCCGTTCTCTATTCAGCGTTCGAGTTGAGATGAGTGGGATATCCATGTAACATGAGTTAGCTAAGAAACTTCATCTGCGAACTGAAATATCACGTCCCAGGAGGGAATATCTCAGCGCAGATCTTACACAAGTACACATCTTGTATTTATAAGGACCGAGTAGCTATACTCGTATAGCTGGTACATCTAAGGACTAATGATCTGCAGACTCAGTTTTCAGAAATACCGAAACCCCTTATAATAAAATATTATGTTTATCACAGGATGGACCCGCAATATTGGCATCCGTGTTTCGACATTGATGTAATAATGAAAAACTAGTTAACAAACAATCACCCCATCCTCCCGCAGAAAGAATAGACTGCCACACTGGTCTTTCCTGACCAAATTCTTTCGATTCCTCAACATTCGTGTATATCATTCATCGTGTCATGCATCCACGTCGAATTCTCAGATTCCTCAAGTGGCCGACATTCAATATTTATTTACCATTCTTTCTTCATTCATTCATTGTCCAAACCACAGTAAAATGAAAAAAATATAAAAATGTCACACTATCATATCTATTGCAATCGAACTTGTTGGAAATCTGAATATTATTATTACATCAAAATTAACTAACTAACCATCACGCCGAAAGATTACTATTTGTAGTTCTTCTTCTTCTTCAGTTTTTCTCTCCACTACTGGATATAAGTCCCTGTCTTGTCCCTTCTGCATCCAGGTTGTTCCAGCTATTCGGACAATGTCGTCAGTCCATCCTTAAGGTGGTCCATCTGATAATGCCCTGCCTAGCTATCTGTCCAGCGCATTGCCACTTCAATTTATTTCATTTTATTTATTTATTTAAACATATCAGAAGCATCACAGAACTACTTTTATAGTACATAACATTATTAATAAAAACTTTGAGACACATAATAATACGTTAATACATAATAAAATAATATATAACAAAGACAGCGCCTCCCTCGTGTGAGCTACAGTTTCACAGAATACGTCGACCTCCGAGGTGACACGATTTACCAAAAATATTGCTCTACATATCAGAATAACCATTAGCAGGTTGGTTATGCATATTGGGAGATAAAACAATGAGTAACCGCTTTGTTGAAGAAGCTGTACGATCCATGATAGCTGGACCTGCTACTGCCCTCGTGGAAGGCTCCAGCGCCCACTGAGGGAACCAATATTTTAGATATATATAAAGCTAAATGTATTATACATACATGTTACATAAATTGATACAATTTTATGTTTGATCGATACTACCCTTCGCTATAAATACAGGAAACAGGAAATAACGAATCGGGGCGCAAATTGAACTAAGCTCGCTAGCTACCATTGTCACTAGAGACAGGTGCAATGTACAGGGGGGTACTCGTTCTATTATCGAACAGTGGCTGCCCTGGCCTCATTAGGGTTAGTTCGCCTCCATATTATATAATAATAATAATAATACAAGTTTATATACACAAGGGGTCGTTGTATTGTAAATACGTGTTATGTTAAAATTCACAACAATTTTAAACCTTCCAGCGGGCGAGCTGTCGCAAAATTTATGACAAATGCGCCTTAACGCTTCTCCCACTTGTAACTTTAAAAAAAAAAAAACTAATTGGGTTATTTATAAATAAAATACATTTTTAGATCTGACTATTAATTATGTAATGTTTCAGTTATATTTTATAATGAGTTGTAGTGAGACTCCTTGTCTTTTGGTAGTACATTGTAAAGTTTCAGTCCATTGTTCAATATCCTTGATTGTCATGTCTTAGTTCGTGCATTTGGTAAGTGATATCTGTCACAGTTCCTGGTCCAGTGTCTGTGTATGTCTGAATTTTTAGTTAATTTGTAGCTGCTGTCTGTTGTCTTTTCCATGGTCACTCTGTGTACAATTTTTAAGGTCTCATATTTGGTCAGATCTGATATGTCCATTTGTTTTGTTTGTCTGTAAACTTGTATGGTTGGGGTAAGGTAGTCAATGTTATATGCTAATTTTATTATTTTATTTTGTTGTCTTTGGAGTCTGGAGATGTCCTTTTAGTTTCTTCTCCGCGATTGACCTTGGAGATCATGTCCATGGTAATCCATGTCCTTACATTAAGGTCTTCGTGGTTGATAGAACTAAGGACAACAAGGCGAGATAGTGGAACCTTCAGTGCGTTACGACTGCATCTGTGGCATGGGACAATCCATCCAGCAGTTTTTTTTTCTATTCAAAAATTATTTGAACTCAATTACTGTCTACAATTTGTTTTTTCAGCTATTATATTGATTCTCATGACATATGATAGGTCCTAATCTATCCTCATTTTATTGTCATGGGAATTCTACACCAGACCAAAGACAGTGTGACAATCACACTGCCATCACCAGGAATCGAACCTGGGTCAACGATAGCTCTTACCACTCTGCCATGATGGTGGTCCTTGATGTGGCGTAATGATGGAATACCCTTGCTGTCGGAGACTGCACGAACGAGGATATGGTTTGGGTGTCCGACAATGCAGTCCAGCTGGCGGACTTCTGAGCCGACGATATATGACGGAGTTACCATTGACACGACGAAGAAGAAGATTTATTCAACAATATAATAATTATTATAATGCAAAGCGAAACATGTCGCTCCGTTAGAAAAACAATCGTTTTGCTTAATATTATACTAGTAAGTGTCATGTCATACATGGAGAAGTATGGGGGAGGCCTATGTCCAGCAGTGGACGACAACGGCTGTTAAAGAAGAAGCAGAAGAAGAAGTGAAATATAATGGAAACTATTTCAAAGATCCATACTAAATATTTTAACAAAAACTTAGGTTTATAGTAGTACTTAATCACGGTATGAGAAGACATTTTTAATACTTTATTTGATAATGCCTTTAGAAACTGATGCATTGAAACATTTTTTTGTTATTTTTATAAACGCTTATATTGTACGAAATTTAAAATAAGTTTGTTTAATCAACTAATTATTAAAAAAAAAAAATTTAAAAACACGACATGTTTCGGAGGATACCTCCATCTTCAGGTTTATATTTTTACACCATTCATTCATTCATTATATTTTTACACCTGAAGAGGGAGGTATCCTCCAAAACATGTCATGTTTTTTTAAATATTTTTTTAATAATTAGTGGATTAAACAAAGTTATTTTCAATTTCCTAAGTATATTACTATGGAATTCCACAGTGTTAATGCCTTAGCGTTCAATAAGTTGCTTATATTGTATTATTTTTATGTAATAAAATGTGTAAGAAAATACCAATTTTAATAATTTAAAATATGAATGTTGTTAAAGGCATCGTTTTACAGTGTTAATACATATTAAATAGCTTATCACTATATTAAATAAATGATGATACGATTACGAATCACGTTAAAAATAAGTGGATTTCTCTTAAACGACATGAATAATAATAAAATAATAAATCATACCTTGTTCATTCCGTTTCCCATGGCGCTTTGTGATTACTGGCTGTCAGATTATAGAGAAGCACAAACAACACGCTCCGGTCAACAGATAAAGAAAAACCTCTGACCCTTATCAGCGATGACAAAACATAACGTCAAACATAATAGGACTCAAACATAAAACGGAATAACTTCAAAAGATACGCAGCCATTTAGTATGTTTTTTAACCCGAAAAAAAATAAACAATTAAATATCTACAAATTATAAAGACCTGTCAACATAGGCCCAAAGGCCAGTCACTCGTGTTACATTCTATTTTTATTCAAATATAAATCAACACAAATAATTTACGGCCAGGTCAAATTTATGTATTCTACATTCAAATCATATTTGCTTCGGTTTCTTCAATAAGAAATGCCTCGGTAGCATTTAATGTTCATGTTGGCGACACTGGTTCGATCAGGAATGTATGAAAAATAATTTTAAATTTCAATAAGAATCGTGTCGCGTTATTTTGACAGCCGGAATATTTTGATTTTGGAATAATATCAAATCGCCTGTTGAAAAACTGTGGACACTCGTGCGAGCACGGCGGCGATCGAGCCGATACTGGCGACGGGGGGCTACGGAAAATGAACCGAAGGTGCCCAGTGCCTACCCGAGTACCTACGGCGCGCTACGAAGATTCCGCGGCGAATGCTGAAAGGTGTTGCCAGTAATGAAAAACCGCGGGGTGTTGTGAAATGAATATTACATTAGTTCTCTTGAAACTGGCATTTGGGATAATAACATTAATGAATATTCAATTGAATATTTTTGTTTAGAAAAATCAATACTTACAGTTGGTTCATCTACGTAAAAAGTATTTCAGGACGCTTCTATAAAACGTTCATTTCGATATTTCGCACGCTTAATAGAACACTGGCTTAATTCAAAAAAGCAAGTTTTGCTCAATCTGACATGAGTCGCTGTTTTAACAAAAACAGTCGAAAAACACGTACGAATGAAAAAGACCGATATAGTGTAATGGAGGTCAATTGGCGGAATTTTGACTTAATTTTAACGTGAAACGATGGATAGCGTTAATAAAAGCCTCTGTCGAATGTTAACTCAATTATGACCTAAACCATAATCGGTCAGTTTACTATTAAGCGTGCGATGTGTTATTTTGTGTGAATAATAATTTTGTGAAATATAACAACAAGAACATTGGCGCTATCCTACTTTGGGCCCCATCCTCCTCCAGAATTCTTAGCCACTCTTCCCGATCCATCGCCCGCATTCTCCAGTCTGTAACACTAATCCACTTCAGTCTTGGTCTTCTCATACTTCACTTTCCATCTGGTCATGTATTGAGAATCTTCCTTAAAATTCGATCTTCTTCCATTCGCCAGAGGTGTCCCAACCATCCAAGACTTTTTTTCTGAAATATAAACGTGCCCAAATTGAGTCATACTCAGTGTTTTTGTAACCCTGACAAAGGTCCGACTGAAGCAAAACCGGTTGGTTGAAAATGAACTAACTAACCATCAGGCCGTCTCCCCGAAAGGGTAGGCAGAAAAAATAGACTGCCACACTTTTCTTTCCTGACATATTTCTCTCGATTCCTCAACATTCATACATCGTGTCATGCACGCGCGTCGGTTTTTCTGACTCCTCACATGGCCGACATTCAATATTTGATTTATTTGATCGTGCCACGTTTTCCTCGGTCTCCCTCTATTTCTGGTTCCATTTACATCGTTAACATATAATTTTTTTACCATTCTTTCTTCATTCATTCTTTCCATGTGTCCAAACCATCTTAATGATCCTATCATTATTTTGTTCATAACACCATCATTCGCACCGCATTCACTTCTTCTATTTTCATTCGACACTCTATCATACACAGAGTATCTACACATTCGTCTAAGAGATCTCATTTCTAATGCATTTATTCTACTTTCATCATTCTTTTGCCAGTTCCATGCTTCGCTTCCATACTAAGGGTCGGTAGAAGAACACCATTGTGCACTGCCATTCTAGCTTTTTTGGATAGGTTTTTGTTTGCGATGACAACTTTAAGTGCACCATTCACTTTGTTGCCTAACCCGAACCCTTCTTTCAATATCCCTCTCCACTCGCCCATCTTCTGTAAACATACTACCCAAATACACGAACTCATCTACTTTCTCCAAATTTTCACCATTTACGCTAATTTTGCAGACTGTCATGATTTCTTATTTTTCAAAAATCATTACCTTGGATTTATTAACATTCATCATCAGATCATTTCGCATGCATACCTCATACATACTATTCACCAGGACTTGTAGTTCATGCTCGTTGTTTGCAAGTAGGACAGCGTCAGGTTGAAAATGAAGTGGTTAAAAAACAAATTAAAAAGTGTATTAATATTATATTTCAACAAGAAATACCAAGAATTAATACTAAAAAAAAAATCACATTTTCAAATAAATCATATAATATTAGGCAATCACTTTCCACAATCTTTGTCGTGATTGTTATACCCTTGAGAAATAAAACATAGAATCCACTTAAAATGTAACGAAAACTTTGTTTATTGTGGTACCATTACGTATTACAAAGTAAGTTTCCCTTCGCGAACGTAAAGAATTGCTAACTTTTTGTTTCACGGCAAGTTTCCAATAAAATTTTACAGGAAAAACATTTCCTTCAACTGCAAACTTCGGAAAAAACTTGAAGCGGTAATATAAATGCCTCGTTTCATGCCGAGAGAAAAAATTTAAGGACATGCCCTCGCGTGATTCTTGCCAGTTTCACAAAAACACGCAATTTCCAAATATGAGTAGGCAGAGAGAAGGGACTATCAAATCAAATCAAATCAGTTTATTAACTCAAAATACATTACAAACAGCAAAATATTTAAGGCATCTATTGAGTACAGGTAAAATATTATAAAAATACAACATAATACCAGGAACGCATTAGATATGGCTCGACATTTGGAAGACATGATACTTTCTAAAGTCAAGAGTATTTGTCCCCTGAATGTACCTTTACTAATATGAAAGACGTCGATCTCCGAGGAGACCGCGTTCTGCAGACTAATTGCTCTTCCCACCGGTGTCACCAGAGGCAGATTGGTTCTGGTGGCCGGTAGGTAAAACAATCTGTGCTGTCGCTGTCGGAGAAATCTATCAAGGACAAAAAGACCAACACCCTCTAGCACGGCCGAGTTCTCGATATATCCCCTGATTAATTTAAAGATATGGGTAATGAGATGCCCATTATCCTGCGCCACTTGGAACAGGTTCTGAACTCTTGTTGTTCCGGTCCACTCTTTGATGTTCCACAGCCAGAACAGCTGCCTTCTACCAACTCCCCGACGTCTCTCTCATTACCCATTAGGTGGAATTTTTCTCCACTTAGCACATGACCCAAATATGAGACCTTTCTAATTTTCACTCTTGACAACAGCTCTCTCTGGCTCTCTGTAGTACGTCTGCATTACTGACCCTATCAGTCCACGGTATACGGAGCATTCTGAGGTACATCCACATCTCGAACGCTTCCAACCGGTTCATTACATTTACTTTCAGAGTCCAGGTTTCTCAGCCATATAGTAGAATAGACCTTATATAACATTTAAACATTATTTGTCGAAGTTTCAAGTTAAGATTATCGTTGCAAAAGAATGTTCTCATTTTATTTCAATATCCGGGTCAAGCGCTTTAGTGATAATGCTGCCAATGTATTTTAATTAGTCGACCATTTCAACATTCATGAAACCATAGAAAAATAAATTATTTTAACTGGGTTTTTTTTTAAACTCGTATAGATTTTTTTATGGTATTTTTATGGTATTCATAACCGTATTTTCATATTTCGTCTCATCATTACCACTCGACTCCTTAATGTAATAATTAAAGCACTAATTACTATTTCCAAGGATTTTCGTGTTCTAAGAACTTGGTAAAATATGTATTCGTACGAACCCATAATGCCGAAGAATACAATGGTAGGTATGTTGGAAGGAAAAATATACAACATTTTGAATGTATACAAATTCTTGTAGACAAATACTGGATTTTACCCATTGCGGATAAATGATTCTTTTTTTTTATAAGGATTAATTGTATCTCAATAGAGATGAAGATGTAAATTGTTTTTTCTGGGAACAGAATGTGGTGCCCGAGGCGCTTACAGGACTTATGACCTGTCATTGGTTGTGTTGAGCGATCGCTTTATGTTTAACAACATTCCCCATTCCGCCCTTCTTATGACCACCACATCTGCCAAATTTTTGGAACTTGTATATATGCTAGAATCCCGCGCTAATCTTTACATATTTTAGTTCACTCTACACTAGCGTCATCTATTAAGATTGGGAAGCATTAAGCAGAAAATCTTTATTAGTGCACTGTGAGAGTCTCTGCAAATCATACAGTACTAGATAAGAAGGGCGGAATGGGGAATGTTGTTAAACATAAAGCGATCGCTCAACCCAACCAATGACAGGTCATAAGTCCTGTAAGCGCCTCGGCCACCACATTCTGTTCCTAGAAAAAAACTATATACATCTTCATCTCTCATGAGATACAATTAATCCTTATAAAAAAGTAAAAATATACTCCGAAAGCAAACTCTTCGTCGCAAGAGTGTCGAGCTACGGAAGTTTATTACATTTTTGTTCCTTCTTTACATTTTTGTTACAATACTTCTCTTATTTTTCTTTATCACCCATCTCTGCAGTGCTGGATGATGTGTCTCCATTTTTTTCCACTCCTCTCTTAGGACTTTTTTTAGGACGACTTACCATATTTCTCTTTTCATTGTTTTAATCATGTGTACTTATTCACTTGTCCCCTTTCTAGCAATATGACTCGCCGATTGCCACTTCAACTTTGCAACACTGCGTATTTGTTTTTTCATTTCATAATCTGCGTCACTTAATATTGGAGTACTATTAAAAGCTATTAAAATAAATGCTCTCACTTTCGCTTTACTGAATCACTTTATCTCGCTTTTACACGCCGCGCCAACTGACGCTGTCCTACTTGAAGACAACGAGCATGAACTATAAGTCCTGGTGAATAGTATGTATGAGGTATGCATGCAAAATGTGTCCATGGTAATAATTTTTGAAAAATAAGAAATCATGACAGTTTGCAATATTAGCGTGAATGGTGAAAATTCGGAGAAAGTATATGAGTTCGTGTATTTGGGTAGTATGTTAACAGAAGATGGGCGAGTGGAGAGGGATATTGAAAGAAGGGTTGGGGTAGACAACAAAGTGAATGGTGCACTTAATGTTGTCATCGCAAACAAAAACCTGTCCAAAAAAGCTAAAATGGCAGTGCACAATGGTGTTCTTGTACCGACCCTTATGTATGGAAGCGAAGCATGGAACTGGCAAAAGGATGAAAGTAGAATAAATGCAGTAGAA
The DNA here is from genome assembly GCA_022606425.2 of Lepidostoma basale. Lineage (NCBI taxonomy): Eukaryota > Metazoa > Arthropoda > Insecta > Trichoptera > Lepidostomatidae > Lepidostoma > Lepidostoma basale. Next base: position 459,076 of record JAHDVF020000390.1, on the reverse strand, counting down.
ATTAGAACTCTTAGACGAATGTGTGGATACTCTGTGTATGATAGATTGTCGAATGAAAATATAAGAAGTGAATGCGGTGCGAATGATGGTGTTATGAACAAAATAACGAAAGGATCATTAAGATGGTTTGGACACATGGAATGAATAAATGAAGAAAGAATGGTAAAAAAAATTATATGTTAACGATGTAAATGGAAAACGTGGCACGATCAAATAAATCAAATATTGAATGTCGGCCACGTGAGGAGTCAGAGAAATCGACGCGCGTGCATGACATGATGTATGAATGTTGAGGAAGCGAGAGAAATATTTGAGGAAAGAAAAGTGTGGCAGTCCATTCTTTCTGCCTACCCCTTCGGAGAGACGGCGTGATGGTTAGTTAGTTAGTAAGCTAATTGGAGTAACACTCAATTAACTTAAATATGACTATAGGGACATAAAAATATAATATTTACTAAAAACAAAAATATTTATAACGCACATTTATTATATAAAATAACAAATTAAATACATTAATTGCATTGGTAAATCAAGAGGGGTGCTCTTTACTCTTTCCTCGGGAGATTAGGATCAAACCCAAAATGACGAAACTAGTTCCTGACCACCACAGCAAGGAAGTCTTCTCCTGGTAGACCACCACTCCGAGAATTCCCTGGAATAAATTATGTGTTCCGGAATGGGTAGAGTTATCAGCCAAGTATCCACGTTAGATTTTATCATGAAGGGCGAAGTAAATTAACAAATAAATATTTAAAATCACAATGTTTGTTTAACCCTTTCGTGCTAATTTTTTTTCTTTTAGGAATTTTTTTGTTTTTCATTTTAATAAATGCAAATAATAATAAATATTTTTTGTGAATGTATACTTATACTTGTATACGAATCCTGGATTTCCTGGGCGATTAATTCATGAAATTTAATTGTATCTCAATAGAGACGAAGATGCAAACTGGAAACTGAATATGGTTGATCAAGGTGTTTACAGGACTTATGACCTGTCATTGGTTGGGTTAAGCGCACGCTTTTATGTAATTACAACATTCCCCATTCCACCTATTTTCTTTATGACCATGTAAGAGACTTCTGAACAATGCGTTAATGGCGATAGCCCTCACATTGTGTTAATAAAGTAGTTTGCTAAATGCTAAAAAATAATCTCCATAGTTGGCGTTAGTGTGTGGATTATATAGATTAATCTTAAAAAGATTAACATATGTAATCAAATCTACATAGATGGCGTATTGAAACTGACATGTGAAGATAAGTATAGATTTGTAACATATATACAACCTCCAAAAATTTGTCTTACATGGTCATAAAGAAAATAGGTGGAATGGGGAATGTTGTAATTACATAAAGCGTGCGCTTAACCCAACCAATGACAGGTCATAAGTCCTGTAAACACCTTGATCAATCATATTCAGTTTCCAGTTTACAAATAATAATGACTAATGAATGCCATTCAACTAACTAACCATTCCATGAATGCCATTCATATTTATAAAAAAACGTGTTTTTTTTTTTTAAATCGATCGGAACTTTAAAAAAAAGAATATGGTCTATACTTCCCACTGAAACTTGGCCGAATACTCGTCGTGCGTAAGAAAAAAACATATACAATTTTTTTAAATTATTATTTAAAATAAAAAAACATGAAAATTATTTTTGTAAAAATAAATCACATTTCCACTTATGAAATATGACATACCTCGAAATTCAGATCAAATTACCAGCTATGTGTATATCACACAGTGGAATAAATTAATGTCTATATAACTCAAATCAATCGTCAAAAACCTTATTTACTTGAAAGTTTCGTCAAAAAATTTACTTATCTGACGCACGACACATCAAAACAAAACAACACGTGTTTTTTTTATAAAGATGGTAAATGTTTTATCATAAATCGCAATAATGGCGCTAGATGACTGGAGTGAATAAACTTAGGAAAAGCAATTCCCACTGATCTTTTTAGAGCAATTTAGAAGGTGGGAATGCGTATTCCCATAAGCCACGAAAGGGTTAATAATCAAATACTTTTTTGACACAATCTGATTACCTTAAATCTATATCCAACCGCCTTTGACACTATGGTACTCTCTCCGGGACAAACAAAGAAATACGAGTACCTAATTACATCGATAATTACCCCAAAGAAAACATGATTATAAGGAAATCGGATATTTCCCAAATTCAGTTTTATTATCATCAATTTGCAAGGGTCTTCTTCTTTCTCTTTGCCATTTCCCATCATCTGGGGTCGGCCCTCCTCGTACGAAAACGCCAAACTTTCCTATTTTCACTCATTTCCACTGTCAGGTTCTCGCGTTGGAGCTCCTTTTCCATGTTGGCCCACCATGTTGCCATTGGGCGACCTCTTCTTCTTGGTTTTGTGGGAATGCTGAGGGCTTTTTGGACAATGTGCTCGCTGTCTCTTCGCATCACATGACCGTACCACCGGAGTCGAGATTCTCTTAATTTTTCCGTTATTGGGGCAACCTTAAAGCTACCCAACACGTATTCGTTCCTAGCGTGGTCCAGCCTTGTGACGCCTCCAGCCCACCTCAACATTTTCATCTTGGCAGCGTGGACTCGATTTTCGTGGACTTTTTTGTTGGTTCAGCACTCTGCTCCATATAGCATGGCGGGCCTCACTGCAGTCTTGTAGACTCTGCCCTTAGTTCTGATTGGAATTTTTGGATCACACAGGACACCTGATAGAGACCTCCACTTGAGCCAGGCGGTGTTTGTCCTGTGTTTGACATCAGTGTCTACGTTGGCGTCCGCAGTAAGGACCGACCCGAGATACTTGAATTGGGACACCTTGTTAACTGGAGTATTGCCAATGTGAATTATGTTTTCATGAGCCAAATCTGTAGCGATGTCCTCATATTCACATTCTAAATATTCGGTTTTACTCCTGCTAATGCGTAGTCCATTACACTCTAAGGCATCTGCCCACTCATTCAATGTAACTTGCAATTGTTCTGCCGAGTCCGCAATCAAAACTATGTCGTCTGCGTAGAGAATGCACCACGGTACAGACTGCTGTATATTCCTGGTCAGGTAGTCCATAACTATGTTAAAAAGGAAAGGGCTCAGGGCTGAACCCTGATGGACTCCGACCTCCACCGCAAAAGGTTCACTGATGCCTGCGGGACTTTTTACTCTTGTTGTTATTTGGCAATACATGTCTTGGAGCAGTTGAATGTAGTATCAATTTGCAAGGGTACCTACTTTAAACCATGCAATCAAAACATATTCTGATTCCATGAGGAGACAAACAATGTTTCATTGTTTGTATGGGCAATGGGAACATATAAAATATTGGGCATGAAGTTAAATTTATTTGGTTGTTTATAATAATTTATTTATTTTTATATGGCAATATTAACCCGGCATCACATATTAAAAATTTGCGCCTGCACAGCGATACGTTAGAGACAGATATTCTCTCTTGGAGACTCTTGCCTCAGACCAGCTCCTGTATCCCCACATCTTAAAAAAACCTAACCCTACACAATGTAATAAAGTCTTTAGTAAGTATCAGAATTAAAAACAATTGAAAAACACTTATACTATACTTTCCTATGAAGCACTTACTTTGTGGTGTGGCATTATTAAATATAATATTATTAATACACTAGCAAATGTGTATTAATACCACTTTATTCTTTTCAACAATCAACTGGTTTCGTTCCCGTTGTAGCTTCGAGAGAGTTACAAAAGACACAGACTCAGTGTCTTTTGTAACCCTGACAAAGCTCCGGCGGGAGCGAAACCAGTTGGTTATTGAAAAGAATAAAGTGGTGTAAATACAAATTTACAAGTATATTAATAACATTATATTTAACACTTTTACTAGTTTTTACAAAACTTTATTTTTGTTAAAACTGACCGGATCAGGGTTACAAAATAAAATAAATAAAAATCAGGGAACAACACAATAAGAAACAGGAGGGCAAATGTTACACATGTTGGTGAAATAACTACCCTAATATAATGCTCAAGACTGATCACTCTACCATATTAATTTATCAAGTACACATTTTTTGCCCAGCTGTTTCTTATCCCTCCCTCCCCTCGTTTTATGTTTAAATCATATATTGTGTGGCTGTAGGATATTCCAGATATAACAATTGATGTGATAGAATTTGCTTGTAAGAAAATGAAGAATAATAAGGCTCCAGAAGAGGATGACATTGTTATAGAAAGCATAAAACTCGAAGGTAAAAACCCTCCATGAAAATTTGAAAATCCTCTACAATAAGTGTCTGACAGAAAGCATCACGCCAAAGGCATGGAATAATGAACAGATGATATTGCTACACAAAAAGGGTGACAAAGCCGACATCCAAAACTACAGACCCATTAGCCTTCTGTCTCACCTGTATAAACTATTCATACGAATAATAACAAACAAGCTAGAAAATAGAGAAAAGAGTGCACGGGAGATGTCTATTGGTGGCGATGAGGTTCGCAACCCATCATACTGCATCTCCCGCGGGGCGAAAAGAGAAGGATGGAGTGCCGCATCGGTTAAAATGTGACAGTTCATTCTTTCTGCCTACCCTTTCGGGGAGACGGCGTGGTGGTTAGTTAGTTAGGCTAGAAAATAAGTTAGATTTCTACAACCAAAATTGTTCACAGCGGTTTTGGAATATGGCTTTAAAAACCTGAACTGGGAAGAAAAAGGTATCAAGGTGGATGGAATAAACTTAAACAATTTAAGATTCGCAGATGACATAGTATTAATATCTGAAAATCTGGATGAAGCATGCGTCATGCTGAAAGAACTCATGGAAGTGACAAAAAAGTAGGACTCTGTATAAACACAACCAAGACTAATATAATGATGAATCTGATCCTTGGTGGTGTTGTAGAGATTGACAATCAGCTAATGGAAGAAGTCAACGAATATAAGTATCTTGGCCACAACATCTTACTTTCCAGAGATAATCAGACTGCTGAGCTTCCGAGGAGAATCGGTCTTGGGTGAGCGAAATTCATTCGAAACATTCCCATATTTGAAACGCAAAATGTATAATCAATGCATACTTCCAGTACTGATATATGTGGAGCAGAAACGCTAATCCTCACCAAGTCGACCATAAGAAGACTCCGTGTAGCACAGAGGAAACATGAAAGAGCCATGCTACATGTAAGACTCTCAGACCGGATAAGAAATACTGAAATACGTAGAAGGTCGTGAGTAACAGATGTCGTCGAAAGGGTAGCTAAGCTTGAATGGTCATTTGAAGACTACAGGGGAAAAACAAGGAATGTCAGTTAAAATTCAAAATAAATGTAATAATGCCATCTAGCGGCATTTGTACGTATCTATCCAGAGTAAAATTTTCATATTCAAAAATCATGTGTGTCATCGACTATGGCCAGATAATCGATTGCTAATTGCTAAGAAATATATAGACATTGATTAGCTTTATTCTCAATTTATTCAAATTAACCTTCTACTGACATTCCTTGTTTTTCCCCTGTAGTCTTCATTTGCGGGACATGTTGCCAGATTGGTAGACCAGAAGAGTAATGGAGTAGAGACCCCGCGAAGATAAAATAAATAGAGGGAGACCCCCTACACGATGGTCCAATGACATTCGAAGAATTGCTGGCGATTGGATGCGAAAGGCACAAGGCAGGAATACGTGGAGAAGTATGGGGAGACCTGTGTCCAGCACTAGACAACAACGGCTGTTTAAGTAAGTAAGAAAGCATATTGTGTGATTTTTATTTAGTTCATTTTGTGACCTTGATGTAGCTCCGGCAGGAGCGAAACCGGATGATTTTGACAAAAATGAAGTGATGGAAAAACTAGTAAAAATGTTTTCAAATTATTATTAATAATGCCACACGACAAGTGAACACTTATTTACCAACGAATTTTAAAATTTTAAGTTTAAGCATATTTACAATTTTTATTTTTATTTTAATAGTTCAAATTTGAAATCTATATAGTGATTTACGTAATTGTGAGAATTATTTCCAGTATGTAGGTTTACGGTTGGCAGCGAAAAGGCGACTACTCGGCTTTTGGCAGTTTATGTGTTAAGTGCTTCATACGAAAATATCAGAATCGACAACTGAAATTAAAAAAATACTATATTTAAATGAGACTCAGTCGATGGTGATATTGGCAAATTTTGCTTATTCAAAAATATTTACAATCAACTTACCGAAAGAAGATAATTGGTCCCTGAAGACACTACGGTGGGGCCAACCGAAGATGCCGATACGCTCAAAGCTTTGGAATAATAAGTCCACATCACAGCGTTCAGTGCTATCATCGAAATTATACAAACTATACAGGCGTATATATTTATCTAAAACAATAATTTTACAAGGATGTAACTTCTAGAAAAAAATATCAGTAACATCGAAGTAAACAATTAAAAATTATAGAACATATATAAATGAATATTACCGATTCATAGGCGTTCCCAGACAGTTTTCCAAAAAATCCAGCACCGGCAGCGCAGGTACCGGCGACAAAAGCAAAATAGTTCTCTTTCAACATATTAATCGATTTAAATCTACAATATTAAAGCCATCTTATCATCAAAGTGACATTCAAAAATATTGACAAAAATAACATCTTAAATGTATAAAAAATAACACTTGCACTTCAACAAATTTGAATTCGATAGTGACACTTGACAGATATAAAAAATGTTTACTTTAAACCATAGAAAAAATTCCTGAGTAGCATGTTAGGAGAAGGTTGCTGTCACGGGGTGAAAAATGAATGAATTTACTCGTATTTCATTCCCGATCTCGAAACAACTCCTCCCAACGTTGCCCATGTGCTCGCCAATGTAACATTATGGTAATTGAGATATGCTCCGGGATGTATAGTGATATGAGATTGAAACCAATATGTATTATTTAAAATTACCTTTAATTAAACCAACATACAATTCAAGAAAGAATAATCAAGATTACTTATGAACTAAAGAAGACTTACATGCTATCCGTTAACCAACGACTTAAAACTAATGAGTCACTGAATCAGCACTAACGGCGAGGACCGACGATCTGCGAAGTCGGCGTGACGACGGGCTGGCCGGCACGTAGCGTCCGCACCACGAGGGACGTTCGAGGCGGACGATGGGGGAGAGCGTGGAAGCGAAAGGCGGTTTGGTCTCCTTCGCTGAGACAGCAGTGGCCAGCATCAGGCCCCAATGATGATAAGCTGACGCAGCCGGCACCATGCGGCGCATATATTATCTCCCCGGCGTTTGGCCGGGGAGAGTTGTCGCCTCACCGGAGTCCGGTCTGTAACTGTCGCGGTCTCTTTCAGATTATCCTCCCGGCGTTCGGCACCCGCCGAGCGCCGATAAGATGTTCCTTCCACCGAAGGCCGGTGTCTGACTAAGTCGTCGCGGTTCGAGAGCTCTCTGAGTTCAAAAAAATTGCAGGGGGGGGGGTTAGATCACGCCCCCCCCCCAAAGTGCTGCCACTTGCCAAAATTGTGGCTATATCAAGCATACTTCGCATTCTTCAGAAAAGGAATTAATATTTTATACATGTAAGTATCAAAGGCGTAGAAAATATATATCTATATACCTACATGTACATATTTTACATGTGGCTATTTCTTGTAGATAGGTATTGTGAGTAATGTAGCGCATAGTTCAATACATACTTTTGATTCAGATTAAAGAATAAAAAGTTTTTATATCAGAAGGTAATTTAGAGCAATCTTAAGTATTATGAATGCATTATGATGGTATTAAGGTATTTGAAAATATTTTATAAATTAAGAATAGCGAAGGAAGCATACCCAAACTATTCCATGGAATGTAAAGTTGAGAAGAACGTGCCACAATCAAATGAACGAAATTCTAATTTTGACCACGTTGCGAAAGAATATGTTTTTTTGACGTTTATACGGACAAACATATGTAAGCGGATATTTGCCAAAACACCTGCATAAAAAAGTGGGAGTGCAAAGCTCTCGAACAACTTCAGAAGTTACTAACCAATCCCGATCTTTGTTATAGAGTGGCAACAGCTTTGACTGCCCCACCGAAGGTCCCGAATTGATTTTCGGCGAGGACAGTTTGAGAAAAATCTCACACTGTCTTTGATCTGGTATAATTCAGGTGACAATAAAAATGGCGATAGACTAGCCACCTAGTCATGAAAACTGATAGTTTAAAAATTGTATACAGTAATTAGGTTCAAATAACCTCTTATGCATAAAGAAACGGGAAACTGTCACATAAAAGGTCCGAGTAGTATACGAAGAACCAGCAAAGTTATTAGACTTTGCTGCAAACCAGTCCCTAGGATTGAAACTTAATAGACAACAATCAATCTCTACATAACAATTTTGCTTCATCTACTCCTTTAACAATGTATTAGTTTTTCTACTGCATTAACGCTTTCAAAAACCGCTTTATGTTATGTATTGAATGATTTAAATACATAATATTTAAAGTACTTGCAAGAAAGATGAACTCATAACAGAACTAAGAAAATTTTAACTTAAATTAAACATACAACAAGAAGATTATTTATGACTACACGATGCACGGTACCGGTTTTAAAATCTTACTTCTCAAGAAGGACGTAAAACTGGACTGTTGGCTTGATGCTTCTGGAACTCAATTGTTGTTGACAAAATACAGCGGTGTCTTGCTTTGTAATGAACTAATGCGCTGATGTTTATGAACTGGAAATCTTTTATATTAATTCCATTATGTCTTATGGCACTGGTGGCTCCACAATCTCCTCTTCTGGCGAAAATCATATTCCTTCACTTTTAAATGTTCCGTAGAACGCTGTCTACCGTCTGACGCAGATACTGACTGACTTGACATATACTTTGTAGAGGCTTACGACTAATTGATATTTTCTCCTAGTTTTCTTGCTTCCCCTTGCTTTCCTTACCATGAATAACTATTATGTACATATATACCATGGTTGTCGCCTTATAACAATACAAATCCTTTAATTTACTGGTTTTGAATGTGAAAAGCACGTATTTCATATAACTAATTTTAAAAATTCGCTTGCATCTAAATTAACTTAACTCATTTATCAGCATATTTAAAAACACATCACTGAATATAATACGAATAAAGAGGAAGAAGAATGTTAGGAAGAAGAAGAAGAATAATCTATGCCAAGGATCATCTGTCAATGATACAAATATGGCATCTGGGGGGTGGACGTGTATTTCGAATTAAAATGTTCGTTCTAAATAACTGACTTCAGCATGTGTGACCATCAGTGGGAACCTCTGGCAGAAGTCCACTTTAATATCGGTGCAGTTAAATCAGACGATAACTACATATATTGTCTATGTAGTCGTGTCCTTCTAAGGTAGACTGCCTATGTAAATATATACTGAAGAACGACAGTACAAGTTAAATGTTATTGTTTTGAATTTTACTCTTCAAAAATATTTAAATTGTATTTTATTTAGGAATGGCAACGGAGTGTACAACTCTATTCTTAACGACAAGGAGGAGCTGACTCAAAGTGAAACAGAAGAAAAACACGAACCCGAGTGTGATCCCGATGTACACGTGCATTTCCCAGACGAAACATCGCACAAGGAGGTACTACGATTTCATTCATTATATCTCACGTGCCTACACAGCTATTTTCAATACCTAACGCCTAACCATTATTTCAAAGTTTAACAAAGAAAACATAGTAAAATTTATACCAATCACAATTTTTTTTCTTATGCTTTTTAACAAAAAAAAAGTTGATTTAAAATATAGCTTAATTAAGACGCGGGACTCACAGCTTCCTGTTTTGGCCCTCGCTGTACAAGCAGGTGACTCGCAGAACATCAGACCCTCGGAAATATAATTAATATTTCGAAAATATAGTTGATTCAATAATTTATTTATGTACGTAATAATCATTATTGATTTATTTGTATATTTACCAGAAGGACGAGGGCGTGAGCTGCTACTGCAGCGCCTCCCACACAGACAACAATTATTCTACGGACGAGCAGGAGGCTGGTGGACGACCGCTGCAGCCCAGCGACAGCGGCGCAGACCTCTCCTTCCCTGGACCCTGGGAGCGCTATTGGGCCGCAAACTGGGAGCACCTCATCTGGGCCTCCTGGATCGACAAGTACAGCGACTACATCCACCCTTCCTATCTGCAGGGCCGTCCTGAGGCGCCGTCGGAGCCCGGAGTTCCCGACACGCTCTCAGAACCTGGCCGCGATCCGCAAACGGAACCCCAACCGAAAATACGTTGCTATTCCGAAAACGATCGCCTAATAAGCCCTCGCCCCCCTTCTGCGCCAGACTCCATGACCGACGTCACCAAAATAACAGAATACGACAGCAGACCTCCAACAGATTCGTCCGAATCAACATTGAGCACGCTTTCTTCCGCCAGTTCTGAAGAACCTCTGCAAGAAACAGCAGCTGAAGACGTTGACCGTTACTGGCAGCTATTGTGGCGGAGGCATTTTGACGAGCAGTACGCATTACATTATGCCCGTTTCATCGGAAGAGAAGACTGCAGCGAAAGCAACTCGCCAGAATACCCATCGGTCATCGAAACCAATCAATCCGAACCTCCCCTAGAACAGAAGAGCAGATTGCAGAAAAAGGCAGCAAAAAAACGCGCGCAAACTAACTACATCCACTCCGTGGGGTATCTGCTGCAGTCATTAAAAATGGACAGTGAAATGGGCGATGAGGGGGCGCTCTGTGTTCAGGAGGAGACCATGGAGGAGGGGGCCACTGGAGGGAAGGAAGAAGACACAATGCCCCCATCTCTTCAGTCGGAAGAAGGAGTCGACAAGATAAATAGGAGGACAACTCTCAAGCGCAGGTATAGTTCACAGTTGCGGGATTTAATCCACTCACAACAAACTTATTTATATTTTGCGGAAAAATTGGTATTTCATAATAATTAATAATTATAAATTATTATGATTTATTATGAACTTTTTTGTAGAATATTTTTTCACTAACAGACAATGGCTATCACTCCAATAAAAAAGGCAGATTTCTGTATTTTTATTTTAGTAATTGGTTGTCTGTCATGATTTCTTTTTTTTAAATCAGTACCTTTGACTTATTCACATTCATCGTCAAATCATTTCGAATGCATACCTCACACCAGTGGCGGTACTCCCATAGAAGCCCAGAAACCCGGCTTGCGTAAGAAATTTTTAATCAAAACCTCTTCTGGCTTTACAGAGGTTCAGCTCTTGTGGTTATTCCTCTTACGTCTGATGGGACCATTGTTGGAAGGTGATTTGGTGGGTTGTTAGTTTATGCGGGGGTATAATAATTTAGATTTGGGGGTTTTGATTCAAATTTTCTTACGCAAGCCGGGCTTCTGTACTTTTATGAAAGTACCGCCACTGATCATGACTGAGATGTGTTTGTAAATTCTGTCCAGTCATAATATACCTTCTATGAGTTTTGTAGACTAACTACAGCTAAGAAAACATGCACATTTGGAATACATTTTCGTATGACCGTCTATTTATATTATACATATAACATACATAAAAAATCGAATGGGCTTGCCCTACTGGCTAACTCTAGGCACGCCACTGCCTCACACATACTAGTCACCAGGACTTGTAGTTCATGCAAGTATGACAACGTCATCCCCATACAATAGACAGCTTACTGACACTGCGCTCCTTTTAGCACCTACATCCAACCCTTTCAGCTCTTTCATACACTAGTCCGTATGTAGATTAAATAATCACGAGGACATTACGCAAACCTGTTTGACACTTTTATTGATATCAGACCAGGCTGTAAGATCCTCATTTACCAGAGTAAATATAGAGTATAAAAGGAAAGCACTGCTAGTATCTAGCAGTGCTTTCCGTGTATAGCTTCTTAATTGCGGTGATCAGTTTTGTACTTATTTCATATTCAGACAATATTATTCACAACTTAACTCTTTTATTTTATTTATTTAATGAACTATTTTCTAACAAATTGATGGGGCAGCCATGAGAGCGACGGCGAGGAGGGTAGCGCCGACAAGGTGAAGGCCGCCTTTTCCCTGATGGGCTATGCGGGCTGCAGCCTGGCCGGCGAGGTGGTCTACCGCAAGCGTCACATCCGCCTGCAAAACCGCCAGCTCAAGCTCCCACGCCCGCCCGCTCGGCACACACACTTTGATGATGAAGGCAACCCCATCACCTCTACTATCGACAAGGTATTCTATGCATTCAATACTAAACTAGCTGCACTTTCCACTGACCTTCATATTTTATTTAGGTATGCAACTTCTACTGCATTTATTCTACTTTCATCCTTTTGCTAGTTCCATGCTTTGCTTCCATACATAAGGGTCGGTACAAGAACACCATTGTGCACTGCCATTAAAGCTTTTTTGGATAGGTTTTTGTTTGCGATGACAACTTTAATTGCACCATTCACTTTGTTGCCTGCCCCAACCCTTCTTTCAATATCCCTCTCCACTGTAAACATACTACCCAAATACACGAACTCATCTACTTGCTCCAAATTTTCACCATTCACGCTAACATAATTAATTGCAGACTTTAACATAATTAATAATATATTTAAGTAAATATTTGAAATAAAATAAAAATGAAATATGTATGTCCTAGTTTAAAATATGTTTTACCTTGTGTTGTATTGACGGTTGTACATTATCATTTACAGGTGAAGCATTTCTTGAAAGAAGCCAATGAAGAAATCACCATTGAAAGAAGTGACGACAGCTCTGATGATTCACACTGCCTTCCCCTGTCCAAGTCTCTCCCCAAGCCCCTCAGCGCCATTCCCGACATCCCGTTCTCCGACAAGGCGGACACGTCATCTCTCGGGGAAGACAAGCTAGAAGGAGGGCTGGAGCGGAAGCGAGAGAGGAAAAAGAAGCGCAAGAGAGGAAAGAAGCTTCCGGCCGGCCTCCCGCCAGAGCTGCAGGGTGAACCGTCCTTGCAGAAATACTGGTTTAAACGTTACTCGCTGTTCTCGAAATACGATGATGGAATCCGCTTGGATCGAGAGAGCTGGTTCAGCGTGACTCCGGAAAAAGTGGCAGAACATATCGCAGAACGCTGCCGGTGTGACTTGATCGTGGATGCCTTCTGTGGAGCCGGCGGGAACACGATTCAATTTGCTCTCACCTGCGAAAGGGGTATGTATCTCCTTCCACTTTCAGATCAAATAACTAACAAATAAATTGGATGTTCACACATTTAATATTTTCGAATATTGAAAAATGTATCATATAAATAGTTAAATTAGTTTGCATTTCTAAAAGCATAGTATCAAAATTATTTTAATTGTTATTATTATTTTGTTGAAGATGGAGCTTTAAAATTAGTTATTGGAAACAAGAATTTATCAATGAAAGCGAAAACGCCCGTTCACAATGGAATTCTGGTCCCAACCCTAATTATTATTATTATTATTATTATTATTTTGTTGAAAAAACTCCTTACATCATTACAGCGCAAGCCAAATCGATGTAAAGGGTAAATGTTGGAATGTATGGAAGCGAAGCGGAACTGGCAGAAGAAGGATGAGAGCAGAATAAATGCGGTAGAGATGAGGTCCCTAAGACGTATGTGTGGTAGAAGGATATGCGACAGAATCTCAAAAGCTGATATAAGAAAGGAATGTAGAGCGGAATTAGGTATTATGAACAAAATTATGAAAGGATCGCTGCGTTGATTCGGACATATGGAACGCTTGGATGGAGAAAGATTGGTTAAGAAAGTATACGTAAATGATGATAATGGGGTACGAATTTGAGGCAGACCGAGGAAAACATGGCATGATTTTTAAGGTTGGTCATGTTAGAAGTCGGAGGAATCAAAGTGCTTGTGTGACTCGCTGTATGAATGTGGAGGAAGCTAGAGAGGTTTGCCAGGATAGAGTAGTATGGCGGTCCATTCACTCTGCCTACCCCTGCGGAGAAACGACGTGATGGTTTGTTTGTTTGTTTTGTTTGAATATCTAATGATGAAGTAAGAAAGTAATGTAAAGCGGATGAATGCGTGATAAATAAAGTCAAGAAAGTGTCACTAAGATGGTATGGTCATATGGAACTAATGGATGAGGGAAGAATGGTTAAAAAGATATATACAAATAGTGTGAATAGAAAAAGAAGTCGAGGAAAGCCAAGGAAGACATGGCATGAACAAATTAATCAATTACTGAAAGGCGGCCATGTTCGAAGTAGGAACAATCGACGAACGTACATGTCGCGATGTGTGAATGTAGAAGAGGCGCGAGAGTTAAGTCAGGATAGAACAATGTGGCGATCCATCCTCTCTGCCTACTCCGGAGAAACAGCGTGATGGTTAGTTAGTTATTTTGTTGAATCGCTCTTTACATCATCACAGCGCGAGCCAAATCGATGTAAAGGGTGTAGCTATCATATTGATTCACGTGACATGTGATGGGTAGCTAATCAATTGCCATTTTATTGTCATGTGAATTCTACACCAGACCAAATTCAGTGTGACAATCACACTGCCCATCGACGGGAATCGAATCCGGGACCTTCAGAAATAATGACTGATAATTTATTTCACCAAAATATATGTATTAAAGATTCATATAAATAATGAATATTTCAAATAAACTTTTTTTTTATTAATTAAATAGGGTGGTGGTCTAGGGGATAGAACGCTTGGCTCCTGATCCAGGGGACATGGGTTCAAGCCTGAACACGACCAGATTCCTTCTTCATAATAATGAGCTATTTTCTGCTCACATTGAAGATTGTAAAATAAATTTTAATATCATTGATGTAAATCTTTGATATTAGTCTTTTTTTTTTTTAAATAAAAAATAGTGCCAGAGTGGCAACAGATATGGCTGCCACACCAATGGTCTCGGGTTCGATTCCCGGCGATGAAAATGTAAATAAAATTCTCACGCTGTCTTTAGTCTCCTAGAGAATTCTATTGACAATAAAAATGGTGATAAACTAGCTACCAATCACTTGTCATGTTTCTTATCTTATCAACCGTCTGTTGTCTGTCTAATGCTAGATGTAGATCTTCCAAAGCAAGCCACTGCTCCCTATCCATTGCCACTCTCATCCATCCAAGTTCAGCAATCCTTATTTTTTTTATTTTGGTTTAATTTGTTTAAAGTTAAGAAAAAATAATTATAAGTTAATTTATTTTCCAGTGATAGCCATAGACATTGATCCGCTGAAGGTGGAGTTGGCGCGCCACAACGCAGAGCTGTACGGAGTAGCAGACCGCATTGAGTTCATCGTTGGTGATTTCGTGAGCCTCGCGCCCTCGCTGCAAGCTGACGTGGTGTTCCTCAGTCCTCCCTGGGGTGGAGCCCAATACAGCAAGGTTGGTGATTGTGCAAAAGCAATGTAATGTGTATACTATATGTAAATTGTTGTCAGTAACAGAAGTTTTACAGACTACATCACGCCTGTAAGAAATACAACATGACGATCTCTATCGAAAAACCAAAATGTATGACCTTTTCCAAAATATTTAACTCTAATATAGAAAATAATATGATAAATCAATAAAATTAAGTTTTGAGCACTTTCGAGATGAATACACTGAGGACGATAGCAGGCAAGACACTGAGAGATCGCGTGAATTGAATGATAAATTTACTTACCAGGGCTATTTTCGCATATTATATTTGTACGGTTATCCTTTAGCTATCAGATGAAGAATAAAAAAAGTACTTTGTATATTAACACACACTCATAATTCACAATATTTTAATAGAAATTGATAAAAAATATTCACTGTTCTGCAATAAATTCACACACAAATGAAAGAGTAGAATTTATCACAATTTATAATAAATAACAGATAATAATACAACGAAACGTCGAAAATCAAATGCGCGCGCGACGCAGGACAAACTAATATAGAATAATGGCGGCCAATGGGATACTTCACATTTATTAACTTTATAGATTTCTGTAAAGGATAGATGTAGGCAAGTATTGGAGTCATTTGTGGTTCCAAATTCTTACAATAGATGTCACTACGAGTACTGCAAAGTCGCAAAATGATAAATCACAGCTACCAATGTTTACGGTTAGGATATCTTAATATCCCTGTGCATTTAAATTTACGAATTGTGTTGTGTGCAGTTGGCCACTTACGACCTGGAGACGATGCTGACTCCTCTGCCCGCCTCTCAACTGCTGGAGCTGGCGCGCTCTGTCACCGACAATGTGGCCCTCTTCCTACCGCGCAACTCGCAAACTGACCAGGTACTCTTCCTATATTGGTTTCGGAAACTTCAGCCCTTTTTTTGTATGATAGTCGCATTTATTTGAAGGGTAAAATAAAAAAACACATCAATCTAAATATTGTCCATCATTAACCACGAAGGTCATCAAATCGATTGAAATTCTCTTTTCAAATATTTATTTTTTATTTTATTATTTTCAATGAACTTCTGCCAAGACATTACAATAACCGAAATTAATTTAAAGCTGGTGATGATGGCTGGAAGGGGACAATCCGTGGAGATGGAGCAGAACTTCCTGGACACGAAGCTCATCGCGCTCACCGCCTTCTACGGGGACCTGATTAAGGAGTGCTAATCTTCGTTCGTTCCGCAACGTTTTCTTGTCGTGGTAGGAAAAATTATGTTAACGATTGATCAAACATCATTTTCAAACGTAAAGAATACTTTATGTTTATTTGTTTCTTGAATTTTTTTAAAAGAACTGTTATAGAATAAATCTAAAATATGATAAGGTTTTTATGATATGCGTTTTTTTTTATTAAATTTTTTTTTATAAATAATATTTTGAAAAGAAAATGGCCACACGCAGTATTAGTTATATCCTGTTGAGGAATATTATGGCTTATCACATGACATATTCTATTTTCAAAGAGTATAAATTGATTTGCCAAAGAATGAAGAATTATTTTTGCCACCAAATTATTTTTAATATTTGAATATTGAAGAATACTTATTCTATGCATTTTGAATGACATATTACACATTAAATTAAATTGCAATAATAATTTCTCAGTCATAATTCACTTAACACCGCATATAATACCTAATCATTTCAAGCATGCTGAATACTATTCAACTTCCACTTCCAACTAAACGCATTGCAGTGCGCTGTGTAGTTATTGGCAAACACCGTACCAAACTATACAAAATTCTGTTGATACACACACTATAGGAGCATGACGTGAACACGCGTCCTCAGCATGGCTACAAACTATACTTCGATGCGTATATGCGTCATTAGCACTTGACGTGTTAAGCCACACAAAAAAGATGATTTTGGATATGTATTCGTAATAAGTAAAGAATGCTTCTGAATTGAATGTTTTATGTGAAAATCACTGCGCCCAGATGGCAAGGGTTGTTTGTTAGTTTGAAATAATGTTTCATTTATCCGCTGAATACATTTTTTTAAATGTAATCTTTTTCTTCTTTCTGTGTCCTGTCAGGTCTCCCTAACGTTGACTATCACTCTTCATAGTGATGACCTGGGGAAAAATATCCAGAGTGGTATCCCCTTGCCTTCTCTGGAGGATTTTCTGTCAGGGTTACCTTCCCTTATCTAGGTGTATCCAGTTTTATGGCGCTGGAAGCTCGCCATTCGTCCTCTCTCTATCTGCTATGGCACTAAGTAATATGTGCCACATTGCCCGGGGTTCGCGGGGTCTTTAAAAAGACCTCTCGTGGACGCTAGAGAGTTGGACTTGATAGTAGTGTTGCTGTTGTAAATGAAACATGGCGCCTTACGACATTTTGTAGAGGCATATTTTCCAGCAAAACATACCCATACACATGTAATAATTTGTCTAAATTGAACTAAATTTGTGTTTATCGCTTATTTTCTTTTCCTGCTGTGGCATTATAGATTGTTCATCAGTAATGATGAGATTCTTAATATTTATGATTAATTTTATAAATAATTTTAACTCATTGAATATTTTTATTTTATAATTTTGATTGTGTACGAAGAATAAAGCAATAAGATGTGTTTGGTGCTTGTGGCGTGCGCTAAAAATAATTTGTTAGATAAAAATCTGCATTTTCCTTTATGTATGTGTGCTCATTTAGGCTGCTAAATGTTTAGTTTACCGTGAGCTTTTTAAAATAAAAACGCTCAAATAATTTTTTTCGTAGCTAGCAAAATGACTTGCCACTTTGTATTGTGTAGTTTTTATTTATTGTTGTCAATGTCACGAGAAATTGTTGGAAATTAAATTCTTAACAAATGGAAATAATATTATTAATTCATTAATAATTGATGAGAAAAATCATTATTCAATTGTATTTATATTTTGAATTGTGAAAAAATTATAAATGCTAACTTGAATGAAGTGGTTTTCAGTGACCATAGATGTATCACACCATAGAGTAATAAAAAAGTCATTTCAAATTTTGGGGTAATATTTTTAACAGTTGTAATGGTTGGATGTAAATAGCTATTTTTTATGACTTGAAAAGGCAGCATTAAACACCTTTGTTTCAAAGCCAATATCATATCAATAAAACCTATACAGTTTTGTTATTATTAAAAAATAATATATATTTTTTAGCTCCATTTTCAAACACTTTCTTGAGATAACTGGACTGCTTTTTGTTCACAATAATGTATAATGATAATTAAGTATGTATGAATTACATGTAAGTTTCTACTATTGTATGTACATTCTAATACAAACATTGACGACTTCACTGTGCTGTATTACTATGCAAGACTTCATACATCTTATTACGCTCAAGGAATGTACATGCGTAAATATTACCTAAACTAAGGGTTTGTGTAGGTACTTTTATTGATGTCCATACATTTTATTTTTAAACATATGAATGTTTCCCTTTATTGTACCATCTTCAGTGTTATGTCTTTTATATATCCCCTTTTATTATTTATCACTGTAACAAAATTTAAGCTGCATTATAATTTATGAAAACTGAAACTAAACAATAGCAATTTTTAATATTTAATTTCTATATTAGTCTCAAAAGATTAAAAATCCATTATTGCCTTAACATGTTTACTTCTGAGCAAGCTCATGATTAGTGATTCCATGTTTAATCCATTTTTAAATAGCAAATACATTTACAACATTAACAAACACGGGTTTTCTTACTTATTTACAGTAAATATATCACTATACAGAAGCATCCTTTAAAAAATTATATCTATCTATTGAGATTGATTGAAGTGACATAGTTTTGTCAATATGTACCCAATGTTTCATTTTTATTTGCATTGGTTCCTGAGCTGAACTGACTTCCTAAGTTCTGTTTAACTCCTAAACATGTGAACATTATATTTAAGTTTGATGAAGTTGACATCTCGTGGTAAGTCTTAAACTGACACAAGGTTTTAAGGGACCAGGGTTATTAACATTTTAGGAAGTGGAACTTCTGCCTGAACATCACAAAAGTGTAACCCCCTAAACATTATTGTGGCAGGTAACAAGTTTTCTAACGCTTCTAATTGCAGTCTATATTAGTTTCCTCAGAAAACTTCAATGCATTGTCAAGTGCAAAACTTTTCAGCTTTTTAGAGCATTGTCTCTGCCTACCATTTTGTCAGTACGCATTTGGGATTCAGAGAGGATGCACGTCTGTCTGTGATTTTAATTATAGTATCACCAGTAGACGCTTGCTTATTTTATTATATGTTCATTAACAGATGGAATAAAAACCGATGCATGAAATCAACTTTACTAAGCTAAGAAGTTTCACTTCTATTGTGCGAGAGTCACACGTATTTTGGCATAATTATACTAACCGCGCAATGTCAATAGCTCTGGAAAATAGATCCTTGAATACAATAACAACCTATTTTTTATACCTATTTTTTAATTATGTTAAATACCTATATTAAGTGATATTTTGTCGATAAAAAATATTTTATTTTATAACTCAAATACTTAGTAGTACTGTGCACAAGTAGTATTTTTTACTCTATCTTTCTACCATATATAATTTTGTATGTTTTTAAAAACTAAATAAAAGATTATGTAAACTGCAAACACTCCGAAAAGGTACAAATTTTTCTTTGTATATATTATAATTCAAAATCTATTGGCCCCAAACAGTGTCAAATGCCGCTCTCTGGACTATGGCAGGCGAAAAGCCAATTAGAGAACAGGTCGCTAGACGCAAGTGGCAGTGGATCGGTCACACTCTGAGACGGAACCCAGCCTGCATCGCTCAGGGTGCACTAGACTGGTCCCCTATAGGGGGAAAGAGAAAGCGAGGCAGACCTAGAGCCACCTAGAGAAGAACCCTGCAGGACGAGGTTAAGGCGGCAGGCCTCACTTGGGATGATGTTAGGCATCAGGCATGCGATAGAGTCGGGTGGAGAAGGTTCCTTGAGGCCCTATGCACCACGGAGGTGTGACAGGACAAAAAGAAGAAGATACGAGGTCCGTTCAAAAAGTATCGCGAATTTTGTGTTTTTTCAAAAATTATTTATATATTCATGAATTTCTATTTTGTCCCCTTTAAAGTAATCCCAACCAGATATTATACACTTGTGCCAACGTTTTTTTCAATCCTCGAAGCACCCCAAAAAATCATTTTTTGTGATCTTGTTCAGCTCCTCCTTCGATGCCGTCTTTATCTCCTCAATCGTAGCCTAGCGTCGTCCTTTCATGGGCCTCTTCAGTTTCGGGAACAAGAAAAAGTCACAGGGGGTCAGATCTGGGGAATACGGTGGCTGCGGCATTATTGGTGTGTTGTTTTGGCCAAAAATTCGCGCACAAGCAGATGCGAAATTGAGCAATTTTGGTACGAATTTCGCGGCGACCGATCTCATGCCCAAATCATTGGTAAAAATCGAATGGCACGAGCCAAGCGATATGTTTAAGTCCTCAGCAACTTCTCTAGCGGTGATTCGATGATTGGCCAATACTATGTTATTCACTTCATCAATGTTTTCGTCTGTTGTTGACGTGCTCGGGCGTCCGGCAGGCTCTTTTTCGTTCACATCTTCTCGGTCCTCTGAGAACATTTTGTACCACCGATAAACGTTGCTTTGGTCCAAGATAGCTTCACCATATGCCACAGTCAACATTCGGAATGCGTCCGGGGACTTAATTTTGTTTTTCACTCAAAATTTGATACAGATTCTTTGATCCATTTTTTTGGAGTGGGCAAAAATCGAAGACGAGCCAAAACACGTGCAAGCAAAGTGGCTCTCAAAAATTAACTGAACATTCAAACTGGCCGAACTTATCGGCATAAGTGAGAGACATGAGTACCAACATAACGCCACAAATAAATCAAAAATCGAATATACGTAACCGGCGGAAATTCAAAATTTGCGATACTTTTTGAACATACCTCGTATATTATAATTATTTATATTTACAAGTCAATGGCGGTGAGGTTAAATTGAACGTTAATGAATTATAAATATATTTCAATTAGAATATTTTATTTATCTATTGGAGTTATATATCATCAGCATTACAAACCTCGATGAATCTTAGAAATGTCTTCATCCTGTCTTGTCTGTGACCGCCACTTTCCAGTTTCAATACCCCTTGGGCCCGACAGCCCGCAATACAGCATCTTAATTAAAGAGTTAATAATGTTGAAATATCAGAGTTTTTCTGCCAAAACAATGGATAATTTACGAATAATAAACTTGACTATGCTGACGTCCTGGTATAGATCGTAGAGCTCCGTGTTGAATCTTTTCTTCCATGTCTGACCATCCTTAATGGGTTCGAGGATTCTGTGGAGAATTTTCCTTTTAAAGCAGTTTAATATTGTTTATCACATTTAGTAAGTGTCCAGGTCTCAGAGGCATATTAAAACTGGTTTAATCGATGTTTTATATAAGGTGGTCGTTATTTTTCTGGATAGTATACGCAGCTAATTATTTAATGGGGCCAAACAATTTCAGTTTGCTCAAATATCCGATCTATTGACATCATTTTTGTTATTGAAAATTATGATTTAATTATTATTTACTATTTTCTTGAATCGCTCTTTACATCATTACAGCGCAAGCCAAATCCATGTAAAGGGTGTAGCTATCATATTGATTTTCGTGACACGTGATAGGTAGCTAATCTATAGCCATTTTTGTCCCGTTAATTCTGCACCAGACCAAAGACTGTGACAATCACACTCCCATCGCAGGGAATCAAACCCGGGACCTTCGGGGTGGCAATCAAAGCATTTACCACTCGGCCACGAAGGTCGTCATTTATGATGAATCCCAACAGTTATTAAAGAGTGTTGAGAAACTGAAGGGCTCTGTGATAATAAATACATGACATTTATTGTTGGATAAAATAATATATACAAAGCAATATTTGTACCTTATATTTCTAATAAATAATGATAGATACAAGTGAAACGCCTCGCCAAGCAATAATATGGATACACTCATTTGATTTATAATGGCCTTATAATGTTATTTTTCTATAAAGACTAAGTAGCTTCATAATCATCCATTAACTCAGTGAACAATATAAAATGATTCTGATATTCATGTTTATTATAAAAACTCAAAAATAATATTAATAAATTAGGAATAAAATCTCATAACGCAATTTTTCACAATTTTTTTTAGTCAGTTTTATTGAAATGCATTTAAATTTTTATTATTGAATTTACATGTTTTTGTTAAGAATCGGTGGTGGGCATCCCATAAACTAATAAAAGCGCCTTAATAAATATGTAACTAAAAGATATGTTAAGTTTTTGTTATTGTTTAAATGTTGTGGCGATGAGGTTCGCAACCCATCACACCGCGTCTCTTGCGGGGGCAAAAAGCGAAGGATGGAGTGCCGCATCAGTTTAAGTGTGGCAGTCCATTCTTTCTGCCTATCCTTTCGAGGATACAGTGTGATGGTTAGTTAGTTTAAATGTTTAAGGAAAAAAGCAAGTTATATTTGATGTTCAATAGCCAAGCGTAGCTTTTATGGGGTGTACGCCACTGGTTTTTAAATAATAAAAGCGTCCTTTCACACGGATCATATTTGTACCACTCCACATTGTAACAAATTGTGTCCAACCTACTATAAATTCACCCTGTGTGCTCCAATCGTCTCCCATAATGATTGACTGACAACAGCACGACTAACTATTTTCGCTTGTTGATAATTTCATCAGATATTCTTGTAACATTAAATTTGTGGATCAATAAATTCATTTCTAAAGTACAGTAAACCTTGATATAACGGACTAATTGGGGGAAGGGGGTGTCCGTTAAAGCCATAAATCGGTTATATAAAAATAGGTTTAAAAATATTACAAAATATTTTTAAAAACAATACAAAACACAAACAAAATTCTTTTTATTGTCTTCGGACACTCGTCGTGAAGTGACGTTGCTGTTTGACTCGCTTGCTTTTGGTAATCCTGCTTTGAAAAAGAAATCAAGTTTTGTTTACACTTTTGAAGTTTACTATTTTTTTTTATAATCAACTCTCTAAAATTACAAAAATGCTTATAGTTGAACTTCGTTATCTGACGAATAGTCAATAAATGTTATTAGACCGTCGAGATGTGATCTTACCACTAATAACTTCATTTTTGGCAGTGTTGTTTCTTCTTCTTCCTTATCTTCACTTCCATCCTTAGCATTATGTCTCAAATTATAGTGCTAGACGTATGACGTGATTATCATGATCGCTTTAGATTGTTTACATGTGGCGACACTTAAATTTAAAGATGTATAATATTAACAGGACGTTATAAACTTTTTTATATTTGTCCTGATTTTTTGTCCGTTATATCTGAAGTTCGTTAAATAGAGGTCTGTTATATTGAGGTTTTACTGTACTACAATTTTTATATGATTTATTTTAAAACACAAAAATCAGATGTACTCATTTAAATGAATGTTGAAATAATTTTTTTTAAACTTAGGTGCTAACACTGGAATACCAGTGACAAGTTTTTTATAAATTGAAACACTATTTATTCCAATTTTGAGTTTATTTTCTTGTCATTTTTTTAAGGTTTTACGCCTTCATCAATCAATCTCTCGATAACGAAGGTTTCAAACCTTTGAGACATGTTAATAAAAATAAACTCAAAAGTGAAAAATAGTGTTTTAATTCATAAAAAAAATTGTCGTAGGTTAGAACTGTTGATTAATTTATCAAAATAAAAACGTATTATCACCGCAAAACAGTGTTATATCCCAAGCAACCAATTACTGAACATTTTTATGGTTTTTATGAAATCATATCATGTTTCGTGGATAAAAATAAGTACTGTGTCTAAATCAATCTAAGGTGTAAATAAAAAAGCCAAATAAAATACAAGATACGAGTAATTATTTTATTAAAGTAGACTTAAATATTACAATGATTATTCTTTCCTTAATCCTTCATCTCCCCTTCCTCATCCTCGTCCTCTGCCCCCCGGATGTACAGGACGTTATTGCAGCGAATCAGCACTTCTCCGAGATTACCTGCAGACAAGGGACTCTTTGTATAGACTGATTGGAAAAATTATTTTGTTATAATACAGAACCAAATTAAATTATTATAAAAAGACATTTAAAAAAAAAAAAAAAAAAAAGACTAACACCAAAGATTTAAATCAATGATATTAGAATTTATTTTACAATCTTCAATGTGAGCAGAAAATAGCTCATTATTATGAAGAAGGAATCTGGTCGTGTCCAGGCTCGAACCCAAGTCCCCTGGATCAGGAGCCAAGCGTTCTATCCCCTAGACCACCACCCACCACCATTAGAAGAATGAACAACTCACAGGCGACTATGATAAAAATCTATGAATATAGTAACATATCGTGGGTATACTGGCAAAAAACGTTAAGTCGAAAATTGGCAGTTTTGACTTAGTGATGCAGTATTGTAAAGTTTACAATGCTCTACAAATTGGCAAAATACACGAAGTCGAATGAAACAGATTTTTTCTCTAGTTTTAAAAATAAATTTAACGTTAAATCGTACAAAAGGTATTTCATACAGGCTAAAAGCTTCAAAAAACTTAATATTTTTCGAAGAGTCTTGTTGAACATTTTTGTACTGGAAAAAAACGTTAACTCTACTTATTGTCTTCGGCTGAAAAAAATTCCCTCGATTGACTTTTGACAACGACACTTATATGTTTCAAATTTAAAGAAAACTTAAATGTTCGATTTCTCAAAACAGCGATTTTAGACTTAACGTTTTTTGCCAGTATACCCACGATATATACCTTCAATATGAATAGAAACGAAATACAGAAAAATATCCCCCTTTACAAAATCGGCCATATTTTGTTGATCTAGATATATAGAAACAAATTGTGATATTAGGGAGCTAACATTTATATATTCAGGCATTATTAACAGAAATCATATTCTTAAAGCTACAAATAATTCTATGTATATATATGTGACGGTGTAATCATATGGAAGGAAGGAAAGCGTAGAAATTTTTTTAATATAAGGCCTTCTTAGCATGACCAAGTACAGACGTATAAGGGCAACACTACAAGAGATAGGTGCTCTTAATTGTAGACGTTGTTTTGTACTCTTAACACAGAATTTTAGCTCTTACGGTCTTCTAATGTTACCAAATCAACATCTAAAAATTTTAATATGTGAAAAGCCTGTTTAAGGTAAATAACAATAATTTGGTATTCGTCAGTTATACTCTTTCGACTCATTGATTTACGTCCAAACATTTCAGGAGGAAGTAACCTTAGATACTAACTAAAGTTTAACTGAATACAATTTTGACTCACCTGTGCAATTTCCATCTACATGTTCCTCTGTATTGGCTAGCTGTAAATTCATATAGCCATCCACAGATACAAGATAACCTTTATATTCATGTCCCCATTTTAGTTTAACTAAAACGGCTTTTCCTGTTAAACTGTTGAGGAAGGGTTTGGGGTTTATGGGCATAGCCGCCGACATGATTTTGGATTGTAGTTTAAGCTGTAAGAAATTTATTTTTGATTACATTGAATATACATAAACATTAAGGATTTGATACAAAGTCCGATTCATTTAAAAATAATAACTTACGAATTATACCGAAAAAGTTAACCGGCGCGTACGAAGCACGCGCTAATTTTCGAAAATGTCAAGCAATTTTGTTACAAACAAATGTCATTGATCGTTTCAAATACGTTTTCTCTCTATGGAAAACTAAATGTCACAGACAAAATGACAAATAATTTACGGCCCAAAGAGATATACGTGTAAATATTCATCATTTTCTGAAACAAAATATTGCGCACGCACTTCATGCCAAAGATTTATGGGTGTTTTACAAATTTCCTATCTCTGTTATTGACTTCGTCTATGAATGTCACTGTCATCCATTTATTTTATTCCGTGGCTCTTTCGCGTGTTAAGTGATCAACAGCGCAGAATGGCTTAACTGTCGCTTTCGATATTACGCGTCCGATGAAAGTGTCTTCGAGTAAAGATGGAAATTATATCCATCGAAGATAATGCCGAACCCCTCGTGAATAGAAGTAAACGGAGTTTTTGTTCGAAGTTAAATAACAGAAATACGTACAGTTATATATTCAACATTTCGCTGTCAATAATTTTAGTAGTTCTATTTATATTGGTGATTTATTTCTTTAAAGATTACTTGAAAGCTGTGTTATTTTGGGTGGAGACGCAGAATCCTTGGTGTATTTTCGCTTTGTTTGTTTGTCTGTTCACGGTGGTCAGTTTTCCAGTTACCATTGGTTACTTGCTCTTAATCATCACTAGTGGGTACCTGTTTGGGATTCTGCGGGGGTTGGGGACGGTGCTGATCTCTGCGAACGTCGGAGTGGCGGTGGCGCACTATACTCTACGGGCGCTGGCGGCGCGCCTTCCGCTGGGCAGGTTGCTGGCGGGAGACACGGCGCGAGCTCTCATGCGCGTCATCTCGGGCCCCCAGGCCTTCCGTATCGTCCTCTTTGCGCGCCTCACCCCCGTGCCCTTCGGCCTGCAGAACACCGTGTTTGCGGTGAGTACCTACACGCCCAACATTCATTAATTTTTAATTAGGTTTACAGGCGACTCGTGTTTCAAGAACGCTCAATTCTTGCTCCTACAGTATTTTTTAAATCACGCAATCTGATCTGAAACACAACCTCATACATTCTCATGATCAGATAAATATTGTCCAGAATTTTTATTAATGTGAGACTGAATAAAGAAAATAATTCTTGAAAGGTTTTATAGTTCATGGCAAGTTCATGGCAAGCTAATATAATAAGATTAACATTGGATGAAGGCGATACAATTCCTTTAACACCTTGTGCTTAAATAGATTATATAAAAAAACATTATCTAACCCAATTTTCTCTGAACTTGCATTGATTTTTGTAATGTATTTATTCCATTCCAAAGAAATATGACATTTTTTACAAAACGTTCAACAATTCAAGATTTCATTTTCATGTGACACATCCTTTAAAAAACTCTTTTCTGTTTATATTTATAATTTAATGTGGTTTGCAACTTGTATTTTTAATGTTGACAAGTATATTACACCCTTTCTATGATCAGAGCAGTCCAGCATGCTATTTTATACATATATTATTCATAATTGAACAATTCACTGTACCAGCTAAATATTACAAACTTTACCATAGATAACGTTACAAAATTTTTAAAACAAATTTATACAAATGAATGAATGAAAACTGTTTTACTAACAACTTGTAGAAAACATATGTTTTCATTTGTACTAATTATTAAATATCGAATTTTATATCTTTCTTCAAGAAACAATTAAAGAAATTGTTCTCTATCTTCCTGTTAACCTGACTTTTCAGGATGGTCCTACCTAACATTATATACATGATACATAATAACCTTATTAAACCCACATACATATATATAGTAGTGTGTTGCCAGAGATAAAGAGTAAAATTATTTATAACCAGACTCTCTTGGGGTCATGGTCTTTATAATGAGGGCAATAACCTCAAAGGATATGCACTGTCACATCAAAACACTTAGTTTCCAATATGACTCCAACTTAATACTAGCCAATCAAACAAATTTGAGTCTTTTGTTTCTGTTCAAATAAAACATCTGAATTTTTGATAACTTTCCAAATATTTTTATACAAAGTATTTTTTTAATAACTTGTTAAGACATCTATACTAAATTCATCTATACAAGGAAAGGTCAATATGTTTATGAAATATATAATCAATTAACACAATTGTTTTCATTTTATTGACTCTCTTATGATACATAATAACCTTATGATAGAGACTCTATTATGGCAGTGCACAATGGTGTTCTTGTACCGACCCTTATGTATGGAAGCGAAGCATGGATCTGGCAAAAGAAAGTAGAATAAATGTAGTAAAAATGAGATCTCTTAGACGAATGTGTGATACTCTGTGTATGATAGAATGTCAAATGAAAATATAATAAGTGAATGCGGTGCGAATGATGGAGCTATGAACAAAATAATGAAAGGATCATTAAGATGATTTAGACACTTGAAAGAATGAATGAAGAAAGAATGGTAAAAAAAAAAAAGTTAATGATGTAAACGGGTGCTGCGCAGAATTCTGGGGCCTGTGAATGACGGTGAAGGCTGGAGAGTGCGGCATAATGACGAGCTGTACAATATTTACAAAGCTCCCAGTCTCTCCACACAGGTTAGACTGAGATGGGCCGGTCACGTGCAGAGGATGCCGTCATCGCGAACCCCAAAAAGATTGCTGGAGTGGCACCCAGGTGGTAGAAGACCAATTGGACGACCAAAGCTGCGATGGGAGGATGAAGTTGGGAGAGATGGAACAAGATTGTTAAGAGTGTCAGATTGGAGGGTCAAAGCGGAGGACAGGAGGAGTTGGAGGCGAAGAATACTGGAGGCTAAGGCTCGATATGGGCTGTAGGGCCATCGAAGAAGAAATGATGTAAATGGAACTAGAAATAGAGGGAGACCGAGGAAAACTTGACACAATCAAATAAATCAAATATTGAATGTGGGCCACCCGAGGAGTCAGAGAAATCGACGCGCGTGCATGACAGGATGTATGAATGTTGAGGAAGCGAGAGAAATATGTCAGGAATGAAAAGTGTGGCAGTTCATTCTTTCTGCCTATCCCTTCGGAGAGACGGTGTGATAGTTAGTTAATTAGTTTTAATTTTATTTTTTAATCGTACCACGTTTTCCTTGGTCTTCTTCATTTCTTGATTCGTTTAAATTGTTATCATATACTTTCTTTATCATTCATTAATTATATGTGTCAGAATCATCTTAATAACCCTTTCATTATTCATAATATAATTCTTTCCAGATATCATCATTTGAAATTCTGTTGTACATTACATTACCACACATATGTCTATCAATGATGAAGATATGATACCTTTGAAACATGTCGAAATAATTAAATACCAAAGTGTAAAAAACAACAATTGTTATAATAATAAAAAATATTAATTGTGGTATTTCATAGTGCCAAAAGTTTATTGAAAAATCAAAATTCAATTGTTTCACCAATTAAGCCCAATCAGATTTTTTCAAACTGAATAACAAATCATTGTCACTCAAGGCAAGGTTTGAATTAATTATTAAGTTTGGTTTGTTTTGGTTTTCCTTATTTAATCAATTCAAATAAGGAAAACCAAACCAAACTTTTTTAAAAATAGTTATTGGAAACAAGAATTTATCAATGAAAGCGAAAACGGCCATTCACAATGGAGTTCTGGTCCCAACCCTAATGTATGGAAGCGAAGCATGGAACTGGCAGAAGAAGGATGAAAGTAGAATAAATGCGGTAGAGATGAGGTCTCTAAGACGTATGTGTGGTAGAACGATATACGACAGAATCTCAAATGCTGATATGAGAAAGGAATGTAGAGCGGAAGAAGGTATTATGAACAAAATTATGAAAGGATTGCTGCGTTGGTTCGGAC
This sequence comes from Lepidostoma basale, assembly GCA_022606425.2. Taxonomy (NCBI): domain Eukaryota; kingdom Metazoa; phylum Arthropoda; class Insecta; order Trichoptera; family Lepidostomatidae; genus Lepidostoma; species Lepidostoma basale. Next base: position 429,254 of record JAHDVF020000390.1, on the reverse strand, counting down.
ATATAGAACGCATGGATGGAGAAAGAATGGTTAAGAAAGTATACGTTGATGATGTAAATGTGGTACGAAGTTGAGGCAGACCGAGGAAAACATGGAATGACCAAATTAATCAAATTTTAAAGGTTGGTCATGTTAGAAGTCGGAGGAATCGACGTGCGTGTATGACTCGTTGTATGAATGTGGAGGAAGCTAGAGAGGTTTGCCAGGATAGAGTAGTGTGGCGGTCCATTCTCTCTGCCTACCCCTGCGGGGAAACGGCGTGATGTGGTTTGTTTGTTTTGTAATCAATTTACTACATTTCCTGTATCGAAGGTGATTCCTCGTCTAAACATGGTGGCAACGGAGATGACCTCTTTGGATGCAGTTATTGCAAATTCATGATTATCCTTACGATCAGAGCAACAAAGAGATAGTATTAATATATAGTCATATTTCTATTTGCATGGTTCTACGCATATTTCAATGGAGGTTTCTTTTTTACAACCTTTTTATTGATCGATTTAGTTTATACTGTAAAGAGCTATTCGATAAAGTAATAATAATCTAACTAACCATCATGCTATTTCCCGAGGGTAGGCAGAGAGGATAGACCGTCACACTGTTCTATCCTAACATGTCTCGAGCATCTTTTACATTCACACACAATGACACGAACGCTCGTCGATTGTTCCTACTTCGAACGTGGCCACCTTTTAGTTATTGATTAATCTGATGTCTTCCTTGGTCTTACTCTACTTCTTTTTCCGTTCGCACTACTTGTATGTATATTTTGACGACCTTCGTGGCCGAGTGGTAAGTGCATTGACTGACATTGAAGGTTCCAGGTTCGATTCCCGGCGAGGGCAGCGTGATTGTCATACGGTCTTTGGTCTGATTTAGAATTCACGTGACAGTAAAATGGCGATAGATTAGCTACCTGTCTCATGTCACGAGAATCACTATGATAGCTATAATACCCTTTACATTGATTTGGCATATGCTGTCATGATGTAAAGAGCGATTCAACAAAATAATAAAAATAATAATCACATCCTTCGATACAGGAAATGTAGAACAAGTCAGTAAAGCCTCTGCCGTGTCAGGATGCCTGAAGAATCTGGTCTGGAAAAACAAGCACATGCATGACGTACGCTGTAGAGACGCGGGCTGACACTGTGCGAACCAAAGGACTACTAAGAACATCGGAGATGAAGGTCCTAAGATCAATTACTGGAAAAACCCTCCGAGATCGTGTCCGCAACGCAGACATAAGAAAAACCTGCGAAATAGAGGATATCGTTGAGTGGAGTAGATCCAGAAGAAGATACTGGAGGGACCATGTAGCTCGAATGGATGGTGACAGACTCGCATATACAGCCGCCTATGAAATCCCTTCTGGACACCGCCCACCTGGAAGACCGCCTAAGAGATGGAGGGACAGCTGGATCTCATCATCCGACGAGATATGATTTCTGTGTCACAGATCGTCAGATCTATCAAAAGAAGAAGAAGAAGAAGATAATTTTGATCATTCTTCCCTCATCCATTTGTTCCATATTTCCAAAAACCTTAGTGACCATTTCTTAATTTTATTTAAGACGCATTCTTCCGCCTTACTTTCCTTTCCAACTTCTTCATAGGTATTCTATCGTACATTGTTTTTTCGCAGTTCTTATTGATCTTTTATCCTCCTGCCAACTCCAGGGTTCACTTCCACGTGTAAATTAATAATAGAACTTCTAGAAAACATTTGATTTGTTTACTATTTTTCAATTACTCTTCCACTGATAAATTGATCTCCCTCATAGATTCTTATAATTATTTGCGATTGTAAAATTGTTTGGCAGCGTTATCTAAATAAATTAGTGTTCACATTCGTGGCTATCATTCTATCACGCATTTGTATTTTTTGTATGTTTTTGTATGTTTGCATTGGACATTGTTTCTTTAGATACTGGGTCCACTGTTGTGTTGTTTACAAATGTAAGTAATGTTTTCACAACACACTGGTTTTTGCCATATTTTATACTTCTGACTATAAACTAAGATATTGTGAAGTCATCCGACAACAAAGTTTTTAATATTACGAATTGAAGGTTGGTTATTTAATAGGTGCTAAGTGGTTTAAACATTAAATCAAGAATGTAGTAGAGTTTGTGCTTTTCCGAGAGAATGTTTGCAGTAGTGCGTTTACAAAAAAACTGTTTTTATTTTATTTAAAATAAAATAAAACTAACTAACCATCACGCCGTCTCTCCGAAGTGGTAGGCAAAAAGTATAGACTGCCACACTTTTCTTTCCTGACATATTTCTCTCACTTCCTCAACATTCATACATCGTGTCATGCACGCGTGTCAATTTCTCTGACTCTTCACGTGGCCGACATTCAATATTTGATTTATTTGATCGTGCCACGTTTTCTTCGGTCTTTCTCTATTTCTAGTTCCAGTTATATCATTAACATAATCTTTTTTTTACCATTATTTCTTCATTCATTCTTTCCCTGTATCCAAACCATATTAATGATCCTTTAATTATTTTGTTTGGTCTGGTTTCTGAGCCGCATTTGATATCTCTAGGTGTACCACAGGGATCAGTCCTTGGACCAATCTTCTTCATCATATATATTAATGACATAGTTAAAAACATTGAACATTGTTTTGAACACCTTTCATTATTTTGTTCATAATGCCATCATTCGCACTGCATTCACTTATTTTATTTTCATTCGATACTCTATCATACACAGAGTATCCACACATTCAGATCTCATTTCTACTGCATTTATTCTACTTTCATCCTTCTTTTTTCAGTTCCATGCTTAGCTTCCATACATTATGGTCGGTACAAGAACACCACTGTGCACTGCCATAATAGAGTCTCTATCATAAGGTTATTATGTATCATAAGAGAGTCAATAAAATGAAAACAATTGTGTTAATTTGTTGTTAATGTTTTGGCACTCTCAATCTACCGATCGCAGAAGACTTAGCTGATCGCAATGTAGACTGTCTAGCATTCAGGTTCTCGTTGATGCAGAGTTCAGATATATAAGCTGGTGCCATTCCATGCAACGCCTTATAGACTGTCCAGCAGAGCTTGTATTGTATCCTTTCTGGACATTTCAGCCAGTGGAGCTCCTTAAGATGCTGTGTTATGTGACAACTCTTTGGCACACCCCTTATCAGTCTTGCTGCTGCATTGAATGCAGACTGGAGTTTATCTGTTTGCTGTTTGGGGATGTTGGCGTAGACACCATTGCAGTAATCTAGTCAGGACACGACGAAGGAATTGATTAATGTTTTAAAACTGTCAATAGGAATATTTCTTTTTATGGATCTTAATTGCCTTAGATGAATGAAGCAGTTGCTGACTGTTTTATTGATTTGAGTTTTCAATGAAATATCATTCTCTAGATGGACGCCAAGAAGTTTTATTGCTTTTTTAGGAGAGATATCTGTGTCGGATGTAGATACTGGGGAGCGATCAATTAAGTTTTTGCGCTTCGTAGAAGCAGTCCAAAGTAATTCTGTTTTTGATGGGTTTAGTTTGAGTTTATACTAACTAGTTAACTAACTAACTAACCATCATGCCATTTCTCCGGAGGGGTAGGCAGAGAGGATGGACCGCCATCTCTAGTAACATGCACGCTCGTCGATTATTCTTACTTCGATCTATATAATATAATAAATATAAATTAAAATTTAATTGTATCTCAATAGAGACGAAGACGCAAACTGAATATGGATGATCAAGGTGTTTACAGGACTTATGACCTGTCATTGGTTGGGTTAAGCGCACGCTTTATGTAATTACAACATTCACCATTCCACCTTTGTTATGATCATGCATGACAAATTTTTTACATGATCATAACAAAGGTGGAATGGGGAATGTTGTAATTACATAAAGCGTGCGCTTAACCCAACCAATGACAGGTCATAAGTCCTGTAAACACCTTGATCATCCATATTCAGTTTGCATCTTCGTCTCTATTGAGATACAATTAAATTTGAATTGACCACCATTTGGTGAAAATCCAGAATTTCGTATACAAGTATAAGTATACATTCACAAAAATAAATATAAATTAGATGACTTACAGAGCGCCATTCTTATGAATTAATCATCTCCCTGAAGTGAAGAAACTATAAACTCTCTGTGTATAGCATATAGCACAGGTGGCATCTTTAGGGCGAAGTTTGAACTAAACTGTATTATCCAATTGCTTAGCACAGTTTTTAAGATTAACTAATGAAAACAAAAAAAAATTGATTATTTTTTATTATTATTATTATGTATTTAGCCGAAACCAGACCAGAAGATGGCAGCAAGCTGCTGAAACCGGTCTAACATAAACACAAGTGGAAGCACACTAAATACATAATAATAAAGAAATTTTTTATCAATTTTTTTTTGTTTTCATTATTTAAAATTAACTTCTACCAAGAAATTTCAATTAAAAACATTAATTATTTATGTTTAACACCTATTGGGATCAAAAACTCATATTAAAACCCTCAATTTTATTATTGATAGTATTTTAAATGGGTCAACATATTTGTTGATTTACAAAACACTGTGCTCAAGTGATAAATGGCCATATTTCTGGAGATAAATATTAAAATTCTCTGATATCTTGAATGTAAAATTAGTTTCAAAAGAGTTGCATGTCTTATAAATTAATCTATAAATAGTTTGTTGATAAAATAAGCAAATAAATTAAGACCTCAATGGTTTTGAACTTTTTTCTCAGTGAGATATGATAAAGTAGGTTAAAATTACAAAATCAAGTTAAATTTAGCGTCCATATTGTGTGTTTTCATTTTTATATCTTTAGTATTTTTTTAATGTAATGTCTTTCTTTATTAACTTGGAATGTTTTATCAGTTTTCAATCAAGCGTGATTGTCATTGTTTGTATATATTGAATATAATATATAGAGAAAATATGTTTTTCTAGTAGCTTTATTATATTATATGGGAGTGACATTTGGGAAATGAATCATAACTAATTAACTAACCATCACGCCGTCTCGCCGAAGGGGTAGGCAGAAAGAATGGACTGCCACACTTTTCTTTCCTGACATACTTCTCTCGCTTCCTCAACATTCATACATCATATACATATCATGCACGCGCGTCTATTTCTCTGACTTCTCACTTGGCCGACATTCAATATTTGATTTATTTGATCGTTAACATATAATTTTGTTACCATTATTTCTTCATTCATTCTTTCCGTTTGTCCAAACAATCTTAATGATCCTTTCATTATTTTGTTCATAGCACCATCATTCGCACCGCATTCACTTCTTACTTTTTCATTCGACACTCTATCATACACAGATTATCCACACATTCGTCTAAGAGATCTCATTTCTACTGCATTTATTCTACTTTCATCCTTCTTTTGCCAGTTGCATGCTTCGCTTCTGTACGGGACGTACGAGACGTCCCTGTAATTATTTATTTATAGGCCGCTGACTGCTGCTCTTCTCCGATGTAGTCCACGGGGAAAGGGGCGTGATGGTACTTAACTCTCGTACGGAAAGCGGGCGACAAATAATAAACAAGTTTATATTTTAGCCGGCGATCGGTAGAGAGTGAAGCGTGGTGCGAAGTAGGGTGGTGCGACAATAGCTCAGCCTTTACAAAGGCTATTATTTGTAGATGTGCTCTTGGCAGGCTCTAGGCATGCACTGATTTGCGATACCCAGGGCCCACCTATTTATTTGATTTGCCGGCGGCGGACCCGGTAACAGTGCCACCTGGCGGCACTTTCGCAAAGCTACCGGCCGGCCGTGTGGCGCGGCGAGACCGCCCACTCTTTTTGCCACCCCATGCTTCGACCGTTCACACTTCACTCCGTCCCGACCGCCTCGTTTGTTGAGAAGAAAAAGTTATACAAGAAAAAATACAAATTAAAGAACTTACATACTAAACACACAAAGTAGCGACGTTAAAACCGGGAGCTAAAAAATGGGCAAAAGCACGGAGAAAATTATAAGACTGGCCAAAATGGACGCCGCGAGCCTCTGTGTGCCATCTCTCGCTCGCACATAGCTTGCTGGCCTCGGCGTCTTACACAGCAGACTTTCGGCGCAGTCCCCTCTCTCCGCCCGTTACCCAATTCTATTCGCACACGATTCCAATGTCGCATAAACAAATGAATAAAACTGAGGAAAAATATTAGAAATAAAAATATGGAATCTATGAGCTAAACATTAAAATTAACCACCACCGTACGTACGATACAGCTTCCATACATAAGGGTCGGTAGAAGAACACCATTGTGCACTGCCAAAAATGAATCATTATAGTAACAATTGATTATTTCAGTATCTTCCTTAAATTTCAAAGTATCAATAAACCCACACTCGAGATCCTATCGCGCATTATTGTAGCGCATTAAATACACTCCAGCAGAGTTTTAGTTTGAGTGATTTTAGTTTGTGAATGAATTTTTCTGTTATCTAAATTCTTCTTCTTCTTCCTCTTAGTTTAGGTCGTATGACCTGTTTGTGACGGTGGGCTGTCCTGGGATGATGATGTCCAGCCATCTCTCCATCTCTTCGGCGGCCTTCCTGATAATCTCTTGCAGCTTGGGTTTTCATCTTTAACAATTTTTGCAATTCTTGTATTCTTCATGCGATCCACGTGTTCTCTGCAAAAGCACCTTCTGCTTCTTCCCCATTCAACACCACAGACAGACCTTATTATTTAATTTTTGATCCAATCTCTAAGGGTTTTGCCTGCGATTGAGCGTAGGGTTCGCATTTCTGCTACTCTAAGAAGGTTCTTAGTTCTATTGGTATTGGCTCTGACCTCTATTCCATATGTCATGATAGGGCGAACGCATGCCTTGTATATCCTGACTTTACTTTCGGTTAGCATGTGTTTGTTCCTCCATATGGTGTCGCGCAAGCAGCCAGCCACGGCTGTCTCTTTATTGGTTTGTGCTCGCACCTCGTCATTTAGGTCACTGTAGCTACCGATCTCTATGCCTAGATAAGTGAATCACATTACTTGCTCAATAGGTGTGTTATCGATGATCAGCTTACATTTGAGAGGCTCTTTTGATATTGTTAAGAACTTTGTTTTACTAATAGAAATCGTCATGTTATATTTTTTGGATATGAGGTGGAATTTGTAGAGCATTCTCTGAAGGTCATCTTCATTCTCTAAATTATCAAGTGTTATTTGTTTCAGTTGAGCAGCGTGGGGGGTCCTCAATACCATGCGGCGTCGTGCGTGGGTCTGCTGCCTGCGCAGGCCATCAACGTGTACCTGGGCTCCACGCTGCGCTCCATGCACGATGTCCTGCAGGAATCCCACCTCACGGGCTATATTGTGTTCGCCTGTCAGGTCAGTCACTCCAACGCTTCTCCTAATTGCCCTCCATACAAGTGCTTTCCTTCCCCAATCCCCACATTTTTTCTTCCTCAATTCCTACATTTTTCCTTTCCCAATCCTCACTTTTTCCATCCCCAATCCCTACATTTTTCCTTCTCTTGATTCAGTCATCTTTTACCCCAACTGGTTTATTTTTTCTTATATATTCTGAATTATATTTTATCTTACATCAAAGTCGTGATGAATGTGAGACTTATGCTAATGTGCAAAGGCAAATTGCCGCAAGTTTAAAAATAGTAGTTTTGAACGGGTTTATAGTATTATTTTATTTTTTGCTATATTTTATCATTTAAAATAAGTTTTCTTATGCAAACTAAGTTTTAAAAGTAAGAATTCAGTTCTTAGAAATGATTAAGACGTGTTTTTGCCATAAAAGTATAGTAAGTTTCATATTATTAAAGAAAATGTGTTTTGCCGCCGCATATTAGCTAGACCGTCGCACATTTAAGTTGTTGTCATTTGCCAGGATACATATTGTGTCGCAGCAAAAGGCCGCAAGTTTTGGCTGTGCCGTGGTAAAAAGCAGCAACTTAAAATGATGCTTTTTGCCAAAACATGTATCAAATTAATACAATTTTGCGGCTATTGGGATAGTGAATATCTCAGTAAAGGAAAGAGATAGAGAAAAATCTGTGATTGTATGTGATAGAGGCCAGTTATAAGAATGCTTTGAGCCGTGTTACGCCAAACAGCCGCAACTTAAGTTACGGCTTGTTGCCTTTAGACATTAGTATAAGGGTTTTATATTTAGAATGAATAGATTAAATCTGGCTTAGAGTCCCCAATGCTTTGCATATTCATAAACTAAAGATAACCATGGACGGATAACAAGCCTAAGAAATACAGGGTGCGGCAGCATAACTTCATTTTTTTTTAAATGCACGGGTACACATTCTGTTGCGGGATGGCTGTTTTGAGGGAACACTTCCCAGAGCGCCTCATCTCGATTAGGGGCCATTTGGAGTGGCCGGCCCGCTCTCCCGATTTGTCCCCTTGTGATTTTTTTCTATGGGGTTTTTGAAAGACCAACATCCAGGAAGAAATTGCCAAGATAACGCCTGATATGCTGGCAAGAGTCATGACAAACGCCAGAAATCAGTTTACTCAGTGTATGGAGAATGGGGGACGTCACCTACCTGATTTGATCTTCAAAAACTAAGTAAAACAAGACTTTAGGTATGTGCCTACATTATAAAAAACAAATAAAAAAAATTGACATATGGATCGCATGGATGGATAAAGAATGGTTAAGAAAGTATACGTTAACGATGTAAATGAAGCACGGAGTTGAGGTAGACCGAGGAAAACATGGCATGATCAAATTAATCAAATTTTAAACGTTGGTCATGTTAGAAGTCGGAAGAATCGACGTGCGTGTATGACTCGTTGTATGAACGTGGAGGAATCCAGAGAGGCGTGTCAAGATGGTTTGTTTGTTTGTTTCATATGATCTTTAAATGGGTTTTACCATTTTTACAAATGTTAAGTGTATGGTCTCCAGAGTTTCCAAATGTGACAGCTGTTCTTTTATTTTTTTATATAATGTATATTTAGCTTGATTTTCTAAGAAACCCTAAGCATATATATCTCTAGAACATCCTTAGCAAACAGAATGAACAAATGATTACACTGTATGGAGTTAGTGTTAGTGTGGAGATAAGCCTTCCACTCAATTTGTTTGCTATTTATTCGAACTGCTTATTTCTGTTTACTGACCTCCATTTGTCAATTTTATTTCAATGTCAATTTATGTTTTTACAAAAACTTATCCGTATTTGTATATATTTATATATTTATCTAATTTGACCTAACCTAACCTTTAAACTATATTTTGCTCCAGCATATAGAATTGATAAATACTAAAATATGTTTTAAGTATAAAAGTTTTCAATATCATCTAAAAGCAAGATAAACTGTCCTAAAAACTTTTTTTTTTTTTAACCAAGGATTTTAATCAATGATATTAGAACTTATTTTACAATCTTCAATGTGAGCAGAAAATAGCTCATTATTATGAAGAAGGAATCTGGTCGTGTGATCTTGACCCCTTTTCCCCTGGATCAGGAGCCAAGCGTTCTATCCCCTAGACCACCACCCTATTTGCCTTTGTTTCGTTGATTGCCTAAAATGTTTATATCCGACAATATTTGATTCAGCACCTAATACCCACAGAATGAACCAGGTGGATAGCTATTCCAATTTATTCTAACACTGTTTGAAATATTTAAACTAACTAACCATCACGCTGTTTCTCCGAAGGTGTAGGCAGAAAGAATGGACCGCCACACTGTTCTTTCCTGACATACTTCTCTCGTTTCCTCAACATTCATACTTCGTGTCATGCACGCACGTCGATTTCTCTGATTTCTCACATGGCCGACATTCAATATTTGATTTATTTGATAGTGCCATGTTTTCCTCGGTCTTCCTCTGTTTCTAGTTCCGTGTACATCGTAAACATATTCTCTCTTTTACCATTCTTTCTTTATTCATTTGTTCCATGTATCCAAACCATATTAATGATCCTTTAATTATTTTGTTCATAACACTTTCATTCGCACTGCATTCACTTCTTATATTTTCATTTGACACTATCATACACAGATTTTCCACACAATCGTCTTCTTATTCAGCCTATTCCCGTCCACTCCTGGACAAAGCCTCCTCCATTTGCTTCCATGTCACTCTGTTTCGTTCAGACATCATCCAGGTTATTCCGACATATCTGTTCAGGTCATCCTTCCACCGACCCTTCCACGGTCTCCCTGCAATTTTCTTCTCTTCGCATTCATCTTAGTGCAGAATTCACGTGACAATAAAATGGCGATAGATTAGCTACCTGCCACATATCACGAGAATCAATATGATAGCTATACTCTTTACATGGATTTGGCTCGCGCTGTAATGATTCAACAAAATAATAATGTTTCTTTAGAGAGTATCTTGTCTTCCTAATTTCGAACCATCTACATATCATGCTTTTCTGGTATTATGTTATATATTTTACCTGTACTCAATTGATGCCTTAAACATTTACGATGTTTGTAATGTCTGTTGAGTTAATAAACTGACGTTATTTGATTTGATGTTTCTCTAGCTTTCTAATTTCTACTGGATCTCACCTAAGACCAGTTACATATCTTACTTCCATACATAAAGATTGCTGTAATTAGTCGGCTGTCGAAGAATATATTGAATTCTTGATGACATTGTATTCTGAGTTAAGAAAGCGAGATGACCTTACATGGATGTTGCTTGAATATATATCTCATTAGAAATGTTTTATAAACTATCCGATTGTGTTTGCAATGGCGCATTATCTTAAATTAGTCACAGCTGCATTATGTCACCCTTGGTTTTCAATATTTACTCCTAATATATATTCAAAGAAGCTTGTACTAATGCAACAGATGGTATCCGTATCAATGGTATAATTACCAATAATATAAGATATGCATATGATACTGTTCTTTGATTAATTCATAAAATATCGTCTTTATGGAATTCCGCAGTAAACGAACAAACCATCATGTCGTTTCTCCGCAGAGGTAGGCAGAGGGAATGGACCGCCACACTTCTATATCCTGACACACCTCTCTAGCTTCCTTCACATTCATACACGCACGTCAATTCTTCCGATTTCTTACATGACCACCTTTAAAATTTGATTAATCTGTAAATAACTCATACTTTCTTAATCATTCTTTCTCATCCATGCGCTCCGTATGTCCGAACCAACGCAGCGATCCTCTCATAATTTTGTTCATATTACCTTCTTCCGCTCTGCATTCTTTTCTCATATCAGCATTTGAGATTCTGTCGTACATTGTTCTACTACACTTGTCTTAGGGACCTCATCTCTACCACAGTAATTAAAATAAAATAATTATTATTTTCTTTGTTTACAATGAACTTTATCCAAGAAATTTCTATAAGCAACAACATTGTTTTGAATTCCGCAGTGTTTACACCATAAGTTTATTAACAGTTAAAAATTGGGTGTCAGTAAGCTGTCTCTTGTATGCGGATGACGCTGTCCTACTTGCAGACAACGAGCTTGATCTACAAGTCCTGGTGAATTGTATGTATGAGGTATGCATGTGAAATGATCTGATGTTAAAAAGTCCAAGATAATGATTTTTGAAAAAGAAGAAATCATGACAGTCTGCAACATTAGCGTGAATTGTGAAAATTTGGAGCAAGTAGTTGAGTTCGTGTATTTAGGTAGTATGTTTACAAGAGATGGGCGAGTAGAGAGGGATATTGAAAGAACGGTTGGGGCAGGCAACAAAGTGAATGGTGCACTTAAAGTTGTCATCGCAAACAAAAACCTATCCAAAAAAGCTAGAATGGCAGTGCACAATGGTGTTCTTCTACCGACCCTTATGTATGGAAGCGAAGCATGGAACTGGCAAAGGAAGGATGAAAGTAGAATAAATGCAGTAGAAATGAGATCTCTTAGACGAATGTGTGGATACTCTGTGTATGATAGAGTGTCGAATGAAAATATAATAAGTGAATGCGGTGCGAATGACGGTGTTATGAACAAAATAATGAAAGGATCATTAAGATGATTTGGACACATGGAAAGAATGAATGAAGAAAGAATGGTAAAAAAATTATATCATAACGATGTAAATGGAACCAGAAATAGGGGAAGACCGAGGAAAACGTGGCACGATCAAATAAATCAAATATTGAATGTCGGCCATGTGAGGAGTCAGAGAAATCGACGCGCCTGCATGACACGATGTATGAATGTTGAGGAAGCGAGAGAAATATGTCAGGAAAGAAAAGTGGGGCAGTCCATTCTTTCTGCCTACGGTGAGCCTGCCTACCTGAGACGGTTAGTTAGTTAGATAAAATTGTAATATGGAGATTTAAATCTTTGTTTCTAGAAACAATAGGTTTGTTCTGTTTATTATTGCCTGTGCATGACTGAATGCAATAATTCTGATATCGATGCTTATATTATAAATATTTATAGTTCCGGTGTTTGGAAACAATGGTTTATTGAATGACCCCGTTTCACGTTGCCATATCTAAACTTGACTCTCAAACTATTCCCTTTTGTGAAATATAATTTAAAGATAATTTCGCCATTTTGATATTCTTTTACTTTTTCCTGATTACTATACAATTCTTCTTCTTCTTCGCGTGCCGTATCAGGTCCCCTGACGTTGGCAATCACTCCGGCGAAGGCTTCTCTATCTTGCGCAACCCGGAACAGCTCCCCCACATGTCTCATCCCGGTCCAGTCTCTTATGTTGCACAGCCAAGACGTTTGCCTTCTACCAGGACCACGCTGCCCCTCAATTTTTCCCATCAGTATTAATGGGAGCAAACTGTATTTATCTCCCTGCAGAATGTGACCCGGGTATGAAATCTTACGGACCTTAACGTCCTTCAGCAGTTGTCTACTACAATTGTCTCTCCTCAAAACCTCCAAATTGCTGACGAAATCTGTCCACGGTATGCGAAGCATTCTCCTGTGCAACCACATCTCGAATGCTTCCAACCGGTTCATAGTGTGCACTTTCAGGGTCCAAGTCTCCGAGCCATAGAGTAATACAGACCAGACATAGCACTTCAACATTCTCTTCTACTTATCCTTTTAGACCTTTGGTCTGTTATCCCTCCATCTCTTCGGCCATCTTCTGAGGGATGGTAGCCAACAGGAATCTGATGTTATTATATTACTGTTAAAATTTACAACACTTTTATAATATTATATCCTAATGTCGAACCATCTCTCATGCGTTCCTGGTATTATATATTTTTTATGTTTTACCTGTTCTCAATAGATGCCTTTAACTATAATTTTTGTATGTAATACCTGTTGAGAAAATAAACTGATTTGATTTGATTTGAATATCACAATTTATTTTTATTCACTGAGAGTGTCGCGACAGCTGTTTCGCCAACCGATGTCGGCATCATCAGGTGTTACAATAAACTATATAATAACAACAGTGTTTTAAATTTTAACAGTAATAATGTTAGTGTTGGAATCTGATGTGCCACAATGTGTATTACTTATATTATTAAAATTATACTTATTATATAAATTACTTAATTATGCTCAAAAATTATTCAAAAAGGTTTTTATTAATTATTAGTTAAAAGCTAACTCATACCACGAATTTTGATATTAAATGTAATCCGTTTGTGATTACTTTTGGTAATGTTTGTATTAGATAATGCCGACTGGTTTGACTTTTATTAATTTGGTTTATGTTCTAGTTCAGTGGTGGACAAACTTGCTGTTAAAAGAACCAAATATCAGCAGTACAAAAATATATATTTCTGATTTAATTGTATCTCAATAGAGACGAAGATGCAAATTGGAAACAGAAAATGGTTGATCAAGGTGTTTACAGGACTTATGACCTGTCATTGGTTGGGTTAAGCGCACGCTTTATGTAATTACAACATTCCCCATGACCATGCATTGTCATACATGGTCATAAAGAAAAGGTGGAATGGGGAATGTTGTAATTACATGAAGCGTGCGCTTAACCCAACCAATGACAGGTCATAAGTCCTGTAAACACCTTGATCAACCATATTCAGTTTCCAATTTGCATCTTCGTCTCTATTGAGATACAATTAAATCATGAATTGATAACCCACGGTGGGTGAATTCCAGTATTCGTATACAAGTATAAGTATACTCGTACATTCACAAAAAATATATATTTCTTTTCAGAATCAAATTTTATGAATATCAGTTTTTTTTTATTGCAGTTTTTAATTTCATGCATGATATCAGGTTCTTATCAACAAGAGAGAGAACAACAAAATTCAATTAATTTTGTTGTCTAATGCTATAAAATTAAAATATTGACATAATGTATTTTAAATATGCCCTTGTTGCAAGAGATGCATTTGGCACATGAGTCACAATGTGCCAACCATTGATCTAGGTTAATCCTTTGACACTGGTATTTTATTAGTGATCATATATATTTAGCCTGTAAAAAATATAACATGACGATCTCTATCGAAAAGACAAAATGTATGACCTTTTCCAAAACATGCAACCTGGTTATGAGAATCAACCCATAGAACAGGTCAGGACCTTCAAGTATCTAGGCATAGACCTTGCGGGAGGAGCTGATCTGCGGGAAGAAATACAAGCTTTAGGAAACAAGGCAGCTGCAATCTCTGACGCTCTAAAATCCACAATATGGAAAAACAAAGATATGGCCTTTAAGAGTAAGATGAGAATCTGAACATCCGTTCGAAAAGTAGGCCTCAACGGCAAACGCACGCTTCTCACTGTTCCAACGCATGATGCCGACTAAACTCTGTCGGGACAAAACTTTATAGTTCCGCCTCTCGAACGAGATTACTAGCGCGCTTAAAAAATGAAGTTATGCTGCCGCACCCTGTATAAAACATGCGTAAGACCAATAATAACATATGGCGTCGAAGCAAGGGCAGACACAGCAAGGACCAAACAAGTTTTAAGGACTTTCGAGATGAAAACACTGAGGACGATAGCAGGCAAGACACTGAGAGATCGCGTAAGGAACACCAGAATTAGAGAATTAAGTGAGGTTGAGGATATTATAAGATGGAGCAGACAGCGAAGAAGGAACTGGTACGGTCATGTTCAAAGAATGGACACCACCAGATTTCTCTATATTGCACTACATAATCAGCCTCATAGGACTCGTCCTCGTGGAAGACCTCCTAAAAGATGAAAGGACAGCTGGGAGTCTACCTCACAGGAGGAGCAATACTCTGGAGAACACACCACATAGGTCTACAAAAAGGAAAAAGAAGAAGAAGAAGAAGATGATCATATATATTTATTAATGATCATACAAACAAGATTCTATCCAAAAAAGCTAAGATGGCAGTGCACAATGGAATTCTTGTCTCGACCTTCATGTATGTGAAGCATGGAAGTGGCAAAAGAAAGATTAAAATATTGTAGAATAAATTAAATAAAAATGAGGTATCTTAGGCTAAGACTTTTTCGTTAAAAAAAAACTTTAAACGCGTTTTTCTCAAAACTATCTTTTTTCGGTCGGCGGCGGTGATTTCTCCGGAACCACAGAACAGATCTTTATGACATTTTAACCACATATTCTACACAGTAATAGCTTCAGCACAAACTACAATTAAATCTAAATTTAGATTTTTACTATTTTTTTTTTTTTGACTAAAATCAGTGAAAAAAAGTATTTTATTGTTTTTTTTTTCTTCTTAAAATGTCCGCCATTTTGTTATTTATAAATAAATATTAATTTCCGTAGTTTGCGCTAGAGCCACTATACTGAAGCTAAAAAATGTTATTTTATCTTTTAGATGAGTCTTAATTGAGGCAGTCAAAGGAAAAGTGGACTAACCCCACCTACCATAGATTTGAGTAATGGCGCATTTTAGAAATTGTCCAATTGAATCTCTTTTTATTACGTAAATTTTACAACAAATACTAATTGTAAAGAAAGATTCTTGGTAAAAAAGATAAGTTAATTTTAATTTAGATCCGTTTTTGGCCAAAAAATAAATAAATACCTGTTTTTTTGGTAGCTTGGTCCACTATTGCGTTGAAGTGTTATTATGTTTAGTCCATTTTTTTTATTAGGATATAAGAAAAGTGAAATGAAATTTAAGGTATATAGAAAATATATCTATTATAATTTTAATCCCTTTTGGAATCAGATACGTCTATTAAATCTGACTGAATATTATTGGTCTTCAAATTGTTTTAAAAATGGTGGAAAATTGGCGGTACGAAGTCAAGAAGAAAATTAAATCCTTCTTCTTCATCGCTGTGATAGTATTTCCTTGTGGATACAATGCATCTAGAGTAGTGATTGAGACTGACAATCTTTTTGAAATATCCACTATGGAGAAAATCACATCAATGTTGTTTGAGTATTTGAAATATATTTTAAATGGTTCGGTTTTTGTTTACCTCAACCACTGTATTTTCAACCACTCTACTTTGGATCCATCAAGCGAGACCTTTCTATTTACTATGTTACTCTCCAATTTAATTGTTGAATAAAAATTATCCCTTTCCATTGAGATTATTTTAAATGGATTACTTTTCCTGGCTGATTGTATTACTTGAATCCAGTGTTCCGGATTGTAAATATCTAGAAAAAATATTTTTTGTTTTTCAATTAAACAAATCCTAATCACATGGTAAATAGGAATGACCACTCACTAAAAATTGTGGTCAATGTCATTCACCACATAATCAGAATTGGACACAATATACTGGCATAATAAAGCAAACTTAAATGAACTTCGTTTTCGGCACTAATACTTTGGACTAACCATCATGGTCCACTTTTGCATTGAGAATATTTTTAAATATTTAAATGCAAAAACAAAAAAAAAACACTCCCATCTAAAGAATATTGTTGGAACTTAGTTTAGTCCGTTTTTGAATCGAAGAAACACATGTTTTAGACACATTCCCATAGTTAACTCAATATTGGCCATCATGTGGGTTAGTCCACTTGTCCTTTGACTGCCTCAATTGAGTTATCACTGCCGCCAGCGACATACCAACTTTTTAAGGCATTCCGTTCGCCGGTTATTTATGATAGTAAAAAAAACTAATAATGATAAATACAGATTTATGTTTTTCAAAAGTGTTACCGTTGAGATTAACAACCCTTATATCAATATCTAAAATAGTATTTTCATAAAAATATAATAACAACAGTATATTTTCAACTTTCAGGTATTTTTACGACTTACAATTTTATATCAAAGTTCTATACAAAGCAAAACTATTGTCTTTAACAGAAAATGCTTATTTTTTTGTTCCTTAAATCAATATTTTGTTTTGTTCCATTTATGTAACATGACTCGTGTTCTTTTGTTTTGAATTGAAAGAGAAATCCAGCCTAACCCTGATTTTTTTTACGCAATGAACCGACACATTACAACAGCAGACAGTCTGTTTGTGGACATAATTGTGGACTTATTTAATTACGAAATGTTTGCTTTAACTGGAGGCCATTTAGCAATAGTTATCAGTCAATAGCCCCTTTCCCGCCCAATGTAGCTACCAGGACTAACATAACATCTGTCTGATATGTTTCCTAGTATTTTGATTCCAATTGTTAACCCATTATTTACTACCCTGAGATTTTATCTCACTTAATAATGAATTATTATATTAGTAATTTTTCACTATAGTTGTTACTTAATTAACTAACTAACCATCACTCAATTCGAACAAAAATTCACAAATGTTTTATTGGTGGTTAAGGTGTTAACACTATAATTCCATTGTTTTGAAAATGCAAGTCAAATGATTTAATGATGAATGTCGGAAAGTCAAAGGTGATGGCTTTTGAAAGGAAAGAGCAAGTGACAGCTTGTAATATAAGTGTGAATGAAGAGAACTTGGAACAGGTGAGGGAATTTGTGTATTTGGGAATTTGTGTAGCATGTTCACAGCAGATGGCCGAACGGATAGTGACGTCGAAAGAAGGATTTTACACCTTTATCATCTGGAGAACGATATAAACTCCACTTTATATTTTTCCCTCGATGGTGAAGATTTAAACCTTCGAAACATGTCAAGATAAATACACACAAAAATAGAAAAAAAACTATGTTTTAATTCATAAAAATAAATCTGCTGTATAATTAAAATGAAATATGAGAAAAAAAATCTCTTCTAAGTTCTGGTGAATGATGGGTTAAATGAAAGCGTTGAGGAAAGGCACATATTGCCAGTTATCACAAAAGGTACGATGTGTTGGCCGCCTACACGCTCTGTGTTGACTTTATAGTTCAGAGCAGATAATTGCTTATCACTAAAATGTTATTCCGTCCAACGGAATGTAAAATTGTATGTTTCCAATTTGAAGTATTTATTTTCTTTTTTATGTACTTTGTATACAACACTAACTTTAAAAAAAAAATCAAATTAAATATCAGACATGTTTCGGACAACCCAGTCCTTCCTCAGTGATGTTATAAAGATCTCCTCCTTTCTCTTTGCCATTTCCCATCATCTGGGGTCGGCCCTCCTCGTACGAAAACGCCAAACTTTCCTATTTTCACTCATTTCCACTGTCAGGTTCTATTTAAAATATTATAAAATTGTTTACAAATAATCGGGTGGTGGTCTAGGGGATAGAACGCTTGACTCCTAATCTAGGGGACTTGGGTTCGAGCCTGGACACGACCAGATTCCTTCTTCATAATAATGAGCTATTTTCTGCTCATATTGAAGATTGTAAAATAAATTCTAATATCATTGATTTAAATCTTTGATGTTAGTCTTTTTAAAAAAAAAAAAAAAAAAATATGATCAGTTTTGACAGATCAAGTATTTAAAAAACGCAAAATGGCAGCGATTTGAAAAAATTATTTCACTTTTGCCCTTTTTTTTTTAAATAGTAGAACACAAAATATTATAAATAAAAACCTACGTGGTATGATACTCAGATATAAAAAAGAAGCTCTGTGCAAAATTTCAAGTAAATCGGTACATTAGAACTTGAGATATCATACCAACCGTATCGAAAAAAGTCAGTTTTGGAAAAACGCGTTTAAAGTTTGGAGTCGAGTTTCGCGCGATCTAAGTAATTTAATGGTGTGTTATAATTGCATGTTCTCAACCAGCTTCCATGAAGTCGATTTCTAATGATTTGTTGAGCACAAAAGAGTTTTCATGATATGGGCTCTTCCCAGGTAGTTAGAGTTTGCCTGCCACCTATTTTCATTCGTCCCGGCCGGACCGATTTAGTCGGTACGTCACAAAAATAGCTGTAACTTCGAAAATATTCAAAATCTCAGAAAATCCTCTAAGGGTCATATTCAAAAATTTGCATACAAAAAAAAAATTCGATTTTTTATTTTTTGTACACTAGAATACCCCGTTCAATTATATAATATATGATTTTTTTAATAAATGAATATAATGTTTTTTTCCATTTTTAAGTTTATTTTTCTTGACATGTTTCAAAGGTTTTACACCTTCATTATCGGTGTAATGATATAAATTATTATTAAATGTTATGAAAGTGTAAAATCTTTGAAAATTTTTGAGAAAAATAAACTTTGTTTTTTTAGAATTCCACAATCTTAACGCCTTAATTTTATCAAAAATGTATATATTAATTACTATTTTTCACAATTTGAATTTTTTTTAACTTAACCTAAGCTGGCTTCATCCATTGTGCGCCCTTGAGGTGATTACATCACAAAAACGTCACTTAAAAAGTTATCATATTATTATTATAATACAACCTAATTGATAATTTTTATTTGCATTCACTTTGTGGTTATACTTGTATAATAATTACTCGTATTGTTTCAAGCACTGATTACGTTTGAAACAAAGTGTAATTTATGATATTTATTGTTTCTTGAACAATGACTTATTGAATAAACTAACTAACTAACTAACTAACCATCACGCCATTTCCCCGGAGAGGTAGGCAGAGAGGATGGATCGCCACACTGGCCGGTCCTGGCATACCTCTCGGGCTTCCTCTACATTCATACATCGTACCATGCACGCACGTCGATTATTCCGACTTCGAATGTGGCCGCCTTTTAGTAATTGATTAATTTGGTCATGCCATGTTTTCCTCGGTCGTCCTCGGCTTCTTTTCCCACTCACGCTGCTTGTGTACAACTTTTTAACTATTCTACTCTCATCCATTCGTTCCATATGTCCGAACCATCTCAGGGATCCTTTATAATATTGAATAATTAATACAAATCAAAACGTATATTTTCTAGAAGTTTTATTATAGTTTATAGCAGAGGTTTTCAATCTATTCTGGGCCACCGCCCCCTTTACAAGAAAAATAAACGTTCAACGCCCCCCTCTCATAAAAGTTATTCCAAATAATTAGAAACACATAGTTGAATTTTAAATTCTTAAATCTTTTATGTATCTGAAAACGACATATAGTAGAATTCCGAACGAATAAAAGGAAGAAATTATTAGCGTGTTTTTTTTTGTCTTTTTAGACTATATTTTTTTATCTGCCCACGCTCTCTCTTTTTTCTGGGTCTTCTACTGCCTCTCTGAAAGTCTCAAACGCCCAGAAGGGGGCGTTATCGACCACTTTGAGAACCTAGGGTTTATAGGAATGACATGTTTCACCTTTCTAGGGCATTATCAAACGTTTGATAATAACAATAATAACAAATATTTTTGTGAATGTATACTTATACTTGTATACGAAATTCTGGATTTTCACCAAAGGGTGGTCAATTCAAATTTAATTGTATCTCAATAGAGACGAAGACGCAAACTGAATACGGATGATCAAGGTGTTTACAGGACTTATGACCTGTCATTGGTTGGGTTAAGCGCACGCTTTATGTAATTACAACATTCCCCATTCCACCTTTGTTATGATCATGCATGACAAATTTTTGGAAGATGCATATATACTTCAAAATCCATACCTATCTTCACGTGTCAGTTTCAATTCTACATAGATGGATAATTGAAACTGACACGTGAAGATAGGTATGGATTTTGAAGTATATATACTCGTACATCTTCCAAAAATTTGTCATGCATGATCATAACAAATGTGGAATGGGGAATGTTGTAATTACATAAAGCGTGCGCTTAACCCAACCAATGACAGGTCATAAGTCCTGTAAACACCTTGATCATCCATATTCAGTTTGCGTCTTCGTCTCTATTGAGATACAATTTAAAAAAAAACAATAATAACATTAGAGAATGCCTTAGAGAAGCTAAACATGTCATTCCCATAAATTCTTTCTGCCTACCCCTTCGGTGAGACGGCGTGATGGTTAGTTAGTTTAAAAAAAGTTATATATATTTTTTAAATTTATACATAAGCCTATATTATTACACATAAATTATAAATAAACCATTTATTATACCTTTTTTACACAATGTTATTAACGCATGTGTGTAAATCACAGTGTTTCTTAAACTTTTCAATAAGAAATGTTCTTTGTTTTTAAATATGGATTAAACTTATAAACACCGGGGGAGTTGTCAGTTTCAATCACACTCCAACATCACCGGTCCGAGTTTTAAATGATTGTCAATTGGACAATTGAAGCTATTGGCCTTTGGTCTTCTCACTGCGCCACGGGCAATCCAGCCGGACCCCCCTCCCCTCCACCTGGTTCATATCGACTGCTATCTCATCTCAAGTGGAATCTTCCTTTCAATTCTACACTCAACTTTCAGATAAAAGCGGATTAAATTTCGATAGCCCGTAATCTTACTACAAAATTATTATGATTAGTCAATGCAGTGTACGGCACAACTCGGTATTACGTTATGTCACAATTAGTACTTTTATTTTATTTACTTTTTTTATCATTGCCAACAGACTTATGGGATGTCTAACTGGTCTTCTTATGAATATTTGGATAAATAACAACTAACTAACTAACCATCACGCCATTTTCCCGGAGGGGCAGGCAGAGAGGATGGATCGCCACAATGCTCTGTCCTGGCATACCTATCGGGCTTCCTCTACATTTATACATTGTACCATGCACGCACGTCGATTATTCCGGCTTCGAATGTGACCGCCTTTTAATAATTGATTAATTTGGTCATGCCATGTTTTCCTCGGTCATCCTAGGTTTTTTTTCCACTCACGCTGCTTGTGTACAACTTTTTAACCATTCTACTCTCATCCATTCGTTCCATATGTCCAAACCATCACAGGGATCCTTTTTTAATTTTATCCATGATTCAGTCATTTCTTTCTTATTTCATCGTTCGGTATTCTATCATACAACGTTTTCTCCCACATTCTTCTTAGTGATCTCATTTCTACGGCATTCATCCTGCTTTCATCCTTCTTTTGCCAGCTCCAAGCTTCACTTCCATACATGAGGGTTGGCACTAGAACTCCATTGTGCACTGCCATCTTTGCTTCTGTGGATATATTTCTATTTGCAGTAATGACTTTGAGTGCGCCATTTATTTTATTCCTAGCACCAACCCTTCTTTCGATGTCTTTCTCCATTTTTCCGTCTCTTGTAAACATGCTTCCCAGATACGTAAATTCGGTAACTTTCATTGTTAAATTTTAATGGTAAATTTCATTGTTTGATGCAGTAAAACCTCGATATAACGGACTAATTGGGGAGAGGGGGTGTCCGTTAAAGCCGAAAGTCCGTTATATAAAAATAGGTTTAAAATAAATTAAAAAACTTTTTTTTAAATATGTACACTGTATTTAGATATACGAGTAAATAAATTATACAAAACACAAACAAATTTCTATTTATTGTCTTCGGACACACGTCGTGAAGTGACGTTGCTGTTTGCTTTCGGTAATCTTGCTTTGAATAAGAAATCAAGTTTTGATTTCACTTTTGAATTTTGCTGTTTTATTTTATTTATTTATTTATTTATTTAGGGTAACATACAGCGATATCAATAACATACTCGTATATATAAAAGAAACATTCAGAATAATTAAAATAAGGCCAATTACATGCTACCACAGATTAAAAATAATAGTTAACAATCAACAAATGATAGTGAGAAACAAGATTGAAGTTAAACTAAGACAAAATAAGGTATACATAATATTTAAGAGTTAAAATACTTATAGTACTGGAAATAAAAAATAAAATTAAGATAAAATAAAATAAAAAGTAATATACAAGTTTTTAGTTGTATCTCAATAGAGACGAAGACGCAAACTGGAAACTGAACATGGATGATCAAGGTGTTTACAGGACCTATGACCTGTCATTGGTTGGGCCAAGCGCACACTTCATGTAATTACAACATTCCCCATTCCGCCTTTGTTATTATGATCATGCATGACAAATTTTTGGAAGATGTATATATACTTCAAAATCCATATCTATCTTCACGTGTCAGTTTCAATCAGCCATCTATGTAGATTTGGTTGCACTTGTGAATTTTTCAAGATTAACCTATACAACCGACCCACTAACGCCATCTATGGAGAATGATTTTCGGCATTTAGCAAACTACCTTATTAACACAATGCGAATTTATAATCAACTCTTAAAATTACGAAAATGCGTATAATATAGTTGAACTTCGTTATTTGACGAATAGTCAATAAATGTTATTAGATCTTACCTTCATTTTTGTCAGTGTTGTTTCTTCTTCTTCGCTATCTTCACTTCCATCCTCGGCATTATGTCTCAAATTCTAGTGCTAGACTTATGACGCGATTTTCATGGCCGCTAAAAATTGTTGACGTGCGACGACGCTTGAATTAGGGCATGTATAATATTAACAGTACGTGTTTAATTTTTTTACATTTTACCGAATTTGTTGGCCGTTATATCCGAAGTTCGTTAAATAGAGGTCCGTTATATCGAGGTTTTACTGAACTTTCATATGAAACATTTATGCGGCATTATTAAGAATAGTTTTTATAACGATTTCACTTGTTTTTATTATACAAAACTTTATTTTTATTTAAACCACTATATAAAGTGGTGTACAAGTGTTTTAAATTTATTTTCATTATTTAATTTTAATTGTGTATGATATAGGTCAAATGAAAATATTAGAAAAAATATTTTAAAAAATAAAAAAAAACTTGGCAATTAACCACATACCTACCATGGTTAAATACTACGTTTTTTTCTTTTATTTTATATTTTTAAAATGTCTAACCACAAATTGAGTGCTTCCTATGAGAAAATATAAGAAGTGAACGCGCTGCAAATGATGGTGAAATGAACAAAATAATGTAAGGATCATTAAGATGGTTTGGACACATGGAAAGAATGAATGAAGAAAGAATGGTAAAATAAGTATATGTTAATGATGTAAATGGAACTAGAAATAGAGAAAGACAGAGGAAAAGTGTCACGATCAAATAAATCAAATATTGAACACCATTGTGCACTGCCATTTTAGCTTTGAAATTTCATTTCATTAACATAAAATATTGGTTTTGTATGAATACAAAGTGTTTTAAAATGTAATTAATGAGTTAATTTTTGTTTTCATTATATTTTCCATATTTATGAAGTAATTTCCGTGAATGCCGCATGTTCTCAATTTAAATTGATCAAACAAAGGTTAAGAAAAGAAAGAGCAATAATGATAATATTTTAGTACTTTACATAGTTAGTTCATTATCAATGAAGGCGGTCTATACATTCAGCTGCATTCATAAATAAATGCAAAATGGTGTATAATAGGTAATTTTTTTTTAGAGAAAAAACTACACATTATAAACATATGTTATGGCTATCGTCACTACCCAATCTAAGAGTAACTAACTCGTCATAATGCTCGATGAGACTGTTATAGAGCTGTGCTCTCAAGAGCCATTCTTTTGAGGTTTTGCGCTTATAATTATTATTATTTTACAATTATCACCATCTAAAAAGAAAACATTTTATTTCAAATATCAAACAACTTTGGATTCATACTTTGAAAAAACAAACAAACATACCATCACGCCGTTTCTCCGCAGGGATAGGCAGAGACACACATCTCGAGCTTCCTCCACATTCATACAACTAGTCATACATTCATTCATTCATTCATTTCTCGGCGCTACATCCCGGTGTGGGACTTGGCCTCCTCCACAACGGTCCTCCACTGACTTCTGTCTCTGGCCATCTCTCTCCATTCCCCAGCTCCTTCCATTTTCTCCCGAACTTGTTCCACGCAATCCGCCCATCTTTTCCTCGGTCTGCCTTTTGGTCTCTTTTCGCGAGGCATCCATCTGGATATAATTTGTGGTGTTCTACCCTCTGGCATTCTTTCCACATGGCCAGCCCACCGTAGGCGTTGAGACTTGCAGAATCTCACTACTGTTTATTGTATACAAGTAGTGTGAATGGGAAAAGAAGTCAAGGAAGACATGGCATGACCAAATTAATCAATTACTGAAAGGCGGACATGTTTGCATATCACGATCTGTGAATGTAGAAGAGGCGCGAGAATTATGCCAGGAAAGAACAATGTGGCGATCCATCCTCTCAGCCTTAGTGATGGTTAGTTAGTTAGTTAAACTACTTTAGCAGTGGACTGTAGCATACATACATAGTGGCAATAGTAATTGCGCGACAATTCTTGGAAAATGTTTCCTTTTATAAACCTGTATCAGGCAAAAGTCCTATTTTCCAATAATGAACTGATAAGGTGTTCAACTGAGTTGGTGTTTATCTTTATTGCCACATAATTCTTAGACCATATTCCTTCCCATGTACCTAATACAATTCGCTGTTGTTGCATATTTAATTCCTGGATTATTCTACTTGATAACTAACACACAAACAACTTTCCTTTTGCATATCAGTTAACATATTGTGTGTATTATTATCAGCTTTAGTTCTGCGGTCACACATTATAACTTCACCGCCCTACACTCTGGTTTATACTTCTAATGTACAATATCCAATAAATAAACCAGAATAATTCCTCCCTGATAGCTCCCCACTCAACCAAACAAAATAGTCTCACGCATGATGCTATCTCCCACGCAACTCCATCTAGGCAATACTGCTCTTCCCTTTCCCTTATTAATCTAAAAAAATGGGTTATTAGATGCCCATCTCTTCGAAAGCAAAGAATTGGTTCCGAGCATTCCCAAAAGAAATGGCGTGGGATGGAGCCACGGATAACTACCATAATCCCTCATGTAGAGATACCTCAGAAATTTTTCTGAACACTATCCAGCACTCCATATCACAGAACCACCTTCGAATCTGCTCTGAACCAACGCATTGTATAGGACTCTGAGCACATTGGGATCTCTGATAATTCTTCCGGTCTGGACGATGAAGCCCAACCTCCTCAGTACAATGTCAGCCTACTCTCATAGATGATCCTGAGATCTCTCATCGTAGATACATGTGCTAGTTGTTGGCTGTTCATCGTGTATCTATGATACACAGTTCTCAATGCTCTAGTAAAAGATAGCATAACGCACTTATAGACATTGAATTGCATTTGATTACTGTGACTCCAGTTAACAATATTATTATTATAATTTATGATTGGAGGTAAAGACAGTCGTCAGGATTGTTAATTTTAGTATTGATAAGACGTTTAACATATTATTTGTGTCTGTTCCAGATAATGATAGGCATAACTCTGATGGTATGGGTGGTTCAAAAGGCCCGCCGGGAACTGACTCTGGCCCTTCTGGAGGCAGAGGGCCGCGAAGGACTCCTCTCGCCATCCGGTAGCTCCGCGGGTTCCCTCAGCTAGCCGCCCGCCCCCGCCCCCGCTCCTGCCCCTCATCCACTCTAGAGACCGCAACACATCGGTATCTTCGCATCTGGACCGCCCAACTCGTCACTCCATCCAGGTTTCATTAATACAATCTTGTACCATTGATTTCATACTTCAGTATACTTATGAATTCAGCGTGTCTCCAGTTTTTACGTCACCATCTTCAGTTGTGGTATACAACCAAAGTAAAACTAATATGAGAAAAAAGGGAGTGATTTTAGTTATCAGAAACAAAAGATTTTTAATATCTTGGACAAAATTAATGTTATTGTATAAAATATAATTTATTAAAAATCTTTTTTTTTTTAATAATATTATTCAAGGTTCAAATATTCATATAAAATAATACAGTTTATGCATGGTTATGAAGGTACAGTTTAACTTCAAATCGTGTCTAAAAACAATATAAACTCAGTGAAAAAAACATAGATTTACCATATAGTAAACTAATTATTTCTGTATATAAGTATAAATATTAGATTACCAATATTTCAAAGAGTTATTTGAACTGTATCAGAATATGATAAGGAGAAGAGGAACAGATTAAATCTAGTCACTATGTCTGTGTGAGAATTACGAACACACTTTGATTATGTAAGTGTCGGCCAAATCTGTCAGCTGTCGAGGTAAAACAGTCTAACGTAACCTCTGTCCTTATTACATTAGCAGAACAACGAATTTTAATTATGCTTTGTTTGATATGCAATGCCGTGTATTCAACGTTATTTAACTTGTTATCAATTAATCCTTCAGACCTAAATTTGAAATTTTATGACCTTTGAAATGTACTCATTGAATTATTAAGGATATTTTTCGTTTCGAACAAAAAACAATGGAAGAACTATTTTTAAATTTAAATAATAATCAATTTGCTTTTTGTTTATTTATTGTTTAACAATTATAAACCTTGTTAAAGTTTATTTTGTTGTTCCTCCTACATTTTTTTTGTTTTTGTTTAAATGAACATAGAAACCATAGACAATTTATAAAAATGTCAATCATTGGTCGTATGTGGCTTACCACATGACATTTATATGTTAATATGTATTTATTAATACTAGATTTTTAAATACGAGTACACATAAATGTTAATTAACCAAGTGTTGTATATATATTTTTTAATAAATTTTATGTACAGTTCCCAATATGAGTAGAAATAATAGCGCATAATTATGAAAAAGGAACCGAATGGTCAGAAGCCAAACGTTCTTGCCCCTAAACCTGTTTAATTAATATAGTTATTTTCATTTTATAGATTTTTTCCTCAATCAATCTGAATGGATTAATTATGGCCAACCAGAATGATCACTTCACTTTCTTTATTAAATTATAGATTGATGGTTTTATCCCTCTTGCAAATCTGAGTATTGTGTTATAATTCAATATAAAAAAAATATATATATATATATTTTAAAAATGTTCTTACATTTTTAATATCGGTTTTGCATATCAAAGGAAGATATTCACTACATGTCATTTTTTGTTAATTACTTTTATTAAGATATTAAATACCATTTTATGTTTTTAATTTTAATAAATTATTTATTTGCCCTGTAGGAGGATAGTTTAAGTTCTTTTTTTATATCAGAATATTATTGAAATTTAGTCGAGTTGAATGTACATATCCTAAATAATGTGGTATTAAAATTAATAATGTCATGCAAAAAATAAATATGATAATTTTAATTATCTTTTTTTTTTGTTAGTCATATGTGTAATTGAAATTTATTTAAAATGTTGGACCTTGTAACCATTAGGTTGATCAAACACATGTTGATAGTATTTGGAATAGTCACTTATGAAAAAATGTTACTTGCCACATTATTCGGGGCAGAATTCTACTGTATACATATATATTGTTTGTTTTTAAGATAGGGCAGCCAAAAATTTGAAATAAAAATATATAATCACATTACCTAGGGTTATGTTATCATATTAATAAGAGCTTTTAAAAATTGCAGTGAACACTCTTTTGTAAATAATATTATATAAGAATTATTTAAAAATAAGGTCAATAATACTTCCTAATTATTAAATACATATAATATATAGTACCAGACCATTGTCATAGATGTGCAAACTATATAAATGCTGCATAAAATAATATTTTATTCAGCCGTGTACTTGGATTGAAACTGTCAGTTTTGTTTCAGTTCTTAATTGAAAATGAATATATTTTCATACTTTTAAAGTGCTTTATCTGTAGAATTTTTTTATATCTATGGCTTCTGTCTTTAGGTTGACATGGCAAGTCTTCTCTTTGTATGTCTATATTTGTATGTATTTAATATTCTTTATTTACTAATAATTGTTGACTTGACATAACGACAAATGCATTTAAATATTTATAAACCCATTAAGGGCAATTAATCTATTATTAAAATAATGTTTTGTCCTTCACGGCTGACTGGTGATGTCAGTCAAATGATTACTTATCGCTTCAATGGAGCTATAGTCGGTTTGAACTGTAAAGTCATTACAGTTATATTACCTGTTTTGTTAACTCTCCTTAGCTCACTTATTACACTGTAATTAAGATAATAGTTTTATTTTGATTGAAAACAAATTAGTATTCTTGTCTATGCTATATTACTATAGAAGAAACAGAACATTTCCAATCTGTGCTTTTTAAATTCAAACATTTGGAATTTATAATATTTCTCTGCTTCAAACTTTTTTTAATAAATCAAATTGTCATTGGTCCGTATGAAAAAATTCTGTTCTTATTGATTTCCTGTCAAATTTCTTCACTCAAAATGTCATTTAGTCGTTATTGTTGTTTGATTATTATTATATGCATCATTTTTAAGTATGATGTTCATGGGTTTTTTGTCTCTCTTACTGTCTCATTGTACTTTTTGTTATGGTACAAATTACAAATTAGTTGTAATATATTAATTGATTTATTGATAAGGTATTATTTTTATATTAAATCATTTAGTGAAATGTTCAATTCCATTTATTTAAGTATTTTTTTAAATTGTATTTGTTTTTCCTTGCTAGGACCATATTGAAAGACGGCTTGATAAAAAATTCAGGCATTTAGCCTATATCATTAATGTTGGGACTATTTCATACCATAATGACTCTTAATATCCCAGTTTTGAAATGTCTTTCTAAGATGGAATCATTTTTAAATTAAAAATTAAAAATATTCACTTTTATACCAAAATACCCATCTATACCAAGATTGGGTTTACTTTGATGTATTTAAATTTTTTAATTATTAATTTAATATTAAAATATTAGCTTGTTTGCCCAGGAGAGATGCTTTCCCCGTGTACAGAATACCTAGTTGGCTGTTGGAGTTGTATAATAATTTTAAATGTATTTCCAGTCACGTTTAGACGTAGTGCCAAATAAAATAAATTTTCTTATGAGTAGTTTGTTATTCTTCGCATGCTGTCCACCTCTCGTCGGTGCAAGAAGCTGCGGTGAAGGCAATAGCTATTGAAATGGCTCATTTATTTCTTCCTTATTCATAATACCAATCTTTCTGTTGTCAAATTTTAAGAACTCGTTTTTCGGGTAACTTTTACCTTTGATATTCATTAATGTAACATTGCTTGTATTTAGAATTGTATTTCTGTACAGTTGAGTCTGTTATTCTAATTGGTTATTACCGTTACTAACCTTGATTCGAATTAACAGCAATAGAACATGTCAACTGTTTACTAATGCATCAACTTAGCAACTTTAATTGTACAAGGTGAGTACGGTATAAAGTTTCCAAAGAAAATAAATCTTAAAACAATTAGTTACGCCCACATTAGTGGCGGCCAGTACACAATGGTCTGGGTTTTTTTCCAGCATGTAATTTCTTAGCGTAACTTTAATGTGACTAATATTATTCACAATTTTATCAAATTTTGCATCATATTAAGAAAATTTCGGCAGAAGACAACCTGCAGAATATCAGATTATAAAAACTCTACTGTATTTTAACTCTAACAATATCTTACCAAGTATAAAATGTTCACATATTATCTAATGCATGATTTCAGAATTATTAAATTTCGCAATTATCTAATCTGTCTGTTAAAAATATTGTATACATTATGAATACGTTCTAGCGAAACTAAAGTATTTTTCACGAAATTCCTATATTTGAAGGACTGCACCTTTTGGCTTCCACAACCTTATGAAGATTTCCATGTTTTTGGATGTTATTTTCACAAGGTCACTAAATGTAGTAAAATTTCGATAAAAATGTATTGTTCTTGTAATTTTTCATTAATAATGTTAATTAATAGTGATGTACTCATAACACTAATGATATGCTCTCATCTTGTTAAGTATTAATGTATCGAGCGAACAAAACCACTTATTTTTGTTGATTTATTAGAAAAAAATCTTTATGTAACATCAATTATAGTAGAAAATCGTTTATACGGACTAATTGGTGTGTTCCGGATACCGATTTTTCCGGATAATCAAACAGATACTAATTCTTCTAGCAAAATAAGGTGTAAATCGTTTTATTTTTCCTCCGTTCATTTATTCTTCTTTTTTTTCCCCTCGCCTCTTCCCGTTACTCGGGGTCGGCTTTGCTTATCATTATTTCTTTCATAGGCAGCTCCCTCCTTAAGGCCTAGGGCCTTCATATCCCTCTGCAGCACATTCGTCAGTCAGATAGTTTGAGGTCTTCCTCTCCCTCTCCTCCTAGTCACGGAAAGACACTTTTTCTCGACATGGTCGTGAGGTCTTGCTTCTGACAACTTTTATTTTATGGGGGCTACCTTGAAACTTCCCCTCACATATTGGTTACGCATGCTGTCTTTCAATGTGACTCCTCCCGACCACCGCAGCATGCGCATTTCTGTTGTATTTATTAAATTACATATTTTACTGCAAAAACAAGTATGTATGTAGTACATGTATATAAAAAGGCTTACATTACTCTACAGTACTGGAAAAATAATCAGAGATTTTTTTTTAACAAGATTTCCTCGTCTTTTTTTGCGCTTCATTTTGCGTTAACGTCGTCCGAATAAACGACATTCTACTGTACTTGTTTTTTTTTTTTTTTTCCTAACCGATCCAGAATATCATAAACAGCTTTTATATTTAGATTAACACGTCTTAAATGGGCCCTTGGGGTGATTGCATCACAAAAACGGTGTTTTAAAAATTATCATATTATTATTATTTCAAATAAATATTTTTTGGTGTTATGATTATTTCACTTTTGTATAAAGACATATTCCTGTCTTCAAATACTCATTCTCGGATGACTGTTAAAAATTGTGTAGTCAGGTTGGGTTAGGTTAGGCAGAGTCCTACAGAGAAAGTGTTTTTGTTTACATTTTGTTTAGCTGTATATTGCTTAAGGATCCGCAGGATAATTTCAATCCATCGTTTATTGGCATCCATGTTTTTTGTTTTCAGTTTAATTTCAGTGGCAAAAGAACCAATATGAAAATTATTAATATTAAGTTGTAACAAAAATATATTTTGTTGAATAAAAAAAAGGGTGTTATTTTTATAAATATACTCTCTTAATTAAAACTTCTGTAAATCTTTAAGAATTATACAAATGCCATTTATTATAAATGATATATCTTTTAATTCTTGTTAGTATAAAATATTTTCCTTTTCGTATGTTAAGTATGAAAAGGATGGAGATGAAAGATTAAAGTATGTCTGATCATTGTTTCAAATTCTCCTATGGAATTATTGCCAGTTGTCAAAATAAAATGTATAACAATTATACTTTTTTTTTACTAATTAGGTAGATCAAACTGACATTTTTTCGTTTTTAATGTGCTGGTTTTGAATTCCATAGATGAAAAGAAATATTTTATAAAATTTCAAATATCTGGTGATAGAATTTTTAATTTTATAAAATGTTAAAACTATCTGCAAAAGGTTTGCAAAAAATATATTTTCAATGTATGTTTGTATTTTTATGAACGAGAGATACTACTTTGTTTAAATCAAACGTGTTTTGCATCAGTTCAATGTTAAATTCCAAACAGATCAAATATTTTTTTCTAACATTTGTGTTATTCTTAAAACTAAGTTTTTTTATACCATGTGTCGTAAAGTTAAGTTTTTATTATATGTATATAAGGATATTAAGTCATGTTTGGTGTATCCCAGACTATATATGATATCATGGCAAGTCTGGGAAATTGTTTCTAACATTCCTATATTTATTTGTTTTTCCTTTTGTACACATGGTGTACTCATATCAGTGGTACTCTTCTTATATTGTGGTTTTACAAGTCCTTTGCAATTTCTCAGTAATGATTTTTGACTTTGATGTCATATAATTAATATAAACTTGTTTCTCCTCTATATTCACCATCACTTTGTGTTGTGGATTCACATTTGAATAACTTTTTGGAAACATTGTATTTTCACAACACTTTTTTGCTTTTTTCACAAACATGTTTCGGGACACAAACTTCCCTTCTTCAGTGTATTAATTTTAATCATTCACACACTGAAGAAGGGAAGTTTGTATTCCGTAACATAACAAAAAAGCAAAAAAGTGTTGTGATAATACAATGTTTCCAAAAAGTTATTTAAATGTAAACTTGTATTGACATACAAATGCCCTAATGGATTCTGGCAACAAATTGGAAATTTAACTAACTAACCATCACGCCGTCTCACCGAAGGGGTAGGACAGAAAGAATGGACTGCCACACTTTAACCGATGCGGCACTCCATCCTTCTCTTTCGCCCCCACGGGAGACGCAGTGTGATGGGTTGCGAACCTCATCACCTCTCAATTGATAATTTCATTGTATAAATAAGGTTATTAACTTACCATCACACTGCTTCCGAGGAGTAGGCAGAAAGGATGGACCGTCATACTCTCTCCAGATTGTTCTGCATTCATACATTGTAACATGTATCCGTATTTTAATAATTGATTAAAATGGTCATGCCATGCTTTTCTTGGTCGTCCACTGCTTAACCATCTCAGCGATTTTTTTTAATTTCACTAATGATGCATTCAACTACCTTACATTTCTTCCTTATTCTGTTTTTCGGTATTCTATCATACAGGTATATCGTTTTCCCGCACATTTGTCCTACTTTTATCCTTCTTTTGCCAGCTCCAAGCTTCACTTCCATACATTTAATTAATAAGGTAAAACCTACGTATCACCGTTTGTGATTTTATAGTGCCCATTATAGTATATATATTTTTTATTTGAGTAATTAAACTATTCGATATTTTTTTACAAAAGACATCAATTAAAATAATAATTATTGTAGTTTAGAATACAGATAAAAATGTTCATTAGAGAGTTTTATTATTTAATATGGGATTGATACGTTTCGACTTGCTAAGGTATTATCAAATATCACAATATAGCGGAGAACCAGCCATAAAAACCTGAGCAGACCCACAAGCAAGATGGTCTGGTCTGATAACCTCAAAAGAGTGGCAGGAGGTCAATGGCACAGAGTGCGAGGGATATAAAGTTGTAGGATTTGGGAAGGGAGGCTTATGTCCAACACTGGAAGACTAATGGCCGATGATGAACAATGTAGATAATTAATATGTTTGTTTTTAATGCCTTAGAAAGTTATTTGATAATACCTTAGAAAGGTGAAACATGTCATTCCCATAAACTATAATAAAACTAAATATAAATTAATAATAATGATACACTTGTAATATTTGTATTTAAACCACTTTATTTGTTATTAACACCAACTGGTTTCGCTCCCTCCGGAGCTTCGTCAGGATGAGAGAATATACTGTTATCCTGACAAAGCTCCGGCGGGAGCGAAACCTGTCAGTGTTTATAACAAATAAAGCTTTTTAGATACAAATATTACAAGTGTATTATTATTATATTTAATAATGTCACACCACAAATTATAATATATGCTTCATACGAATGTTTTTAATAAAACTTCTAAAAGCTGTTTTCATTTGTATTAATTATTTAATATGGAATTTTACAACATTTTTCAAGAAACTATAAACAATATAGATATTGTTTCTTGAACAATGATGTAAAACTCCATATTAAATCATCAATATGAATGAGAACATCTGTTTTCTAGATTTGATAATGCTTTAGACAGGCGAAATATTCACATAAATTGTAATAAAATTTCTAGAAAACAGATGTTTTATTTATATTAATGAAACAATGTAGATGTTTGGTAATACCCTAACACGAATTAAACACATAACTCGTGTTATATAACTTTAAAAAAAGAAACCTTTTGAACAAATTCAATGCTGAATATGGCATTTTACATAATTGTTAAAGAAATAATAAATAATAATTATCCTCTTTCAGAAAGTACCACTGATATTAGAACAACGTGCATTGTAAAATCTTCTGTTAATGTTTTGATTATTGTAAATTTTACTTGTATGGTTATTGTCTTTAGATATAAAGAGTCATTAAGTTTAAATTGCAGAGAAAATTCTAGAAGACTTATTCTGGCCGGAGAGTGTGTGGGACGGATTAAATAGTTTGCCGTCTATCCAGTTTAAAATGTTCATTATGTTATGCTAGTTTGAGTGCGACGGTGGAGCATTCCCACGGGACATGCGCTGTATCAGTTTAGTTAGGTGGCATATGACATACTCAAATAACAAATTTTAACCTAATCAAATAAGATGATACCACCGATTTATATTTGTTAGTGTGTCGCATTAAATGTTATTCCAAAAAGTATGTAAGAGTGGAATAACAGTGTTTTAATACCTAATACTGGAAATGTTATTTTGTCTAATTTTTAAAAGCTGTAAAAATTATGTGTTTTATTATTATTTTTTTTTATTGACTTAAGACGTTAACACTGTAAAATTTCACAATGACGAATTTTTAAGGATTTATACTTTCCAAAAGTATAAAAATTGGAGATTGGATCTCCAGGCTTTGTCTAGCAGTATGATAATTGCGTAAGCCTTTCACATTGCATTAATAGAGATTTTCTGCTTACATATAATCTTAATAGATGGCGCTGGTGTAGATTGACCTAAAAAATGTGAAGTGTTCTTAACATAGTAGCATATATACATCTTTCAAAAATTTGTCAGACGGGCTGGTCATAAGAAGGGCGGAATGGGGATTGTTGTTAATATAAAGCGATCGCTTAACCCAACCAATGACAGTTCATAAGTCCTGTAAACGCCTCGACTACTATATTCTGTTTCCAAAAAAAACAATTTACATCTTCGTCTCTATTGAGATACAATTAATCCTTCGAAAAAAGTATTTTATTTCATAAAAAATTCGTCAATGTGTATTTTTAGTTAGTTAAAAAAGTAATATGACCATTTGGTCACCCTATTTTCATTGTGTTACAAACAATTTGCACTTGTTTTTATATAATGGCAATCATCAGAATTTTTGTATTTATGCCTTGTAACTTTTTTTTATCATAAAAAAATACCCTTAATCTATTTTGTTCCAGTATTTAAAATAATATTTGACAAAAAGTTTTCTTTATATATAGTAGAATAACCTTATGAACTATCAAATGTAACTAAACTGGTTGTAGGCAACACCGATTTACATATTAACAGGCCTGTGCATACAATCAAAATGGTGGCTTCTTTAGGTCACAATGTTGCCAATATCTTAGCCTTCTAAATTGTGTATCTCTCCTATTTGGATGGCTATGTAAGAACTCAAATGAGCGGTTTCAAATGGCTTCACAAAGCATTGCTGTATGATGGCAGTACTAGTCAGCCAGGCTTGTTTGAAGGTGGTGCATGACTCATTTGCGGGAACAGTGATAATAATAGTTTAAAAAATGACCTTTGAAAATTCGTTGCCATTTTAATATGTTGTAATTAAGTTATGTCATTTAAAAAATTACATTTTCTGTAATCGTAGTCGTGAATACAATTCTATAATTACATAAATGTGTATTAAAATATAACAGAATAGTGTCAAACCCATAGCCAATAATACTTATTTTTTCGCTTGGATTTCTTTGGCAGACTAATAACAAATTTTCAATATCCCAACCAGTAATCAAATTCCAAATCTCCTGATTCAAACTATATTCCAATTATTTCTAAAATTCCCCTAAAACATTGTGCCTACAGTGTCAAATTCTGAATTTTTGCTTTGAAAAAGACTTGTAATCTTTTTTGACAGATTTTCAAATTTAGATTCAATGTTATTCTGTTATTGTCATTAAATTGCGAGCAATTGAAGGAGACATCATCTTATAGTGCCGTGTCAGGTCCACCCAACATTGGCGATTGCCTTGTGACGAATGCTTTCTCATCACAGTGATTTCCTGGGAAGTGTTACTGGAATGGTTTCCCGTTGCCTTCTCCAGGGATTTTCTATTGGACTACCTTCTCTTAGCTGGTGGGTCTCGGTTTTGTTGTACTGAAGATACGTCATACACCCTCTCCCTGTCTGCTATGACCCTGACTCACAAATACCACTCTAAGACACCAGGGAGTCGGACTTACTGGAAGTCTCGTTATTGTCACGCAAGGTGGCATTTCACAGTATTTTATAGGTACCTACCTTCCAGCAGGGTATGCACCACTGTGCGACTTCCAGTCATTCCTGTCCCGAAGGAGACATGTCAAATTAATCAAGTAGTTGTAAAAATTGATGAATGCAGGGGCTTTAAAAATGTCAGGTTAAAGAGTGTGGAAGGTCATCTGCTGTGCACTGTTCTCGCAAGCGAGCGTCACGTCCCGTGGCTGACTTCCCGCGGGTTGAGTGGCCCCAGAAGCAGGATGCGTCTCCCAAGTCTAGGGTAAACTAACAAGTATTAATACGTTTGACTGAATTTTAAATGTTAATGTCAATAATGAATAACGCTTCTGGTAACATGCGGAATCTCATCTTTTGTTAAGACTTGCGTAATATTATATCTTTCCATTGTATGTTTCTTTTGGAAATAAATTGTTACAAATTATTTGAAAAATTCATATGGACTTTTATTTATTTTATGCCTTTTGTTTATTTGTCATTCTTACAGGTCTGCGAGTGAAGGCCTCGGTGAAATGGTATGAGGATAATCTAATTTCGTTCCTTATTTGTATTCAGTATAGTCAACTGTTTATCTCTCAACTTTTTGTTTGGAGTTTTCTAAACTAAATATTGTGTATTTAATTACTTCAAAAATTCATGTTCTTTTTAGTCAAAATACACATGAATCAGCTTCCATTTCTTAACATTCTACCTACTCGAGTAGGACATATTGAAAGGTAAGTATTAGGTAAGCCCAAGGCAATGTTTTTTTAAACCAGTTCAGAATGAAATCTCCATCTGTTTGATGTATAATGTTTAATATGAACTAGGTTTTTACTTTTGGTAATGTTATGCTACGTCTAATAAGGTTTTAAATCCTATAAAAATAGAGTAGATTTAATTACTCAAAGTCAGGTTAAATTAGATAATTTGCTGTCACACTCCACTGAGATAAACGTACTCCGACTTCGGCTGGAACTCCTGGGCGAGCTCAGCCTCTAGCGCCCTCTCGAGTACATGAAGAGTGAAGTCTGCATCCGCACGGGTGATGCACATCGGAGGCTTGATGCGAAGGACCTGCAGCAAGATAGTGGTCTCGTATTATAATTCGAGCATTACATCTACATCACCATTTATCCATTTCTTTCAATTCTATTAATACTCAAAGCTATATTTCATTTAGTTTGTTATATATTTGTCCTATTGTGTATTGTGAATTAATGTGTGTTTTATATAATTTTAATGTGTTTTTTTTTTACTAATTTAAGGTGTGCTTTATATAATATTTACTTCTGATTTTATTTCATAATAAAGAGATGTGAGGCCGCGCGGGAGATATATAAGGTTAAAAGAATAGATTAAATGTGGTCTGTCACCCTTTTGATTGATGACAAGAAAAGGCTAAATTAAATTAACACAAGTCCCGGATGGACAAGGAACAGGCCTAGATAGTGCAGCGAGACTGACGAAAGGGCGTCGCTGCGTCTTATAACAGTCTCGGGTGGTGGTGGGAACCTTATATAATTCTATTAATACTGCAAAGAAAAATCTGCTTGAAACTACGGCAGTCTACATTTGCAGTTCATATTTAATGTATCTTTTTACTATAGTTCCTTACTACTAAATTGTAAGTAATATTATGATGAACTGGGACTATCTGTCTAACAAGGGGAGGGCATAACATAGGAAATTGACTTTTTGAAGGATTGTAATACCCCTAAGAGTCATCCATAGTCAAAGTAAGAAAGTGAAATTGTTAGCCAATTTTTTCTGTTTAATTTAAAATGTTCAGTTGCAGTTAGTTGTCACCTTTACATTTTTACAGGACAACAACAAAACACAATCACACCATTTCTCCGCAGTTGGCAGACAGAGTAGACTACCACACTACTTTATCCTGACATATCTCTCTAACTTCATCCTCGTTTATATAGCGAATCATACAAACACGTAAAATTTTCTGACTTCTAACATGGCCGAACATTAAAATTTGATTAATTTGGTCATGCCATGTTCTCCTCAGTCTTCCTCGACCCCGTACTCCATTCATATTGTTAACATATACATTCCTAACCATTTATCCATGTATTACATGTGTCTAAACCATCACACCATCTCCTCGGAGGGTTAGGCAGAAAGAATGGAACGCAACACTGTTTTGTCCTGACATACTTCCTCTACATTCATACATCTTGTCATGCACGCACGTCGATTTTACCAACTCCTCACGTGACCGACATTTCATATTTGATTGATTTGATCGTGCCACGTTTTCCTCAGCTTTCCTCTATTTCTAGCTCCGTTCATTCTGTCTTCACTCATTCATTCCATGTGTCCAAACCATTTTAAATGACCCATTGATTATTTTGTTCATAACACTTTCATTCGCACCGCATTCACTTCTTATGCTTGCATTTGACACTCTATCATATATAGATTTACTACACATTCGTCTTAGAGATCTCATTTTGACTGCATTTATTCTACTTTCATCTTTCTTTTGCCAGTTCCATGCTTCATTTCCATACATAAGGTTCGGCACAAGAGCAGCATTATGCACTGCCATAAAGTTGTTCATAATACTTTCTTCTGCCCTACGTTCCTTCTTGATATTAGCATTTCAAATTCTGCTGCACATAGTCATGTGACTCACGTTAGCCTCCATGCCCCCTTTCCCCACCAGCAGGCCAAACTCCCGGCAGCGCTCCAGCAAGGAGGCCGTGAGCGCGGGGGCCGCCAGCTCCAGGCCTAGCATGAGCCCCTTGCCCCGTACATCTCTCACGTGCTCTGGGAAGCGCCCCTGCAGCCCGTGCAGACCTCGAGCCAGGTACGTGCCCACCTCCTGGCACACTTCCTGAGTCTTCTCCTCCTCCATCACCTGCAACAAACCGTTGAAATCTTCCACTTTAACCACATTTTAAAATTTTGTCTTTGTAAATAACGCTAGCGCTAGTGTGTAGATTGAAACTAACACTTGAAGTTTAGTGTTACATATTAACATATATACAACTTCCAAAAAATATTGTCAGACATGGTGGTCGTAAGAAAGGTGGAATGGGGAATGTTGTATTACATAAAGCGTGCGCTTAACCCAACCAATGACAGGTCATAAGACTGAAAACACCTCGATCACCATATTCTGATTCCAATTTACATCTTCGTCTCTATTGAGATACAATCAATCCTTAAAACACTGGTTTTATTTTATGTTTATAATCATTTTAAATTATGGGTGTGGCCTAAAGCATAAGGAAGAGAGAACAAACAGAACATGAACAATTAGTGGGGTAGGATTAGGTAAATACTTGGGTAATTATTAAAATTAATGAAAACGTCTCTAGAAATTTTATTAGTTTATAGAAGTAACATGTTTTATCCTTAAATATTTTTTGTGAATGTATACTTATACTTGTACACGAATCCTGGATTTCACCCATGGTGGGTGATTAATTCATGAAATTTTAATTGTATCTCAATAGAGACGAAGATGCAAACTGGAAACTGAATATGGTTGATCAAGGTGTTTACAGGACTTATGAACTGTAATTACATAAAGCGTGCGCTTGACCCAACCAATGACAGGTCATAAGTCCTGTAAACTGTCATTGGTTGGGTCAAGCGCACGCTTTATGTAATTACAGTTCATAAGTCCTGTAAACACCTTGATCAACCATATTCAGTTTCCAGTTTGCATCTTCGTCTCTATTGAGATACAATTAAAATTTCATGTTTCATCCTGCTAAGGCATTACCATATGACATTTTTTAATGCCTTTGTAAGGCAAAACATATCATTCCCTTAACTAACTAATTAACCATCACGCCGTCTCTCCGGAGGGGTAGGCAGAGAGGATGGATCACCACATTGTTCTATCCTGACCTCTTCCACATTCACACATCATGACATGCACGCTCGTCAATTGTTCCTACTTGGAACATGGCCGCCTTTCAGTAATTGATTAATTTGGTCATGCCATGTCTTTCTTAGCCTTCCTCGACTCCTTTTTCCATCCACACTACTTGTATAAATCTTTTTAACCATGCTTCCCTCA
The DNA here is from genome assembly GCA_022606425.2 of Lepidostoma basale. Taxonomy (NCBI): domain Eukaryota; kingdom Metazoa; phylum Arthropoda; class Insecta; order Trichoptera; family Lepidostomatidae; genus Lepidostoma; species Lepidostoma basale. The sequence goes on along the minus strand of JAHDVF020000390.1, from coordinate 388,175 downwards.
TTCACTTTACATTCCTTTCTTACTTCATCATTAGATATTCTATCATACATTGTTTTTCCTCACATTCTTCTTAGTGATCTCATTTCTATGGCATTTATCCTACTTTCATCCTTCTTCTGCCAACTCCAAGCCTCGCTCCTTACATAAGTCATTCCCTTCAAATATTATAAAATTAAAACAGATGTTTTCACTCTTATTAATAAATATCTAATATGGATAATGGTCCATAAAACAATAAATATTTTATTTTCACTTGAGTCAGTATTACCGTGCTTGCCGAAAATAACGGGTAGATTCGCTCGACTTAATATATTTAAATAATAAAATATTGATCACACAGTGACATCTATTGAAATAATAATGAATGACAAGATAGATTCCTATCCATGTTCAAGGGGTTACGAAAATCTTCAGTAAAATATTGACACATAGTGACATCTGTTGAAATAATAATGAAACTCTAAAACATGGCGGATTACTAATATTTTCGACGTGGAAATATTGTATAATAAGTACGTATTGTTTAGAAAAGCGTGGCTTATTATAGAAAATAATTGGAATATCGGCGTATAGTGTCAATTTGAAAAAATACTTTTTAGTGAGATTTATTTCAAACCAAAAAACTTTTCGTGGTTTTGATTTTTCAAATATAATTTGACTGACATTTAGGGCTGTAACAATTTCAATAATATTTTTGAAAATATGGAAGGTACGACTGACACAATATCGCCTTATTTGGTAATTTGTTTTCAATATAAATGTATTTCTTAAAATAAGTCAATTTATTGGGTTTAATTTTTGCTTTAAATAATCGCGTCCTGTCGGTAACTACCATACCAATATTTGGAAGTATTCTAATGATTACGTAAATATTATTTTAATAAGATTTTAATTTAAAATAAAATTAGTTTAAAAATTTTAGTATTAATCGACAATAGTTTTTAAAAAATCTTGTTAAACTTCGGCAGGAATATACTTAAATTCTAAAGAAATGTAAGTTATAAAAATTTCGATGCTATATATTTTCAGCTAAAATGTGTGAAAAACTATTTTTACTGTTTGACTATTGCAACTTTTAGATGTACCTTATTTAAACATGGTTTCTTGTTTTCATCCGATTTTTTGGTCGTTTTTGAAATACACACCATTCGTGAAACGCTGTTTTGTCGTAAATATCTAACAATATTGATTACGCCCGCCTGAAATAGTATCATTTCTTTTTCTTCGCGTAAGAATGACAGCTAAATAAAATAACATTCCATTATTCAAATATTTTTTCATAATAGAGAATTTATACGAGTTTGTACCTACTTATTAGGTACACCATTATAAATATGTACTTTTTCGAATTGACGTCTAATATACAAAGATATTTTTTCATAGTCAGTTAAGAGTTTTATTTGTATCTAATTATCGCATTGCATAATCCCTCGTCCATCAATTGATAACACTATTAAAAGTGCATAAAAATACCTCGAGAACAGTTTGCCCGACCGCGCAAGCGAGCGGGTTGCCGCCAAAAGTGTTGAAGTGTAGAGCGCCCGTGAGACAGGAGGCGACGCGGGCCGAGGTGACCACGGCAGCTAGTGGGAAGCCATTACCTATCCCCTTGGCCATAGTTACGATGTCCGGCTCCAGCCCGTGCCCCTCGAAACCCCAGAAGTGAGAGCCGGTGCGACCGAACCCAGTTTGCACCTAAAACAGAAAAATTATTAGGTACCAATGTAAAACCATTCTCGCGCCTCAGAAAATTGGACACTAACGATGGACACAGCAAATGTCGACTAATGCTAATATCACAAGACCAAAATTGCTCTGGATGGGTAGAGTGGTAGTGGATTGCCTGTTTCTGTGTGGCTCGGACTTGAATAACAACCACAACATAGTTCTACCTGGTGTAACATGATAGATACATTTTTGTTGGTGAAGTTAATCATTAATCAAAGTTAAATACATGTAAATAAATAAATAAAAACTAACCTCATCTGATATGAAAAGTCCGCCCTTGCTGCGTACTAGATCCTGTGCTTTTTTCAGGTAGTGACGAGGGAACTGTAGAGCTCCGCCCACGCCTTGGATGGACTCCGCAAACATCGCCGCCACACGCCCGTTAGGGAGGGAGTACTTGAATATCTGGCAAGAATCACGCAGTGCTAACATATTTTTTGTGTATTCTTAATTCAAAATAGGTATATGAATCACATTGTTCTTTTGTTCTTGGATATTGTCTTTTCGGGAGTACCAGCCCGAAGGCTATTGTTCCCCCGCATGTTGGGAATTTCTTTCTTGGAGATGAAGTTATGAATTACCTACCTCTTCAAGTTGTTGGAAATACATGTCAGAGGCGTAGCACGCGTCTCCTTCGCAAGCGCAGGAGCGATTCAGAGGCACCGGACAATCTCGGCAGCCCTTGCCACCCCATATGCCGTTCAGAGGGTCAGGGTTCATAGCCTGCAATAAGGTGTCGCAATATTATTTATTTAGTTTTTAAACGCCTTCGATATTATTCTTTATTGTTTTCAAAACTTATGTTTATTGTTTTCAAAACATATGTTTATTGTTTTCAAAATATAAGTATATTGTTTTCAAAACTTTTGTTTATTGTTGTCAAAACATATGTTTATTGTTTTCTTAACATAAGTTTATTGTTTTCTCTTATTTTTGACCAAATATTTTTAAATCAAATTACAAAACTATTTGAGATTTGCTTCTGTTTGAGATTTTATTATTTGCATCCAATTAGATTATGCCCTCGTAAATGGTATGGTACTATACCGCCTAGTTGAATACTTATTTATTGTTTCTTGAACAACGATATAAAACCCCATGTTAAGTAATTAATACATTTGATAATGCCTTAGAAAGGCGAAACATATCATTTCCATAAACTATAAAAAAACATCTAGAAAACAGACGTTTTCATTCGTATTATTTGAACACTGTTATACTTTACAATTGATTAAACAAACACCTGGGTAGACTCTCTGAAATTTTTTCGATAACGCTTTCTTCTCTTTCAGCCGTCATACAGAACGCACTCGAGGAGTCAGCCCTTTTTTTTTCAGCCAGAATTTTCAAATCAAAGTTTCGCGCATTTCATTAATCATCTCAGAACGCACCGCCACCTCATCATCCTCTCAAAGGGATGTAACATAAATAATAAATGGTGATCTTATAAAGCTGTTAGAAAACTATATTTCTTTTGGGAGCTGTTTTCCAAAGTTACGATTTTTCATAAATAATTTCGAACTACAATCCTACTAGAAATAGTAATCAGCTTGTCATTTACAGTATTGAGAAAATTCACTCTACGAACAGTATTTTATATACAAATGTAAAACAAAACCGAGACTCGAAATTACAATCTTCACAACTAAGCGAGGTTCTATTTACCGATCAAGGCACACAACTCTAGGTATAACCAACATAATTAATTAATTTGATTATGCGAAGTTTTCCTCGGCCGTTCTCGACTTATTTTTTCTTTCACACTGCTTGTATTGTATTTATTAACCATTTTTCTCTCATCCGTTCGTTCCATATGTCCAACTATCTAAGTGATCCTTTTCTAATTTTAATTGGGATGCATTCATCTCCACCAGACCTTACAGTAAATAGAACTTAATCTGTGAATCTTCCTTGTCAACCAACCAGAGGAAGACCTAGGAACACGTGGATGATTCAGTTCATTAGCGTCTTGAAGAGAAATGGCTTGAGTGAAGGCGATACTCAGAACCGTAAGAAGTACAGCCTGAGATCGAGAAGAGCCTACCCCAACAGTCAACACAGACAATGAGTTGGGATAGCGCCAGGAAGAAGAAGTAGAGAAGATTCATCTCCCTTATACTTCTTCCTTGTTTCGTCGTTCAGTATTGTATAGGTAATACGTCGTTTTCCCGCAAATTATTTTCATTTCTATTTAATTTGTTCTATTTTCATCCTTCTTTTGCCAGCTCCAAGCTTCGCTTCAGTTATTACTGGAGAAACTGATTATAATAAGCCGAGTGGTAAGTGCATTGACAGTTCAGTGGCTGAATGGTAAGTGCATTTACTGCTACCCCGAAGGTTCCGGGTTCGATTCCCGGCGAGGGCAGTGTGATTGTCACACTGTCTTTGGTCTGGTGTAGAATTCACGTGACAATAAAATGGAGATAGATTAGCTACCTATCACATGTCACGAGAATCACTATGATAGCTATAATACCCTTTACATCGATTTGGCTCATGCTGCCATGGTGTAAAGAGCGATTCAACAAAATAATAATAATAATAAGGGTTGCCCAGAATTAAGGCCGTGCCACACTGTTTGAAACAAGCTCTCCACAGGGGTGACCTTGGTGGAGAGCTGTGGAGCCCACGGTTGGTGTAGCGTCCACATACTGTTGTAAACAAGCTCTCCATATGTGGAATGCGTGTTTAAACGGTGGATCCACACGCATACTATGCGCGTCCGTCCACAAAGTTTGTTGAAGGTCAAACGAATTTTGGTTTCAAACAAGTGTCTACACAGTTTTAAACCGCCGGTGGAGACCGATGTGGAGAGCTTGTTTAAAACAGTGTGGCACGGCTTTTAAATGCACGTGTGACTGACGTGATGCACGCCGCCGGATAAGGGGACATTGTGCCGCCAGGACGCCTGCGCCGTGAGCTCCATCGAAAGGCCGGACATGCCGTGGTAGCAGTTCCTCAGGGAGATGACATCCTGCTGGCCAGTGTGCAGGCGCGCCATCAACATGGCCAGATCATTGGCCTCCGAGCCACTGTTCACCAAATACACCACCTGTCGATAAGTACACGCACCATTTTAGACATCTTTTATTTTCAACTCTAACAATAAGAATGCCCTACAACGACTTACGAGAAATGCTATCAACAATCTATGGTTTGCTAAAAATGATCTATTTGTTTTTTATAAAGTCTACTTTACTTTTGATTATTATTTGCGTTTTTGCAGGTATTTGCACAGTTTTAGGCACAATAGTGATTCTATATTGGCTTTGAGAAAAATGATTGTGTATTTTATACATTACTTATGATTAATTACATAATTTGTTTCAAATGGGATTTTTTTAAGGCACATTCACTTAACATTCTACTTATGAACAATTTGTTTATATTGTAATTTATCTGCAGTTGCTAAAAATGACTCGTAAATGATCGTATTTAAATACTCTCTGTGCGATAAATATTGTATCTCTCTCGCACGCTCAAATAAACAAGAAATAATGTGATAGGGCACGTCCGGTAGACGGTTCGTGCGCTTTCTCTTTCTCGCTCGAACGAGGAATGATTTTTTTTTCAATTAATTACGAATGGCAGCATTTCTCGCTCGTATTTTGAAAAATATCATAGAAACCAAAGTATTTCTTTCAACATCTTATACGAATATATATACAATTCATGATTTTATCAACTTTCATGCCTTTTCTCCGAAGGGGTAGACAGTGGCATGGTATAGTAGGTATATATATTTTTATTTGTTTTTTTATTTACTAATAAAATAAACCTTGAGGTCTCCTGGCATCTTAGCTGCAAGCTTCTCTGCATACTCGTGGATGGTAGGGTGGAGGTACAGGTTTGAGGTATGCCACAGTTTCTTCAGCTGCTTGTTGGTTGCCTCAACCACTTTTCTGGAATTTTTCTCAAGTTAACATCTTAAAAAAAGTTTACTATGAATATTATCTCCCTCTATAATATTAAAAAAAAAAACTGGAGCAATAATGGATAAGTACCCGATTGTATATTTATTTGTTGAGGGTGGGTACTAACGTAGGAAACTCGAAGACCACGCCAACTCTACGGACAGCTGCCTAGGATCAATTCCCTTCTCTGTCTGCCGTCGTTCGGAAAGCACGTGAGCGCCCGTGGGTCTTTGTGTCCATCTTGCTTGTGTCAATAAAACAAATATCATGCAAGCAATATTTCACGTCTTCTACAATCATTTGGCCACACATACATACTTATAATCATTATAAAATATGATTACATTTTCAAACAGATCTTTCCTCTACAGTGCAAAATGAGAGGGGGTCTGGATGGATCCATAATTTTCACGTGTGCGTACCAACATCTTCTACTTTGTCTCCTCCACCTAACAATATTTTCAAACTCGCATAAGTTTATAAAAAAATCAACTAAAATCTTTTGTTTAAGCAATACTATTATTGACATTTTATAATGCCTTAAACATGCGAAACACGCCACTACCATAAACTATAATAAAACTTCTAGAAAACAGACATTTCATTCGTATTAAACATAGGTATCATTATTATACGACGGACACTATTTTTACACTGTTTCGAAATAGCACGGTGCTACATTCGACATATAATACGTATACTTACGATGGTGCTACTGAATTTATGTTTATACCATTGTATTTTACATAATTCATACGAAACAAAACGTCTGATTGCTAGAAGTTTTATTATAACTAACTAACCAACTCCCCGGAGGTGTAGGCAGAAAGAATGGACTGCCACACTGTTCTGTCCTGACATACTTCTCTCGTTTCCTCTACATTCTCTTGTCATGCACGCACGTCGATTTCTCCGACTCCTCACGTGGCCGTCATTTGATTGATTTGATCGTGCATCGTTTTCCTCGGCCTTCCTCTATTTGTAGCTCCGTTTACGTCGTTTACATATACCTTCTTCACCATTCTGTATTCACTCAGTCTTTCCATGTGTCTAAACCATCTTAACGACCCTTTCATTATTTTGTTCATAACACTTTTGTTGTTCATAACACTCACACACATAACACAAGTTTTATTATAGTTTATGGGAATGGCATGTTTCGCCTTTCTAATGCATGAGCATGAGAGATAATGATATTTAATGGGAATGACAAAGAGAAACCACTAGACCACACAATAAATAGACCTCTGTCTGTGAATCTTCCTCGTCAATCATCCAGAGGAAGACCTAGGAACACGTGGATGATTCAGTGCAATAGCGTTTTGCAGAGAAATGGCTTGAGTGAAGGCGATACTCAGAACCGTGCGAGGTACAGTGTTAAATGTGATGACACTTATGTTTTCAATCCTATTAATGTTTTAATAGGGAGTTTTACATCATTGTTCAAGAAACAATAAATATTTTATGTATACAAGTTTTCTTACGGGTGACAGTGTCCGACAGAGACGGTGACGATGCCCCCGAACATGTCGAGATAGCGCCGGCCCGTGTGGTCGAACAGCCACTGCATGTGGCCCTGGTTAATCAGCAGCGGCTCCTTGTACAGCGTGGTGATGCAGGGGTTCAAGTGCTTCTTGCGAATCGCGCGAATCTCCTCAAACGGCTTTCCCTGTTACACAGATACTTCGAGAGATGCATTATTAACTTCCCTTAACCCAAGGGTCGACAACCTTAACAAGAGTCCAATATCAAAGATTTAAATTTATTTTAAGAATCAAATTTCTAACCAACTTTCATTTTTGATGTGAAATAATTTCACCGTGACGCTCTGATACAGTAAAAATATAGTTGATCCTATATTTTACTGCGAAAACAGATTCGTCCACTTTATGACTGGAGCATATCGTGCTTTATTGATTAATAAATAATATAGTCAACTGTTAGTTATACTTTAAAATCAATATTTGTCCACATTCACTTAAAGAAAAACTGTATATTTGGGACAATTATTTCATGGCTACTTTCGAATTGAACTGCTTACCATTTTCACCTTTGACTGCTTCGCATTATCAATATTATAAAAGGGTGCATAAATTTCAATGAATTGTTTTTTTTTGTAATTATTATAATTTTATGTTTACCACATATTTCTCAGGGACAAAGTCACAAGGAGGCATCTCAGGCACCTCCGTAGAATATCTTCTCGCATGGACCAAAGTATTCCTCACTGAAAAAACAATACTATTAAATACTTTTTAAACAATTATAGAATCAGACAGGATTATAACTCATCATAACCCTCGCGATATTACTAATGAAGATAGTGAGTGGACCAAGGTTTGAGCCCTGTGGCACTCCGGAATATACGGGAAAAAGTGCAGATTGTAAAAAAAGTATGAAGCAAACTGTTTCCTTTCCCTCAAGTAGCTTATAAAAAATATTATATTATATAACTAACTTAGAAGAAAATCTGTATTTAGTTTTGGATCTTGGGAAAATCCGTGTAACTCGTCATTCTCGACTGACGTTTCGGAGATCGCTTCAGTCTACGTCTTTAGGGTAGTAAATTGTGTGTTTTATATCACAGTTTCATCGTAAAATTTTCATTTAAATGTCACATTAAATTGTATTTTCCATGCGTATGTTTATGCACGAAAAGAAATCATGAAGAAAAAAAAGTCATAATGTCCACATTTGCAAGACAACTTATTCAATGTCAACTTTCATTCGTGTTTGAATATTTCAAACCATTTTTTTTTTACACAACAGGTCGTTTGAACCCAAATAATGTATACAATTTGTTTTTAGCTGCTTATATTGATTCACATGGCATGTGATAGGTAGCTAATCTATCGCCATTTCATTGTCACGTGAATTCTACATCAATCCAAAGACATTGTGACAATCACACTGCCATCGCCGGGAATCGAACCCGGGACCTTCGGTGTGGCTCTTGCCACTATGACACGACTTGGACTGGTATCTTGGCTTTTTGCGAATATAAGCCAATACAAAAGAACAATAGTTCTCCACCTGTTGAAAGTTACGTTGTTGGATTTAAGGTGATTACCAGGTATAACAGCTGTAATATGAAAAGTAATTTCTTCTATACTCGCCATAATTTGTATTGTAATTGCTTTATTTCTCTTTTTCTTTTTTTATACGCTTTGTTTATACAACACTTACATTATTTTTATTTATTACATAGACATGTTTCGGACAACCAGTCCTACTTCAGTGATATCACTGAAGGACTGGTTACCCGAAACATGTCTATGTAATTTTTTTTTTAATGTAAGTGTTGTATAAACAAAGTGTAATTAAAATGTAAAGTAATTGTTTCATATCGAATTTAAAAATTCTGTTCACTAATTACGTATCATCGGGGTATGTTATTGGTCACGGACTTGAAAATCGGATTGAACTGAAAACAAAAGCAAGAAATTTGAATCTCTGTTTTTCCACGTTCCATTTCAAAATTTCAAATCTAAATATTCTAACTAACTAACTAACCATCACGCCATTTCCCCGGAGGGGTAGGTAGAGAGGATGGGTCGCCACAATGCTCTGTTCTGGCATACCTCTCGGACTTCCTCCACATTCATACGTCGTTCCATCATGCACGCACGTCGATTATTCCGACATCGAATATGGCCGCCTTTTAGTAATTGATTAATTTGGTCATGCCATGTTTTCCTCGGTCGTCCTCGGCTTCTTTTTCCACTAAATATTCTAATGATTGTTATTGGTGCACTTTATCGTGTTTGAAAGAAGAATGATTTCTTTGTTATGTCCAATACAATGATTAGAAATATTGTATATTTGGGACACATTCTCCGCACGAAAAATACGGTTTACTGCACCTCATCGTTAAAGGAAAGATTTAGGGTAGTCGCGGTGTGAGAAGACGGCAGATGTCCTGGCTGAAAAACTGGCAGAGAGTGGACCGGAATCCAAACGGATGGAGAAGTTGTTCAGGCTAACACAGGACAGAGAAACTTACGCCAGGGTGATAGCCGACGTCAAGGGGACCTGACATGGCACTAAGAAGATATTTCAATGAACCAATGTAAGGATTTAAACCAATGTAATAAGGATGATTTTGGTGGTATAGCATTAATGAATTCAATAAAAATACTAACATATTTTCTTCATTGCACAAAAGCTCACAAATTGACTGAACAACAAAAGAAACCGACTAACCAAACTCGACTAACTTTAAAACAGTTTAAAAAAAATATAGCCCGCAAATAAAAGAGATTATAATTAAGTTATGTAAATAGTGACCCCTGATTCTTTGATTGTATGAGGTCTAGGTCGAGTTTCACTGTTTGTACTATACTTTGGCAGAGCTGGAGTTCGTAAAAAAATAGTAACGTTCTATTTTTTAAACAAAATATTTATTACAAATCATAAATCAAATTATCATAACTTTGTGTTTAGATGTTTTATTAAGAAAGTAAAAAGTCGCCAGATATTTTAGTAATATATCTATTACCATACATCTTGTCGCGCATGCTCGTCAATTGCTCTCACATGAAATTAAATTTTTCTCTTTTTATCTGATTTTTACTCCCTTCACAGTTAATTAATGTTTTTAATTGAAATTTCTTGGTATAAGCTTATTTTAAATAATGAAAACAAAAAAATATACATACAAAACTTCTTTATTATTGTGTATTTAGTGCGCTTCCACTTATGTTTATGTTCGACCAGTTTCGGCAGCTTGCTGCCATCTTCTGGTGCCGACCAGAAGATGGCAGCAAGCTGCCGAAACCGGTCGAACATATACACAAGTGGAAGCACACTAAATACATAATAATAACGAAATTTTGTATATATATTTTTTTGTTTTCCTTTCACAGTTTTTAAAATACAATTTTCCAACAATTTATACTTTGTTCGTTCGTTACATTAGGTAGGTATATCCAAACCATCTTAACGACACTTTCTTGATTTTATTAAAGACCCATTCATTTGTCTTAAATTCCTTACAAAATTTAAGATTAAGTATTTGTCATATATTCTATTTACACTCATTCTTCGCAGTGATGTAATTTATAGAGATTTATTACCGTTCTTTTGCTTGCCTCACTTACTTACTTAAACTCTTTTTCTGAACTATGTTATTTAGTAAGTGAGTTGAAACATATAAAATAAGTTTTATCGTGGTTTACGAACCTCAGTTTGTCATAAATCATTTTTCATATACATTATTTAATAATACGTTAATAGAGAAAAGTTGTGGGAAATATTGTCTGAATATGGAATAAGTGCAAAACTGATCACGGCAATTAAGTCGCTATACACAGAAAGCACTGCTAGTGTCAGAGTAAATGGAGATCTTACAGCCTGGTCTGATATCAATAAAGGTGTCAAACAGGGTTGCGTAATGTCCCCGTGGTTATTTAATCTGTATATGGACAAATGTATGAAGGAGCTGAAAGGGTTGGATGTAGGTGCCAAAATGAGCGGAGTGTCAGTAAGCTGTCTCTTGTATGCGGATGACGCTGTCCTTCTTGCAGACAACGAGCATGAACTACAAGTCCTGGTGAATTGTATGTATGAGGTATGCATGCGAAATGATCTGATGATGAATGTTAATAAGTCCAAGGTAATGATTTTTGAAAAGGAAGAAACCACGATAGTCTGCAACATTAGCGTGAATGGTGAAAATTTGGAGCAAGTAGTTGAGTTCGTGTATTTAGGTAGTATGTTTACAAGAGATGGGCGAGTGGAGAGGGATATTGAAAGAAGGGTTGGGGCAGGCAACAAAGTGAATGGTGCACTTAAAGTTGTCATCGCAAACAAAAACCTATCCAAAAAAGCTAGAATGGCAGTGCACAATGGTGTTCTTCTACCGACCATTATGTATGGAAGCGAAGCATGGAACTGGCAAAAGAAGGATGAAAGTAGAATAAATGCAGTTGAAATGAGATCTCTTAGAAGAATTTGTGGATACTCTGTGTATGATAGAGTGCCGAATGAAAATATAAGAAGTGAATGCGGTGCGAATGATGGTGTCATGAACAAAATAATGAAAGGATCATTAAGATGGTTTGGACATATTGAAAGAATGAATGAAGAAAGAATGGTAAAAAAAAATTATATGTTAATGTCACACTGACACGATGTATGAATGTTGAGGAATCGAGAGAAATATGTCAGGAAAGAAAAGTGTGGCAGTCCATTCTTTCTGCCTACCCCTTCGGGGAGACGGCGTGATGGTTAGTTAGTTAGTTAGTTATTTAATAAAATAAGTCTAAAATACTAACATGAGTTTTAGGCCTTATGTAAGACTACGAGTATTTTACAACTGCCATGTCCCCTTTTATATTTTCCATGTCTAGTTTGCATCATATTACATATTTTAATCATATCATAAATAAGCATATTTAAAAAAATTATATTCGTTAATGTTCATTGTTATGGAAATAAAAATTTATAAATCAAAATAAAGTAAGAAGATAGGAAATCGTAAATTAAAATGGTATCCTGATTTACCTCTGATGTGCGCTTACGCATTTCCCAGTTTTTAAACCAACGTATTATCATATACTTAACTTTGTCATAATTATTCAATAATATTAAGTATCTCCAGTGTTATCAACAAAAAAATATGGTTGAGCAGATAAGTTATATTTCATTGTGGCATAAATCTTAACAATTTGTCAATATTCAGTTTATTTTATTGATAATATTATTACTTTAACCACAATAATTCAATTTTGAAGTGTTAACTAGACTTTCGTTAGCTGCAATCAATCTCATGCACATTGTTGATACTCTGTTGGACTAAAATACTTCATTTCAAATATAACACGAGTCGGAAAAAATCATCTTGGAAATAAACCAAAAAGCATCGAAGAAAACATATCAATTTACCATATTTGTTTAAATAAATTTTCGAATGTCTCTCTTTTACCGCAGTAACATTTTAAGTGTGATCAATAGAAAAAATATTTTTAGACAAGTACCGACGTCCTTTGTTTTATTTTTCGCGCGATGTTTGTATTTTATGTGACAACACCGCTCTTTATAGAAATGTCAAAAATGCGATCGGTGTAGATATGGCGCAAGAAAGAGATTTTTCGAGTAAAAATTCTCCTAACAGTTCAGATAACGAGGAAGATGAGATAAGTAACGGCAATAACGCGGTCAGACCTGACCTGGGATTCGAAAATGTAAATTACTCCAACCCCGAGGCCGAGGGAAGCCGTAGCGAACGAAGTATTGTACCATTATTTCAAAAATTACATTGCCTATATCTAATATCTTAATGAATCGATTGAAATCTCATAGTTTGAGTTTAACATTCGTATGGACGTTTCATACATTTTCAATTAAGTGTTTTATGATTTAGAATATTTTATGTGGCTCTAGGTCGTTGCTTAAATATCTACAAATAACTTCACTGCAAAACAATTTGGAAGTATCATATCCTCGTATTTTTACAATCAGAACACCAGCAAGTGGCGATTTCTTGCTCACATCTGATATCAAACGATTTTACACCTGTTTATTTTGCATCTTTGTGGCCACATACACAGTGAAAAGTTATTGTAAATATATTTTGAGCCGTTTAGTTCTAATTTCAGAATCTGATTGTAGAACTGACCTTCTTTTTAATATGAAAACCCGTTATTGTAATAAGAAATAAATCCCAATTTTATTAAATTTACCGTAGAAAAAATGGCAAATTGAAAACAACCCAAATCAATATTAAATATGCACGCATTATCTCCTACTTATTGAATTACGAAATATTTATCCCACCAGCGACCCATTTTAAAATTTATTTATTGTTTCTTGAAAAGTTATGTAAAACTCCATATTAATAATTAATACAAATGAAAATGGCTGTTTTCTAGAAGTTTTATTATATTTTGTGGGAATTACATGTTTCACCTTTCTAAGGTATTATCAAATGCCTTATATTTGATAGTGCCTTAGAAAGGCGAAACATGTCATTTCAAATAATGAAAATAATAACAAATTGTTAATTTTTTTTAAAAATGTATATTTAGTTAAATTCCAATTAACCGTTTCAGTACTAAAGGGATTAATTAATCCCAAGAATTTTCAAATCAACACTGAACTCTCAAAATGCATTGTTAATGGGTTTTTATTATCCCATTCTGTTTTTTTGCAGGTTGTCATACGTCATTCATAAACTGTCATAATTCTAGCAAAGAAAAAAAAAAGTAGTATTGAAACGGTTAAGGTTATGTCTTCGACCGGTTTTGGCCGCTTGCTGCCATTTTCTGGATGCTGCGGAAACCGGTAGAAGACACAAACCTGTGGAATGAGTGGAATTTAACTAAATATACATTTAAAAAATATATTTAAAATGAACTTCCACCATGAAATTTCAAATAAAAACTGAAATTTTTTGTCATGTCATTCCCATAATTTATGATAAAACTTATAGAAAAAAGACTAGAAAAAATTCTCCTATTAATCATTTTATAATATTTTATTTTTATTTCAGAAGCCACAAACCAAGCGCGCAGAGACGAGGGCGCCTTCTCATTCAAGCACTTTCTGAAGAGAGATCTCTCCTTGCCGAGTGCGTCAGCCAGTTTTGAAGGCACGGGGGCGCGGCCGCGGGTCTCCCGGGCCGCTCCGTCTCCTCCCTCCCTGCCTGACTTTGTTCAGGACCAGCGAGGACGGCGGGGGGAACCGGAGAGAGGAGAAAGGGCCGAAAGGGGTGAGCGCCAAGCGCCCCCTCTTGCGCTGGACTTGACGGACTGTGTGGAGAGGCCACAGCCCGCTCCGCATCCCTTCCCGCTTGATCTCCCCACACAAGCTCAAGGTAACCTTAAATATTTTTTATTTTGACAAGGTTAATTTTAAATAGAGAATAATTACTTTATCTTGAGTCAACGACCAAGCAGCAAGCGATGCATTCTGTTAATAAAAGTAAATACAACCACTGTCCAGCGCCATTTTGAGTTTATCGGACAAAAATGGTTTAATGGCCTCCTAGAAGCCTCAAATCAAATATCATACAAGAAATATTAACTTTCAATCAAAAACTTGAAATTTCTTCTATATTACTAATTATACCCCCTCCCCTCCACTTTTATACATAACTCCACCCCTTTCAGTATATGCGTGACCCACTCTGTTTTATTTGATTGTTAAAATTGTATACATTGAAAAAGGTTACTTGTAACTGAAACATGTCAGTAAAATAAAAAGTGTTGTAATGCAAAGTAAAAGAAAATAGAACGTCATTTATCCGGACTAATTGGGACCGGAGTTTTTCCGGATACCGATTTTTCCAGATAATCAAATAGGCGCTAATTATTTTAGCAAAATGAGGTGTCAATCGATTTCTTTTTTCCTCAGCTCATTTATTGATTATGAAATTACAAAATTTACTGCAAAAACAAGTACATACGAGGTCTGTTCAAAAAGTATCGCGAATTTTATATTTTTTCAAAAAGTATTTATTTATTCATGAATATCTATTTTGTCCCCTTCAAAGTAATTCCCCTCGGATATAATACATTTATGCCAACGTTTTTTCCAATCCTCGAAGCACTTAAAAAAATCATTTTTTGTGATCTTGTTCAGCTCCTCCTTCGATGCCGTCTTTATCTCCTCAATCGTGGCGTAGCGTCGTCCTTTCATGGGCCTCTTCAGTTTTGGAAACAGGAAAAAGTCACAGGGGGCCAGGTCTGGGGAATACGGTGGCTGCGGCACCATTACTGTGTTGTTTTTGGCCAAATATTCGCGCACAAGCAACGATGTGTGAGCAGGGGCGTTATCATGGTGCAAAAGCCAGTTTTTGTTCTTCCACAAATCCGGGCGTTTCTGGCGGATTGCTTCGCGCAAATTGCGCATAACTTGCAGGTAATATTCCTTATTGACCGTACTACCCTGTGGCAAGAACTCATGATGCACCACGCCCCTGCAATCGTAGAAAACTGTGAGCAAAACCTTCACGTTCGACCGAACTTGGCGCGCTTTTTTTGGTCTTGGCTCATGCGGCAGCTTCCATTGGGATGATTGAGCTTTGGTTTCCACGTCATAACCATAAACCCATGATTCGTCACCAGTTATGACCCTCTGGAGCACATTTGGGTCGTCACGGACCGAGTCCAACATCTCCTGAGCAATGTTAACGCGATGCTGTTTTTGGTCGAAATTGAGCAATTTTGGCACGAATTTCGCGGCGACCCGACTCATGCCCAAATCATTGGTTAAAATCGAATGGCACGAGCCAATCGATATGTTTAGGTCCTCAGCAACTTCTCTAACGGTGATTCGACGATTGGCTAATACTATTTTCTTCACTTTATCAATGTTTTCGTCTGTTGTTGACGTGCTCGGGCGTCCGGCACGCTCTTCGTCGTTCATATCTTCTCGGCCCTCTGAGAACATTTTGTACCACCGATAAACGTTGCTTTGGTCCAAGGTAGCTTCACCATATGCCACAGTCAACATTCGAAATGCGTCCGCGCACTTTATTTTGTTTTTCACACAAAATTTGATACAGATTCTTTGATCCATTTTTTGGAATAGGCAAAAATCGAAGACGAGCCAAAACACATCCAAGAAAAACAGCTGTCAAAAATTAACTAAACATTCAAAATGGCCGACCTTGTCAGCATAAGTAAGGGACATGAGTACCAACATAACGCTACAAAAAAATCAAAAATCAAATATACGTAGCCAGCGGAAATTCAAAATTCGCGATACTTTTTGAACAGACCTCGTATGTATGTAGTATGTACATGTACATATAAAGGCTAACATTACTCTACAGTATTGGAAAAATAATTAGAGATATTTTTTAACAAGATTTTTCTCGTCCTTTTTTTGTGCTCCATCATCTCGACTTGTCCGGATAATTGACATTCCGGTTAACTGACATCCGGATAAATGATGTTTTACTGCATTTAAAAACTTTAAAACTTAGTGAACTCTTTAGTGTAAAGAATTATTAACATTTAAGATAAATCTTCCAGATACTACTCTCCTTAGCACAAGAAACTTTCTTTATAAGGAGAGTAAGAGAAATGAAAATAAAATAATAAAAATATATACCCCACTGTAATTGGTACTTTTGAGGATTAGTATTACGTATTTTACTTAATATATCTTTATATAATAAGTCTTTCTTCGGTTAGAGTTAAGTTATATATTTACACACAAGGATGGAGGTCACCTCCTAAACATGTTGTGATTGATATTTTTATTTTATTAAAATATCCTTCAAAAAAGTAATTTATTAAATTTGTCATTCCAATAAAATATAAAAAAACAAATATTTTCATTCATATTAACACATATTATGCGGGAGACGAGTTTCACAGTCCTCAGTCTGGTAATCGCCGCTTGCGGGAGACTAATTACAATTAACAATTTTTTTAGCGGGAGACATCTGTTGAATTTTTGTTAAAGCAAAGTTTCTCAATATATTCTTAATTTTTTTTTTATCGGAAAGATTTAAAATGTTTTAATGATTTATATGCTGTCGCGATTAATACGTTACGCGAGTGGAATACACCCGCATTACTCATTAACTTACGCTCGATCGGTCCCGCATGAGATGTGTTAATTATTGAGAATTTTTTTATTTATCTTCTCCGGTCTCAATCTAGTGATTGGTCTGCAGCAAGGCGACGCATTTCCTCTTCCACTCCGCTTGGTCCTCGGCAACTCTCTTCAACTTTTATTTATAACAGTGTGAAATGTTTCCCCATACCAAGGCATTAAAAAATATGTAATGTTATTATCATTTCATAAACATTTATTGTCTGTAACTTAGGAGCAGGTGAAGGAAAGAGCTCCCGCCTACCGGACTTCTTGCCAGCCCGTCTCGGGGAGGGGGCGGCTTCCGCGGCCCTCGAACGCGACCGGGAGCGCAGACACCGCAACACACACCCAGTTAGTACAGCACCATCTCTCCTGGCTATGTGACCAACATTTTAACACTCTCTGAGAGCACACCCGTGAGAGCCTTGATCTTGGTGGTCAAGGATCAACTGCTTTATTCTTCAACAAGAATTTGAACCAGTCTCGTCTTATTAGAGATATTTTTGTCTTGTCATATCTTGGTGATTATAATACTGTCTGAATATCTTTTTAAAATATTTTCAGAGTGCCTCAGGAAGTGAAGAGGACCTGGTGACAGCCTTGAGACTGGAGGTAGAACAGTTAAAGGTAAAAATTTTAATTCTTGCAATGTAATAAAATGTCATATCGTAATTTTCTGTTAAATATGACATTTATGATAATCAATCATTTCTTCTATATATGTACACCATACTTTGTGTTGTTATGATGGTTTATTTCTATTTTTCTTTTTTATACACTTTGTATATACAACACTATTAAAAAATAAAATTACATAGACATGTTTCGGACAAAGAGTCCTTCTTCAGTAAAGATACATATTTATAAAAATATTAAAATTGTTGTTGTTTACATGATCTCAAAATCATTGTTAATATTGTTATTTTCATGTCTATATTAAACAAATATAGTATCTGATTACAAAACAATTCATAATGTACCCTTTTTATATTTTCCATGATGATTTTACTATAATTGACTCCTGCTATTGATAACACTCATAGAAAAATGAAATTTATCTTCCAGGAGGAATTACGTTGGGCACGAGCAGACATTGAAGAATTACGAGGGGGCCGGCGTGGTGTGGCGCGATCCCTCCTCCACGCCACCAACTCTGCCGAGGCCTCGCTAAGGTGAATTTTACTAACAATTCATTCTTCTCTTCTTCAGCCTATTGTGGCCATCCATGACTGGACATAGCCCTCCTATCATATTTTCCATTTCCTTCTATCCTGAGTGATCCGCATACAGGCACTTCCCATACTCTTTGGTATATCGTCACGCCATGCAACTGTGTGCGCCCAACTCCACGCTTTGCCGTTCTCGGGCACCAGCACAGCAGTTGCCTTGTCCACTTTTCATCTGGATCACGAGCAACGTGTTCCGCCCAAAGCTAATTAAGGATTACAGCCACTTGATGACATCGAAGACTTTTGTCCATGCTCGTATGTCCTCATTTCTGACTTTGTCCTGCAAGGCTCTACTATACCCTACATGGCTCTCTCCATAACAAATTCATTCATCTATTTAAATATTCTTATATATAAAAATGAATGTTTTTTCCCTATGCGTTTACGCATTATTTATCTAATTGAGTTGAAACTTTGTACAGTTGTTGTTGGCAATCTTGGCATTTTAACCGACATCCTTTAGAGGCGATAAAGTATTTCAAGACACACACGTGCTTACTTTCAAAATATTGTCTTGTATAACTTGTAAAAGTGTATGCTTTGTATATTTGTACCTACTTCAAACAGATTTCAAACTAATTGAAAGAGGCATTGTAGTGCATGCCACCGGGCCATTAGCTAGTTTACTATGAAAAAAATAAAAAAAACAGGATGCATATTTAAATTGTATATATCAAGTCAATACTTTTATCAGTATATATTTAGATTATATGCCAAGTTGATGAGAGAATCTCGACTCTGGTGGCACGCATGTGGATGTAAAGAGACAGCGAAAATACTATCCAAAAGCCCTCATCACTCCCACAAAACCAAGATATACCTCTTTACCCAATAGCGACATGGTGGGCCAACAAGCAAAAGGAGCTGCAGCAAGACAACCTGACAGCGATGAGCCAAGAAAAGAAGTTAAGGAAGAAGATCCGGCCCCAAATAGGCAAATGGAAAGAGAAGAATGTTTACCTGATTTTAATTAATTTGACAGATTACATATCTAATTATATAAATAATTATATCTTTGAAATTAATGGATGTGTGCTGTCTTTTTCTCTCTTGTTTGTTCGTGAATGTGCGAGCTAGATAAACTACTTATCACATAGATAGTATTTAAATTCAAGAATTTATGAACTTTATGAGATGACTTTTGTGGCCGAGTGGCAAGTGCTACACTGAAGGTCCCGGGTTCGATTACCAGCGATGGCAGTGTGATTCTCACACTGTCTTTGGTCTGGTATAGATGACATGATGAAATGGTCACAATAAAATAAAATGACCTATCACATGTCATGAGAATCAATATGATAGCTATATCATTTACATCGATTTGGCTCGCTTTGTAAAATGATAATTTTGGACCACGGTTGTTTAGTGTGTTAATATTTTTATTTATTGTTTCTTGAACAATGATGTAAAACTCCATATTAAATAATTAATACAAATGTAAACATCTGTTTTATTATAGTTTATGGGAATGACATGTTTCGACTTTCAAAGGCATTATCAAATGTACAAAATATTTGATAATGTCATTTGACCATAAATTATTATAAAACTTCTAGAAAACAAACGTTTTCATTAATATTAATGGCAGTATGATTCTCACAACTTGTCCTCAATTGTGGCGCTGTGCAAATATGTACAATTAATTTTGTTTTTCCCAGGGAACTCTTGTCAGGCCTGGAGCAAGTCCGTCTGCTGGCCTCCTCGCTGGAGCCCCCTTGACCCCCTCCGCCTCCGCTGGCCGGGGGCCCCTGTCCGGCCGGGGACGCCACGCACTCGTTGTATCTATAAAAAAACTGTCCTAGCTAGTGCTATTTGCAATCAAACAAGTGGGAATGTGTTTTTAATGTTTTATTTTTTTGTAAACACGTTAAATATTAGTGCATCTCGTAAAATATAATGGAAGAAATATTGCTATTGTTGATACTGTAATATGTCTTGCTTGCACACAATTAAAAATAATTTATATGCTTTGTTTTTACACCACTTTATATTGAATTTATTTGCAAGTAAAGTGGTGTATAAAAATAAAGCGTTATAAATATTTTTTTTTTATAATGCCACACCACAAATCAAGTGCTTCATACAAAAGTTTAATTATAAATAATTTACAGATTTTGGTTGCTTGAAAAACAAATGAAACATGATAAAAATTGTATTCATGATATTAGAAATATATTGTACAGGCTTACGGGAATTCTTTTGATTTTCTCTTATACAGATTTTAAACTTTACATCAATGGTTCCCAACAGGGTCGGTTTTGGCCCGAGTCAAACATGTAAAGGGCGTTACAATCAACTAACTGCCACTGAACTCCCCTTGACAATAAGTATGTGCAAAATATATTATAATATACTTCATGCATGAGGGGCACCATCGAATCGGTATTTTAAAAACTAGACTATTATGACTCAAAAGAAATGTATAGTTGGAAACCTATGTGCTTACATTGTTTCTTAGATACATGTTTATTATTTTGCTTTTTTTTATCTTGAAACAAATTGGAACACTGGAATGTGACAGTGAAACCCCTATTTTACGTTTTTAAGGGACTGAGAAAAAAAAAACAAATGGAGGGAAGATGTAAATAGGAGGTATTGAAAAAAACAACATAATTTTTCTTTTAAATCACGTAGATTAGTTCACGAAATGCATATTCCAAAATGAAATATGTAAATAGGAAGAAAATATTATAATTGACTAATAAAACAAAACAAAAAACGTTAAAACTGTTTGTAAACGAAGCGTTTCAAATCGTGTCGAAAACTGAATGACAGAAGGACAATATGTTAACTGGCGAAAATTGAAAGATGTCAGCCTATCACCACATTGCGCGCCGTATGCCGACCAATCACAATATGCTTGCCGACTAATCAAGGCCGAAATAAAGTGTCTACCGCGCCGACTCATTGTCAAGCTCGCGTAACTCACATATTTCAAATATTTTCGACGTAAATTGCGGGGAAAAAAATGTACTACAATGATTAAACGCAATTTGAAAAGGTTAAAAATACGGGGACGTAAAATCCGGGTTTCACTGAAAATAAATAAAATATTAGCAGGCAATATTGTAAGAAACGATGTATGCAACAGTTTTCATCAACATTCAAGTGATATGACATACTGCAGTATGGAACAATGATATGAAAGATATTTATTATATTAATACTGTTTAATTTCACAGCATATGTTGCAAATATACTCATGTTTAAATGTCCACTCCCGGCTCCACAGTACCTTATTTTGTTAAGTAAGTGAGCGTGTACTGTACCTTCATCATTATGTAGTATGTACAATATTAAATTATTATAAATACTAAGTATTAGAAATCAATAATAAATTATAAGATTCAAACATTTTGGTGTTCTATTCATATATCACATCGGTCGAGTTACCCATTCAAATACTCTTCTTTTATTATACTAAATATCTTTTAACATATTTCACAAACATTTGTGAAATTAATATAACATATATTGCAAATGTTTGCATCACGCTTGCTGACATCCAGTCTGTCAGGACGCTACATGATGAAGCATTCATTTTAATAATAAACTTGTAAAAGATATTTAAAAAAATATTAAACCTGTAATAGGTTAAATATATTTTTAATTTAATCAATAATTGATGGTTGAGGTTTTAGTTTTGTAAAACAGCATTATTAATTTATAATAGTAAACACGGTTGGTAATAGTAAACATAGTTGTTTAGTGGTTTTACTTGAATTAAAATGATATAAATAATGACAAATTTGTTTCGCCTTGCGAGGGCATTGTCAAACTGAACCTAACAATGTGTCCTTATATTGATTTCAGAAAACTTAGGGTGGGGGATGATTGTTAAATAAAAAAAATCTGGTTTTTCTTAGAACTAATGAAGTGTTCTGAACTTATTATTTTGATATAAATATTTAGGAGTCATTTTTAGGTAATGACGATCGTCCTTTCACATTCTCGATCAACGACAGATAGTTTAGCTCTATGAGAGTTAAATATAATTCAAGATATGAGATTTCAATAAAAACATCAGGTATCTTATGCAAAATTAAATTAGTATAACTAATACATGTACACTCCAATACCATGGCGAGATCATGAAACAAAACTGTTCTTCAAATTGTACTTCACTTTTTTTTACTTGACATATTTTAAAACTAACTAACAAGCCATCACGCCGTCTCTCCAAAGGGGTAGGCAGAAATAATGGATTGCCAAACTGTTCTTTCCTGACATACTTCTCTCGCTTCCTCAACATTCATACATCGTGTCATGCACGCACGTCGATTTCTCTGACTCCTCGCATGGCCGACATTAAATATTTAATGTATTTGATCGTGCCACATTTTCCTTGGTCTTCTCTATTTCTTTTTCTTTTATATACTTTATTCATTCATTCTTTTCATACGTTCAAACCATCTTAACAATCCTTTTATTATTTTGTTCACAACACTTTCATTCGCACTGCATTCGTTTTTTATAATATATTCATTCAACACTCTATCATACGCAGATTTTCCGCATATTTGTCTAAGAAATCTCATTCTACAGCATTTATTCTACTTTCATCCTTCTTTTGCCAGTTCAATGTTTCACTTCCATAAATAAGGAACTAACTAACTAACTAAGCATCGTAACATGCATACTCGTAAATTTTTCTTACTTTGAATATGGCCGCCTTTCAGTATTTGATTAATTTGGTCATGCCATGCTTTCGTTGGTCTTCTATGGCTTCTCTTTTCACTCACACTGCTTGTATACAACATTTTAACCATTCTTCTCTCATGCATTCGTTCCATATGTCTAAACCATCTCAGGGATACTTTTTTAATTTTACTTATGATGCAATCATCTGCCTTACATTTCTTCCTTATTTCGTCGTTCGATATTCTATCATATATCGTTTTCCCGCACATTCTTCGGAGTGATCTCATTTCTACAGCATTTATCCTACTTTCATTCCTTTTTTTTGCCAGCTCCAAGCTTCACAAACAAAATCAAACTCAGTTTAGATAGGCTAGGTACAAAATCACTTTAGATAGGCTTTAATATAATATATAAACTAACAATTTACAATATTATATTGCTTCTTTCATACTGCCAGAATATCACTAAGGGAAAACATGATGATCTTTAATCTACATGTTAAATAATATTAGTTTTTTTTCTTCTACAATCCACAAACTAAGCTTCTCTCTTAATTGTGGTATGTCTAGCATCAAACTCAGGATTCGAGATTTCCCAGAAACTGGAGTACAATTTGATTGCTTTTAAAACAATAAAAAGAAAATTACTAACTCTTAAAAACTAAATAACAGTTTTTTATGGAATTTTTAAAATATATTTTTCTTGTAACATCACTGTGAGTGTGGGTGGCGAGGATGACAGATCTCAGCGGGTGTCTGAGAGCAGGCCGCGGTGCAGGTCCTCCCACTGGTTGGGGCTCTGCAGGAAATACTTCTTCATGGCGTTGCAGAAGCGGGCCTTGTACTGCGCCGGAGACACGATGGTGGGCAGCCCGGAGCCCAGGCCCTTCTTCACAATGTGCTCTAGCTTCTTGTCCCACGTGAAGGTTCGGATGTAATCTACGAGCAACCAAGGAGATGCAGATACATATAATGTGAATCAGGGACGACTCCTTGATACGTATACCAAAAATCAACAGAAAAAATAGTATGGAACTATACAACTATGAATGTCCGGTCTTGGTAAAAAAAAGTATTATCACAGGAAGTGTTCCAGGCAAAAGAAGTAGAAGCAGATCTCCTGTGCAGTTGTGTGACCAGATTAAGGAGATGACTGAGGGAGACCTCCACTCGGCGAGGCAGGCTGTGGAGAACAGAGAGGATTGAAGCCACGGGGAGCTCCATGGATCACAACCCTCAGCAATGAGGAAACAAATAAAGAAGGAGAAAGTCTGATCTCAAAACACATATCAGGGAGAATTTTTTTTAATCGATTTTTTTAAGCAATGGACTCTTGAAGTTGAGAGATTGGACAGATGGAGGAAACACCGTGAATGCCTTAATTGGATGATACCTAAAAAGATTCAAGTCCACTGCAGCGGTCTTCTGAAGCCGAGAGATCGGAGAAGACACCGGTAGGGACATAAATTACTGGGGAAAATCTAGAGGGCCCTGAACTGAATGCACTGGTAGATTTAAGGACATCATGGCGAGGTAAACAGAAGAAGAACCACGGAAATGAAGACTCTCCGATCCGTTGCGGAAACGACACTCCGAGACAGAATAAGAAATTCTGAAATAAGAAAGATCTGCAATGTGGAAGATGTCACGCGATGGGGAAGACTGAGAAGACGCTACTGGAGAGATCATGTGGAAAGAGTGATATATATATAGCCGCAAATAAAGTACTGTGTAAAGTGAAGACCACCCAAAAGATGGCGAGACAGTTAGACATGTACATCCCAGGAACAGGATCCGAGAAGAATAAGAAGAATGGCTAGGTAAGGTATCCTTCAGGGTGGTACAACGCTCTGCATCTGAGGTATGGGCAATCATGCTGCACATAATGGAGTGCCCTTGCTGCTGTGTGTCTGTGTCGTGCACTGAGGAGGTAAAAAATGAACCTCACCAATAATTCCCAACACAAGTTCTTGCCTGTCCTCGTCCAGCCCAACCAGCAGAGAGTAGTCCATGATGTCGTGCGAAGCCAGGAACGCCGTGTCGCGCTCTACTGCCGCCCACAGGACTCCTGCCGAGTGAGACTGGATGTACAGTGGACGCTCTCGGCGCACTGCAAATCATAAAATCAAGTTTATTCAAATATTTATACTTAAAAACATTTTA
Source organism: Lepidostoma basale (assembly GCA_022606425.2). Lineage (NCBI taxonomy): Eukaryota > Metazoa > Arthropoda > Insecta > Trichoptera > Lepidostomatidae > Lepidostoma > Lepidostoma basale. The sequence continues at coordinate 362,951 of JAHDVF020000390.1, read as the reverse complement.
AAATGAAAAATTTTGTATTATTTATTTTAAAACATCTTAAGATACTTAGAAAATTAAAAATAACATTGATTAATCCACTAATTATTAAAAAAATATTAATAAACACGACAGTTTCGGAGGATACCTCCATCTTCAGGTATAAAAATATAATAGTAAAAACTAAACAAAGAAAGACTAATATAAAAACGCATTTAAAATTCGATACAATAATTCAAATTTAAAAATGAACCTGGGCTATTTGTTATAAGTACTAATAATTATTTCTTTAACAGTAAGAACTAATCTACATCTACATCTACATCTACATCTACATCTACATATAAATAAAACTCAATGTCCCATCTGTGTGTCTCCTTCTTTCTCGGTGATTCCTGAGCTGATCCTTTTGAAATTTGGAGAATGGACTAAGTGGAATTCAGCGGTCGTCATAGGCATATTTTTGTTATTAATCGAGCTCTAATTAACTTTATAAATTAATCAATTAATTGAAAATTTTCGTAGTGCAAGCGTATCAATCTTTTGAGTCTATATTCGTTTGACATGGTCTGGAGAGAATTCAGTCTCCATGTAATTTTGTGTAGTGGCAACAATGTGTTTTTCTTTCTGACAGTCCAATATATTGCGTTTTACTTTGAGATGTATAATACTTAATACGTTTTACTTATTACGTACTAAAATAATTGGTTGTTTAATTGGTACAGTCTATTTTATTGGCCATATTTTAATGTACATTAATGTAGACAGGTAATTATGCTTCCAAATTTTGGCGAGTATAATTTTTACGCGTCATTTGAGGTTATGCACGAAATCTTATTTTTTCGTGTGGCTGAAACTTATTCGTTTCTCTTACGTTCGACGGTGATTACTTAATGATATTCGTTTTCTAGAATTCTAGCCGTTCGATTGGTCACGTGGTCTCCTGTCAAAACGTAATTTACGTCGTAATATTTTGTAAGGTTATTTCAAAGGATGATAGCGAAAATAAAAAATATTGGACGTCGAAGCTCTACAAGAATATGAAGAAACTTGCTTCCGTAAGTATAATATAATATTTATATTTCTAATTCATAAATATATTTTCAGTTTATTCTATTTTGCCGTTTTCTTTATACGCATACTTTCGTCAGGGAAATTGTTACATTACCACAGCAACGGTAAGAAACTTCTAATGATATACAATATGAATTACAATATGAATGAATGACACAATTCTTATGACTTTTTCCGTTTATTTCTAGGAAAATAAAGTAACAGATCAGAGATGGGACGAAAATTACCAATGCAGCGTGCAAAATAACTTCGTTAAAATGGAATTAGATCAGTCAAACAACGGATGATCAGTGAATTAGATGTACCCTGGAGTGGCGAATGAGAACCGGCTCATTTTCACATTACACATAAGCTATTTTTAGTAGTTTTCATTCATATATGAAAATTACATTATTAATTTCAGGTAAGGTTTTTAAATTTACAGTTTATAGACAATAATTAAGCACACTCCCAAACGTGCCACCAATATATCTGAAATTTGTGTTGCTCGGGCTTTCACAGTAGCAGGTCGTCCGCCTGAAATATGCTTCCTGCACGCCTCAGATGCATTGACAATCCGACAGACTTTAAATCTCACCTGAAAACCCACCTTTTCAAAATATCGCATAAAATGTTAACAACGGTTGTCTGTATATCAATAAACAATATTATATCACATTTGCACAAAACATTCATATGTTTAGAGAAACAAAACTCTTGATTTTGTTGTCCATGAAATTCACATCAGAGCCAATAAAGTAAGTTTCTACGATCGTGATTTCGCTGTTGTTACATGCACCTTTCATGACTAAAAACATTGTCAAAGCGCCCTTGAGGTGAGCTATTCACGAAAACGGCGATTATCAGTTCCGTAAGTTCAATGTTTATATTTTGGTATGTACAGGTTTAAATTTTGAATTAATTGGTTTATTTTGTTACATAAGAATATAGACAATTTATATGAAGGAGTCTGGTTGTAATGAATGCTTTTGTAAAATTTTTGTTATTTATTTAGCACAATCATAACTGCATTGATTAGCATAGTTTTTGGTAGTTATTTTTGCCGTTCAGGTAAAGTTTCTAAAATCTCCTACATATAATATTAACACATTTCCACGCAACTCTTGCAATGCTCGATCAAGAGCCTCGAGTATTTTTTTTTAATATACTGCTTAGTGAACACTTGGAATTCATTAATTGTATGGAAGTTGAAAATTTGCCATATGCGCCTCTTCGATGTCCGCCTTATGCCAATTCCAATATTTTTATTTTTTATTTCTAGGAAACAATATTAATTAATCAGAGATCGGAATGGAATCGGTCATATAGCAGGGACAACGGATGATAAGATGCACCCTGGAGTAGCGGGCGAGAAACAACTGGCAGAATTTTGAATGGTATTGCGCTATTTTATTAATGTTATTTAATTATTATGATTTTAATTAGTTATTTAAAATACAATTAATATGACATTTGATGAATTCAAACATAAAGGTGTTCTTTATACGCGTACTTTGGTCAGGGAAATATTAAAATTACCACAGCAACGATAAGAAAGTTCTAATGATATACAATATCAATTTATTCGTTTTACTTACGTGTCATTTTAGGTTATGACGTTTCGTTGTGTAATAATTAGTTAATTGGTAAAATTGTTCTGGCAGGGCGAAAATCTATATCTTTGGGATTAGATATTAAGTTTTGATAAAATAATTGCCTGGTTGTGAGAGACCACTGGTCTAATGGGGATATTTTTGTATTGGGATTGAAATTATTTTGATAATGAGCCATATTGGTGCATCTGCATGTTGCAATTCTTCTTTATTTTCCATTCCACTGAGTAATTCCAGCAGCACACATACCCAAATACACTATGAGTTACTTCAGCTGTTTTAGTTTTTCTCTGAAAACAAATGCTGTGATAGGTAAACATATCCTTATATGCAGCATTAGCTGCCTCAGTTAGAAGAGTCCAGTAATATTCCATTTTTGACCATTAAATTCTACATTATGCTGAGATTTAAAATATTCAAAGATAATTAAATTGCTTTCAGGTTATTTCATTTGCTCATTTGTTCCAATGACAATTTGAATCATTTCTTCAATATTATTTTTAAGTTCTTGCTGGTTAAGTGCCTTACTACAGATAATTTAAAAAATGGTGGATACGTGTAACATAAATTAAATAAACACAAATGTCCGGATCGTCCAAGTCAACATGTGCAACATCGAAAAAAACATTATGTGTTATTACATTATGTGCTAAATTAAAAAACAGTGGATACGTGGAACATATTATAAATTAAATAGACAATATGTGCACCGTCTAAAAAGAACATTTTGTGTAAAATTATTTTTATTTTGTTATTTTATTTTATATCATTGTATTTTATATTATTTGTTTTAGATTTATTTTGTGGGTGTTGGACGATCGAAGTGTGCGCGGGAGATGCCTATTGGTGGCGATGAGGTTCGCAACCCATCACACCGCGCCTCCCGCGGGGCGAAAAGAGAAGGATGGAGTGCCGCATCAGTAAAAGTGTGACAGTCCATTCTCTCTGCTTACACTTTCGGGGAGACGGCGTGACGGTTAGTTAGTTAGTTAGTTAATTTGACAAATTAGCCTATTATTATTATTATTATTATTATGCATATAGCATGAACTGCCTTTTATATGAAGAATATCTTCAGCAAACAAGTGAAAAACAGTTGTAATTCATTCATTGTATGGAAATTTAAATTTTGCCTTATGCGCCTCTTCGGTGTCCGCCTTATGGCAATTCAAATTTTTTTTTTTTTAATTCCAGGGCCCAAAATTGATGAATCAAGGATCGGACCAAAGTTGCCGATGCAGCGTGTAAAATAACTAATGTTTAAATGGAATGGGATCGGTCATAAAGCAAGGACAACGGGTGATAAGATCTTCTGGCCTGGAGTGGCGAAAGAGAAACAGCTACACAAATTCTGGCAGATCACAAGCAAGATGGTCTGATGACATTAAACGAGTGGCAGGAGGTCAATGGCGCAGAGCGGCGAGGGATACAGTTGTGGAAGTCGGGAAGGGAGGCTTTTGTAGTATTATCATCTATATTACTATTCCACGCCAGCGGACTCGCAGTGCTGAAATCACGATCGTAGAAACTTACTTTATTGGCTCTGATGTGAATTTCATGGACAACAAAATCAAGAGTTTTGTTTCTTTAATATAATGAATGTTTTCTGCAAATGTGATATAATATTGTTTATTTGATTATTAAATTTCATATAAAATATTCAAAAAATAGTTTTTCAATTACATTAGTAATATGTATTCAAGTTTATAATTCACAGCGAGTTTGCTTGGATTGAAACTTTGTTTTAAAGATATAGACACACATTTTTGCATCCATACACATGGCATTTAATCCAATAAATAAACGAATTGTTATTGAACTTTAATTGTATTTGTTGAATATATATTGGGTTTATTTATGTACTCGAATTTAGCAATAGCGAAGCGTTGCCGGGTCAGCTAGTAAATAATAATAATACACGATGATAATATAAAAAAATATAAAAATTGTAATTTAGAAAAGACATACATAATATAAATGATTAATTTGCATTTGATTGGGAATGGGAGCTTGGGAGATTAAATGTAGACAAAGTATTTAAGGAGAAAGTAATAAGTAATAACATCTTCTTCGCAGTTTCAATCCTAGCGATTGGTTTGCAGCAAAGTCTTCAGGATTAAGGAGCTGTTTCAAGCTGTCAGGGACAGACACGCCTACTCTCAAGTGAGTCAATGTGAAAGAAAATAGATTTTCAAGTGAAATTTAAGATTTTATTATTCAAAAGGGATGGATAAGTTTGGGAATCCACGATCTACACAATTATTAAATTACTCACGGTTGAGGAGGTTTTCATCGAGCAGAACGTTATCAGGGGGGCCTTGGTGTGCGAGGCGATTTCGCTGCGCTCCCTTGAGGTCAAAGCGCTGCGCCATATCAGGCCGGCCATGCCACAGGTTCTCCATCACCAGCACGCCGCCGCCCACGCCACCACCCCCGTCAACGCGATACACGCCCACAATACGACCTGCCACATATCCAATTCATAATAATTATATATTTGGCTAATTTATAACGTTTGGCTCCTGATCCAGGGGACTTGGGTTCACAGTATGTCTTTTGGGAATGCTCGGGACTAATTCTTTGCAGCTTCGAAGAGATGGGCATCACATAACCCATTCTCGAGAACTCGGTCGTGCTGGAGAATGTTGGTCTTTTTGTCCGTGATAGATATCTTCGACAGCAGATTGTTTTACCTACCGACCGCCACCACAATCGCCACGACAACCAATCTGCCTCTGGTGACACCGGTGAGAAGAGCAATTAGTCTGCTGAACGCGGTCTCCTCAGAGGTATACGTCTTTCATATTAGTAAAGGTACGTTCAGAAGACAAATACTTTGGAAAGTATCTTGTCTTCCTAATGTCGAACCATCTCTAATGCATTCCTGGTATTATGATGTACGACTATAATATTTTACCTGTACTCAATAGATGCCTTAAACATTTATGTTGTTTTTAATGTCTTTTGAGTAAATAAACTGATGTGATTTGAAAGCCTGGACACGATCAGATTCCTTCTTCATAAACCATTTTCTGCTCATATTAAAGATTGTGAAATAAATTCTAATGCCATTGATTCAAATCCTTGGTGTCAGTCCTTTTTTTAAAATAATAATAATAAAGAGATTGTTATAAATAAATAGTCTCAAAGGGGCTGAAATACACTAATAATTATAGTTTATATCGTTCTCCCAATGATGAAGGTGTAAAACATTTGATAAATGACGAGAAAAATTTAAAAAATAGTGTTTCATTAAAAATTCGTCATTATGGAATTCCACCGTGTTAATGCCTTAACTCTATTAAAAACTAATAATAAATTGTACCAATTGCAGAGTCATATTTTAATCATTTTAAGTAAGCAAAAATATTTTTGAAACTATCAGAATTTTCTATTTCATTTATTTATATGCTTATAAACTAACCAACCATCACACAGTCTACCAAAGGAGAAGGTAGAAATAATGGACCACCACACCCTACTTTTCTGACACACTTCTCTCGCTTACTCAACATTCATACATCTTGTCATGCACGCACGTTGATTTCTTCGACTCCTCACGTGGCTGTCATTTAATATTTAAATAATTTGCTTGTGCCACGTTTTCCTCGGTCTTTCTCTAATTTTTAATCTGTTTACATCATTAATGTACGCTTTCTTTCTCACTCTTAATGAATCTTTTATTATTTTGTTCATAAAAATTTTCTGAGGAATCTCATTTAAGAATTCCTAAAGCTCCATGACAAGGGTGTGTGGTAAGCACGAGTGAGAGCACACCTAAAAGGGTGGGAAGACGGTTCTGGTGGCAGGACTGGATGTGGTTGAAGTAATGGGGGGCCAGGTCCACAAACAGCTGCAACTCCAACTTGGACATCTCCTTCAGGATGTAACGGTCATCTGCAATAGCGCCACAAGTGATAAACAGAATACATATAAATGATAACATAAACAGATAAGACTATGTATAAAGAATTTATTTATTTCAATGTCAAGTCAATATTCCCCTTAACTGATGGCGTACTTGTTTAGCCATTTAATTTAGTTTTAAAAAATACATGTTGGTCATACTGGTGAAATATTTAACAGTAATTACATGCAGCACTGTTATTTCCTCATATTTGTCCCTGCTAGGGAATTATCAAATATACATATATAACGCGCTATAACTGGCAAAACCCTACGTGATCGAGTTAGGAATACAGCAATCCGAGAAATCTACGAGGTCGAAGATGTGGTCAGACGGGGACGTCAAAGACGGCGATACTGGCATCAACATGTAGAAAGAATGAGCTCAAATAGGAGACAACGCCCACCAGAAAGACCCCCGAAACGGTGGAGAGAAAGCTGGAGTTCAGCGTCTCAAGAGGACCCGCCTGAAATAACAGACTCCTGAGTCTACCAAAAAGTGAAGAAGAAGACATATATAACACTCTTTCAAAACACGTCACTCTCTTTAAGGGGTATTCTGGTCTAGAGGCATACATTTTGGGTGTTGATAACGGATGTCATTGAAAGGATGTTGGCAGACTGGAAGACGAAAGATGGACTAGAAAGGGTGGCGGAATGGGTGACCCATCACACGATGGTCCAATGACATTTGAATATTTGCTGGTGATTGGATGCGAAAGGTACAAGACAGGAATACGTGGAGAAGTATGGGGGAGACCTATATCCAGTAGTGGGCGACAATGTCTGTTTAAGTAAATTAAGTACGAGACTAGCTTGCCACTGACACGAAGAATAAGATTTCGGACGCTTAATAGTAAACTGACCTATTATAGGTCATAATTGAGTTAACATTAGACGGAGGCTTGTGTTAACGCTATCCATCGTTTCGCATTATAATTAAGTCAAAATTCCGCCAATTGACCTCCATTACACTATATCGGTCTTTTTCATTCGTACGTGTTTTTCGACTGTTTTTGTTAAAACACCGACTCATGTTAGATTGAGCAAAACTTGCTTTTTTGAGTTAAGCCAGTGTTCTATTAAGCGTGTGATTTATGTAAAGGGTGTTTTGACTGTATCATTACCAAACTCTTATTTTTTTTGTGAAATCTATATAAATAAAAGCCAAAGTGTGTTATTGTGTGTCCCATTTACTCGGTAAATCCGTAACAGATCGACCTGAAATTTTCAAAATTGATTAATTGTACCCTGGCAGTTAAAGCTTACCCGTTGTTTTACAGAAAGTAGACCCCGACTTCCCCCCTCGTGCAGCCCACGGAACGCAACGAGACAACGAGCGAATAAACCCTTCTTCTACATCTGTCAAGGGCTCCAATGGGACACTCTTCAGCCCAGACCTTTTCTTCTCCTCAGCATTTCTCTTCGCCCCCATCACGGGAGACGACTCCACGCTCGTCAGCGCCTCTCTGTCCCCGATCACCTGTGTTCTGTCTCCCTGTCTCGGCTCGTAATTGGCATTTGATTCGGATTTTTTATCCTCCTTGCTCGAGACATCGCTGTCACGGTCTTCGGCATGTTTAAGATTGAAGTCATTAGTGATGTGGGTGTTGGAATCCAGCGAGCACAGGAGCATCGCACGTAGTTTCATAAACTGGCGGGCGTGGTAAACTCTACAGAATAGGCCGTCCTGCAAGGTTTGAGATTAAGTATTAGTTAAGTATAATAATATATTTGAATAATAAAATAAAAATACAATTTCACAACTGTTTTTTGCACCTTTCACACGCATTTTTCAGATGCCGCACAAAAAGAAACCAAGGGGCGGACCAAGAAAAAGATGGGCAGAATTTGTGGAAAAGGACTGGAAGAAACTGGAAAGACCTGAAAAATGGGGAGGGATGGCCAGGGACAGGAGAGCCAGCGGAGTAAAATCCCATACTGGGATGTAACACCGAGAAGAAAAAGAATGATATAACATACCCAGTCAACGGCTTTTGGATTTATTTATTTTATTTTTATATATTAATAAGCCCGGGTTCAATTCAAAGATGCTTGTAAATTTTTCTCTCAATTAAAAATATTTACCTGTAATTGGACATCAATGTGATCGCAATTTTTAGAGTTTTTAGATTTCCCATCAGTTTCACCCTTCTCTTTCTCTTCGTGCTCAAATGCAGTACTAAAAAAAAAAATTTAATTATCAATTTGTGGCTTAAGATTTATGATATATTTAACTAACTAACTAACCATCAAGCCGTCTCTCCGAAGGAGTAGGCAGAAATAATAGACTGCCACACTTTTCTTTCCTGACATACTTCTCTCGTTTCCTCAACATTGTGTGCATATCGATTGCTCCGACTCCTCACATGGCCGACATTCAATATTTGATTTATTTGATCGTGCCAAGTTTTCCTCTATTTCTAGTTCCATTTGCACCGTTAATATATACGTTTTTTTACCATTCTTTCTATATGTTCAAACCATCTTAATGATCCTTTCATTATTTTGTTCATAACACTGTCATCCGCGCCGCATTCACTGGTTTGATTTGACACTTCACTCATTTTTGTACCTGCATTCAACCCTTTCAGCTCTTTCATACACTTGTCTATATATAGATTAAATAACCCCAGGGACATTACGCAACCCTGTTTGTCACCTTTAGTGATGATATATTTCTTGATATGAAATACTGAAATCTCTTCACACGGCGTAGAATCAATCAAATATTTTAAAGTTTAATTAATATCAATCTCTCTATACTATAGCAAGTCGAAACATATCATTCTCATATAATATGTATGCCGACTGCCAACTGCTCTATCCTGACACACCTCTCTAGCTTCCTCCATGTTCATACAGTGAGTCATATATGTACGTTGAGACTTCTGACTTCTAACATGGACAACCTTTAAAATTTTATCAATTTAGTCATGCCATGTTTTCTTCAGCCTTCTTCACATCAACATCTTTCTTTCTTCATCCATGTGTTCCATATGTCCAAATCAATGCAGTGAACTTTTTCATAATTTGCCTCCCCGAATATTACCCTGTACTTCTGTCCCTCTCCTAAAAAACTTAGAATCCACTGAGGGGGCGGTTCTGCCCACTCAAGAACCAATGGTCCATAGGCATTTCTGTTAAGGTATATTCATCTGGATCTCAACATGCTCAAATATCATTTTACTAGTCATGCTAGTAAGCCTCACCAGTTGTGTGCGGAGTTCAGTGTGATCTGGTAGTGGTGGGAGGCCAGGGCAGCGGCTGCCAACGAGCTCACCTCGCTTCCTCGCACTATCAGAGGGACCACCCCTCCACACAGCACCACTCCAGTCTGTAAACCAAAAACGACAAAAATTTCATTTATCTTAATCATTCTGGCATTTGGTCATTATGGAAATGATTTGGACACATAGAAATAATGAATGAAGAAAGAATGGTAAAGAAAGTATATGTTAACGATGTAAACGAAACTAGAAATAGAGGAAGACCGAGAGATTAGTTGAGCCAAAGCGCAACCCACTGACAAATTTCGGAGATCGGGCTTTCGCAGTGGCAGGTCCGTCCGCCTGGAATATGCTTCCTGCACGCCTCAGATGCATTGACAATCCGACAGACTTTAAATCTCACCTAAAAACCCACCTTTTCAAAATATCCCATAAAATGTAAGCAACGGTTATCTGATTGCTGGTGTCACATGCAGCTCTCATGACTAAAACATTGTCAAAGCGCCCTTGAGGTGAGCTATTCACGAAAACGGTGCTATACAAATTAGCCTAATTATTATTATATTATTTTAAAGACCGAGGAAAACGTGGCATGCTCAAATAAATCAAAGAATGACGGCCACTTGAGGAGTCGAAGAAATTTACATGCATGCATGACATGGCGTAGGATTGTTGAGGAAGCGAGAAAAGTATGTCAGGAAAGAACAGTGTGACAGTTCATTCTTTCTGCCTGCCCCATTTGGAGAGACAGCATGATGGTTAGTTAGTTAATCATTGTATACTCAAATAAAAATCTAAATAATAAAGCAATTCTTTAAATTTAATTTTGATTCATTTAAATAAATTAAATTGAATTTCTTTAAAACAAGTCTTTCTAATGTTTATTAAATTTTTGACTATCGGTGTAGACAGTCTTGAATATATTTTATAATAGTTTTACAGTATTTTGAGAGGGTACCTGAAATTTCACGATAATATTATTTATATGGCAGCACCAGCTTTTTAAACTAACTAACTAACCATCAGGCCATCACCCCGAAGGTGTAGGTAGAACCGCCGCTGTTCTTTTCTCCTGGCATACTTGTCATTCATACATTATGTCATGCACGCAAGTCAACTTCTCCGACTCCTTACATGGCCGACATTTAACATTTTAATGATTTGATCATGCAACATTTTCCCTCTATTTTTTTTGTTCAGTTTACATGGTTAACATATACTTTTTGTGAATGTATACAAGTATAAGTATACATTCACAAAAATATTTGTAATCATTCTGGTCAATTCTTTGGCATATAAGATAGGAATAATACTCCAGGCGACTTCTAAAACAATACGCTAATAGGCGATAGCCTTCGCATTGTGTTAATAAAGTAGTTTGCTAAATGCTAAAAATCATTCTCCATAGATGGCGTTAGTGGGTGGGTTATATAGGTTAATCTTAAAAAGATTGACAAGTGTAATCAAATCTACATAGATGGCCAATTGAAACTGACACGTGAAGATGGGTATGGATTTGGAGTATATATACAACTTCCAAAAATGTATCATGCATGATCATAAAAACAAAGGTGGAATGGGGAATGTTGTAATTACATAGAGCGTGCGCTTAACCCAACTAATGACAGGTCATAGGTCCTGTAAACGCCTTGATCATCCATATTCAGTTTCCAGTTTGCGTCTTCATCTCTATTGAGATACAGTTAAATTTAAACATATACTTTCTTTATCATATTTTATTCATTCATTCTTTCCATGTGTCCAAACCATTTTAGATACCCTTTCATTATTTTGTTCATAATACTTTTTCTATGGTGTTATTGAATTTATTTGTTTCCCACTTGTCAGATTAACCAAAAGATCGATTAGCATAACCTTTAAAGTATTAAATTAATCGACCTTAAGTCATCATTACGCCGCCAGAACCAATCTGCCTCTGATGACACCGGTGAAAAGAGCAATTAGTCTGCTGAACGCGGTCTCCATGGAGATCGACGTCTTTCAGATTAGTGAAGGTACGTTCAGGGGACAAAGACTCTTGACTTTAGAAAGTATATTGTCTTCCAAATGTCAAACCATCTCTAATGCGTTCCTGGTATTATGTTGTATGTGTATAATATTTTACCTGTACTCAATAGATACCTTAAGCATTTATGCTGTTTGTAATGTCTGTTGAGTAAATAAACTGATTTGATTACCTGGTGAGCCGGCTGGGAGCTATTTAGGAGTTGAGAGAGCATCGCACGGAGTCCTCTCTTGTCTCCTTTATCCTCTTCTTCCTCGCCTTTAAATACAATTAAACATAAATTATATGTAAAGTTTACTGATGATAATAAATTTGAATGAATCATATCAAGAGTAAGTTTTAAATAACAATTTAGTTAAGTACTCAATACAATTCGAAACATATAAGGTTATACTTAAGTAGGTGAATAGTGTTAAGAAAATATATTCTAATTTTAAATACCTGGAGTACAAAAATTATCTTTAGTGACATCTATTGACAAATAATGGAAGTATAAAACTATCATGGCATGCCATTGGGCATAGTATATTTCAATCTCTTTGCATTTGTTTTTACATAAATGAAAAATATTTCATTGTGTGGAATGTTTACAAATATCTCAATCATTTGCTCACCTGGGTGATCAAGTTCAGTGGAGACTCCGGATATACCTTTGTTATCTAGGGAACAAATCAAATATTAATGATTAACGAAATTAGGATATGTAGGTATAACATATTTTAATACAAGTGTTTTAGAATTTTCAGTGTCATTTGTTTATTACCTGCCGCACAATCCAGTACATTGAAGTCTGGCTGCGAATTGTCATCAGATTCGATTTTACCATCAACTGAAACCAAAAAAAATAGTTAGTTAAAGTTAGGTTAGTTTTGTAATTAAAAAAATAGTTAGTTAAAGTTAGGTTAGTTTTTTTTTCCTTCCTTTATTAATTTCTATAATATGTCTAGTCTTTGCTGGTGGTTATCTCAAGGAAATCACTAATTATTATAACATTTTATTTTATTTCGGTTGCTTCTCTCTACGAAGGAAGCACTGCCAGTGTTAGGGTAAATGGGGACATCACGCCCTGGTTTGATATCACGAACGGTGTTAAGAAGGGCTGCGTGATGTCTCCGTGGTTGTTCAATCTGTATATGGACAAGTGTATGAAAGAACTGAAAGGAATAAATGCTGGTGCTAAGATGAGTGATTTGTCTGTAAATTGTCTGCTTTACGCGGACGATGCCATTCTCATTGCAGATAGTGCAGACGAATTACAAGTCTTGGTGTCAAAAATGTATGAGGTATGCAACTCAAACAATTTAATGATGAATTTCGGAAAGTCAAAGGTGATGGTTTTTGAAAGGGGAGAGCAAATGATAGTTTGTAACATAAGTGTGAACAAAGAGAACTTGGAGCAAGTGGGTGATTTTGGGTATTTAGGTAGCATGTTCACAGCGGTTGGTGACACCACCTTCTGTTCCCAGAAAACAATCTGCATCTTCGTCTCTATTGAGATACAATTAATCCTTGTAAAATTTAAAAATAGTTATTGGAAACAGAAGAATTTATCAATGAAAGCGAAAACGGCCGTTCACAATGGGGTTCTGGTCCCAACCCTAATGTATGGAAGCGAAGCATGGAACTGGCAGAAGAAGAATGAAAATAGAATAAATGCAGTAGAAATGAGATCTCTTAGACGAATGTGTATATACTCTGTGTATGATAAAGTATCGAATGAAAATATAAGAAGTGAATGCGGTGCGAATGATGGTGTTACGAACAAAATAATGAAAGGATCATCAAGATGGTTTGGACACATGGAAAGAAAGAATGGTAAAAAAAGTATTTGTTAACAATGTAAATGGAACTAGTAATAGAGGAAGACCGAGGAAAACATGGCACAATCAAATATTTAATGTCGGCCACGTGAGGAGCCAGAGAAATCGACACGCGTGCATGACACAATGTATGAATGTTGTGGAGGCAAGAGAAATATGTCAGGAAAAAAAAGTGTGGCAGTTCATTCTTTCTGCCTACCCCTTCGGTGAGACGGCGTGATGGTTGGTTAGTTAATTAGTTACATTATGGAAATAGAATGTTTTTTTAGAATAATTATTTGAAATCCTACCAATGTCTTGTGTTATTTTAAATGGAGTTTTGGAGGGAGTTTGCGTGGTCCACTTTTCTAGGGCATCCTGTAAGATCTTCTCCCCAATCACCATGGCGTCTGATATGCTCCACATCCACCGTACCACTCCTGAAAATCATTAAGAAATAGATGTATTTTATAAAAGGTCCCTTATAACATTTAAAAATAAGGAATGTATTAAAAGTGAAATAACATACCTGCTCCGTTGGGTTGCCCCTGGAGGGAGGCAGAGGTGAGGTTGAGCTGAATCTGTTCCACGTGCTGCTTGAAATTTGCATGCTCCTTCTCCGCCTCGCCTTCTCCAATACTGCTGAACACCTCGTGACCTGAACCAGTAAAATTCCATTTATTAGAAACTAGCTGACCCGGCGAACTTCGCGAACTACCGCCTCAGAATCAATAAATGTTGCGTTAACTTATTAGTTGAATTTAATTCGGTTATTTATTAAGTTGAAATGAATACTCAAAATGAATTAAGTTCAATAAATGTGCAAAAATCATAATGAAAAGTACGAAGGTTGTCCTTAAAATAAGTTTCCTTGGTGGTCACGGGCGCGCGGATCGCTGTTACGTGCGATCCGGCAACACTGGATCGTAGCTTGGTCTTTCCCCTCCACATCCCCACCCAGCCGAACTCGCTGCGACGCTCAGTGTCGGTTTGGCAGCCGTAAAGAATAGAGCTCCCGATCACATCGCCCGCGAGGTGTGAAGTACGCTCCGTGATTCGTTTTTTGTGTGCCAAAGGCCATTCGGCGACGGAAATTCATTCTCAACTGACAGAAGGGTATGGAGAAACGTGCATGAGTGTTCGCGTAAGTGGTGCAAAGAATTCAAAGAAGGGCGCACAGACGTCCATGATGAACAGCGGTCCAGACGGCCATCGGTCAGTGACGAAACGATTGCGAAAGTGGAAGCGGCAATACTGGCAGATCGAAGACTGACGGTTGAGAGCTTAGCAAGATGATCCCAGATGTCAGCAAGACAACTATAGACAAGATCCTAACAGAACATTTAGATTATTCTAAAGGTTTGTGCAAGGTGGGTGCACTCATTGAGAAATTCGGATGGGAGATCGTCCTACACCCACCATACAGTCTGGACTTGGCCCCGAGCGACTACCATCTCTTCCCTGATTTGAAGAAACACCTCAGTGGAACGCATTTTGCAAACGAAGAGGAGCTGAAAGAAGAGGTTCTGAGCTACCTTCACGGCCTGGCGGGAGACTTCTATGACTAGGGAATCAAAAAGATGGTGACCCGGATGAAAAAGTGCATCGAAGTCAACGGGGACTATGTAGAAAAATAGCTGAAAGTCTAAGCTTTCCAATGATGTATTGCTCGTTGTAAATAAAAATGTTTTTCATTGTGAAAAAAAAAGGGAAACTTATTTTACGGACAACCCTGGTATTTGAATTAGACTGATATGAATGTAATTCACATGGCAGCAAGGGATTTGCTTTATTGAAGTAAATCAAAATGATTCGCGTAGCATTGTTGCACTACTTTCTGTTAAACTATTGTATTTGCTGGATAGAATGCACTCGGGTCGATTTTGTTGAAATTGTTATCTCTGATGCCATAGTATTTATGTATTTTGTTATTTTTTTAAATGTTATTTTGAAAATATATCTTATTATGTAATTTTGAGGTTGCAGACGACTTGGACGCATTAGTAATATTTGTAATCTTTATAAATAAATAAACAAAAAATGAAAAAAAAAACTTTTTCCCCTATCTGGAATTATCTCGTCGGTCCATCTTTATTGGGATCGACCGATGCCTTTTTTTTTTCTTCCATGGTTTTCACATCAACACTCTGGGTGCCAGTCTATCCATCGTCTGTCTGGCAACATGACCTGTTCATTTCCATTTTAATTTGCCAATACGGTTCATCACATCAACAAGCTTTGCCTGGCATCTGATTCCATCAATTGGTATACTGTTCCTCATACTCATAATCATGTTTACTATATTAAGATATTAAAGACAAACTACCTTTGAGTACAAGATCATTGACTTGATTAATGAGGCCCTCGCGGATGGCTCTGGTATTGTGGTGGGTGGCGATGCTGGGTGGGGGCAGGCAGATGTCCCATGACTGTATTTTAGAATATCTGTCACAAAACACCCACAAAATAAGTAATCATAAAATACACACAAGTGATAATAGAAACAATTGAACTTATCTAAACTACACGAGTCAAGGAAAGTAGCCATAACACTTCTGTACCTAAGACCCATAAAGTCTTGAGTGATTTTATATTGTCACTCACATTGAGTAATGATGGTCATCTCACATTATACATCCACATTCGCTTCCTCCATATTCATACATCATGTCATGCACGCACGTTAATTTCTCTGATTCACCAATATTTTATTGATTTGACCGTGCAATGTTTACCATGGCCTTCCTCTATTTCTAGCTCTGTTTACATATACTTTCTTCACCATTCTTTATTCATTCATTCTTTCCATGTGTCAAAACCATCTTAACGACCCTTTCATTCGCACCGCATTCACTTTTTATATTTGCATTTGACACTCTCATATACAGATTTACCACATATTCATCTTAGAGATCTCATTTCTACTGCATTTATTCTTCTTTCATCCTTCTATTTCCAGTTCTATGCTTCACTTTCATACACAAGGGTCGGCACAAGAACACCATTTTGCACTCCCATCTTAGTTTAAATTTACATAACTCATTAAAATGCCAAAAAGTCACTTAAGAACAGAGAGAACAGATTTTGTTATTAAAAATTTTTAAACATCGTAATAATATGATGAAGGATCTTGGGATCATTTATGAGAGTAGGCTGACTTTTCGTGCACATATCGAGAGGATTTGTGACATTGCACTGAAGATGTTGGGCTTCATCATTCGGACCGGAAGAGTTTTCAGAAATCCCAATGGGCTCAGAGTCCTATACAACGCGTTGGTTCGGAGCAGACTGGAAAGTGGTTCTGTGATATGGAGTCCTCACGAGGCGAGATATTCCGTTATGCTGGAGAGAGTTCAGAAAAAATTTCTGAGGTATCTCTACATGAGGGAGTATGGTAGTTATCCGTGGCTCTATCCCACGGCATTTCTTTTAGGAATGCTCGGAACCAATTCTTTACAGCTTCGAAGAGATGGGCATCTCATAACCCATTTCTTTAAATTAATCAGGGGATATTTCGAGAACTCGGCCGTGCTAGAGGGTGTTGGTCTTTTTGTCCCTGATAGATTTCTCCGACAGCGACAGCACAGATTGTTTTACCAACCGGCCACCAGAACCAATCTGCCTCTGGTGACACCGGTGGGAAGAGCAATTAGTCTGCTGAACGCGGTCTCCTCGGAGATCGACGTCTTTTATATTAGTGAAGGTACGTTCAGGGGACAAATACTCTTGACTTTAGAAAGTATGTTGTCTTCCTAATGTCTAACCATCTCTAATGCGTTCCTGGTACTTAGTTGTATTTTTATAATATTTTACCTGTACTCAATAGATGCCTTAAACATTTTCCTGTTTGTAATGTCTTTTGAGTTAATAAACTGATTTGATTTGATTTGAATATGTAATAACAAATTGCATGATTTATAAAGTGCTAAATTATTGTGATGGGTTTAAGTCTCGATCTAAATCTGACGGGCACTCAAACAAAGGCTCTATCACCAAAATTCTCAGGCAAACTGCCCCTCGCTGAAGACATTGCTGATCACATGTGGACTGCGAGTTGGGACTGAAATTTTCCCACCTGAAGCAAGCGGTTGTGTTGTGCCTGGCGAAGTAGTGCGCGTGCTGCTGGTTGAGGGAGTGGTGGCAGGAGCGCGCACGCGTGTAGCGGGGCGCGTGCATGCGCAGCTCCAGGTACTTGGCCAGCGAGAGGGCCAGCGAGGCCGGCCGCACGCAGGCGCCCCCGCCTCCTGCCCCCGCCCCGCTGCTGCGGCAGCACGAGCACCGGCACCACCACATCACAGGCTGAAAACAAAACACATTTTTTTATATTTAGGCCCTAAAAAGGCCCATAAAGTACTCGTGCAAATAAAAGAAAAAGTGTACCAAACCGCCGTATGACCTACTATGCTCTACGAATCGGAATGGTGGGCCGCAAGAAGAACAGAGGCTGCACATAGCAAAAATGAAGATGCTGAGGTGGACCACCGGAATTACGAAGCTGAATAAAGCTAGAAATGAGCACATCAGAGTTAGCCTAAAAGTCGCTCCATAGCGGAAAAAACTAAGGAATGTCGTCTGCGGTGGTACGGCCATGTGAGCAGGAGGGACAATGATTACTTCGTTCAAGAACGCAACTGGAAGACGGAAAAAGGGGATCAGGTCGGCCTCCTGGAACGTGGATGTCCACAGTTAGGAACGACCTGAAGGCGCTGGGACTGGACAGCCAGATAACCCTGGATCGTGAGACTTGGTGGAGCCATATTAGGAGAGCCGACCCCAAATAACTGGAAATGGCTAGGCAAAGAAGAAGATAAATGATTATAAACATTACAGATAACTCTAAATCGTTTATAACTATATACAGAATAATAATTTTTAAAAACATAAGTACAGTAGTACATCGTTTACCAACAAGGGTTCTGTACCGTGACCTAAGCACGACTAAGCTTACCCCACCACACCTACACAATGTTAGGTATGGGTTGCATCATCTTTCTCCTCCAGTCCTCCTCTCGTTCTCCCCCGCACCCTACGGACTGTCAGTCTCCCGCAGTGTTCGAGTTTCAATATGTCATCTCGCTACAACCTGTCATTATTTCAAGAGGAAGACAGAAAAAATAGAAAAACCCTGTTGAATCTGCAAGGTGTGTGCAAAGCACCAAAAAGGAGTGAGACCCAGTATATGCGCAAACATTGCAATGTGGCTCTCTATAGTGTTTTAAATAAATACGAGAAGTTTCAAATAATTTAATCCAGTATTTTCATAATTATAACACTTTTATGAAACCCTTCACAAAAAATGTAATTTCACAAAAATGGGCCGGGCACAGGGTAAGTTTTATGTGTATTCGGCCGGGGCTCATAGTGTTAAGAAAGAGGCACCAAGAAAGTTTGGACATATGGAACGAATGGATGGATAGAGCAGTGTGGCAGTCCATCCTCTACCCCTTGAGAAAAACGCATTCAGTGTTTTCTAACACAAGCTCATTTCCAATGCCATTCTCTAGGCTATGGCAGGTAAAAAGATCAATCAGAGAACACACCATTAGACACAATGGCTATGGATTGGTCCGCCTGTATTATAAGGAAGCGAGATTATTAATATAGTCTGCTTATGTAATATAGTACCTGTTTTTCCTCCTCTCCTTCGGTAAGCCGGCTCTGTGGAGCTCGGGTTGCCGAGCTTTCTACCGTGGCGCAAGTCACTGTGATGCACCCATCACCGTGGACAAATCTGCACAAAATCATTACATTCTATACGGAATTTCTTATAAAACAATGGTTAACTTAACTAAAACTAACTAACCATCACGCAGTCTCAGCGGAAAAGAGTAGGCAGAAAGAATGGAATGCTACACTGTTATATCCCGACATATTTCTCTACATTCATACATTGTGTCAGGCATACACGTCGATTCCTCCGACTCCTCACATGGCCGATATTTGATTGATTTAATCATGTCACGTTTTCCACGGTCTTCCTCTATTTCTTGTTCTGTATACATCGTTAACATATACTTTCTTTATCAATCTTTCCATTTGCCCAAAGCATCTTGAATGACCCTTTCATTCTTTTGTTCACAACACTTTCATTCGCACTGTTTTCACTTCTTATATTTGCATTTGACACTTTATCATATACAAATTTATCACACATTCATCCAAGAGATCTCATTTCTACTGCATTTATTCTATTTTCATCTTTCTTTTGTCAGTTCCATACTTCACTTCCATACATAAGGGTAAAGTGCAGTGCCATCTTAGCTTTTTTGGATAGGCTATTGTTTGCAATTACAAATTTTAGTGCACCATTCACTTTGTTGCCTGCTCCAACTCTTATTTCAATATCCCTCTCCACTCGCCCATCCTTTTTAAACATACCTCTTAAATATACCATGTCATCCAATTGTTCCAAATTTCCATTATTCACGCTAATGTTCCAGACTTTCATCCTTTATTTTATGTATCAATTGTTAATCTTAAAAAACCGTTTCTGTTTTAGTTATTTTGCTAATCTTACAATCACGAATGCACCACATGGAAATATGAAATAAAGTGTCATTGCCTCACCTCCGTACGTGCTGCATGAGAGGCAGGGTACAGGTCGGAGAGGTGCAGGCAGCCTGTGAGCTGAAGCAGTGGCGTTCCAGGAATGTTCCCAGCGGAATGTCGTTATTCCCATACATGTCCATGCGCACTATCCTATAAGTTCGTTTGGTTCACAATTAACAATGGCTCATATAGAAAGTGCAAACGGCAAATAAATTAAATAATATAAATATTATTTTTTGTTCTATATTCTGTTTATAATAATATATTTTCCCTCTTGTTTTTTTTTACAATATTTGGAAAAAAAATACTTAAATTCAAGCACACGGCATCAAAGACATAAAAAAATATATACATAACAATTTAATTTTGGAATACGGTCAAACTAAAGTAGATCTGTGTCTGATACTGAAGCTAGACTTTCATTTATTATTGTTTTGGTCAGGGAACATTTTAACACTAAACAATGTTGTCGTACGAAATATTTTGTTTAATTTTTTACCAAGGGTTGACGCAGAAGTTGGGGGCGTTAGCAGATCGGTTGCAGTAGCTGTAGTACAGCAGGTAAAGCCTCTGATGCTGCTCTGGGTCCAGGGGATCAACCGGTGCAGGTTCGTCTTTGGGGACGATCTCCGCCTTCTGCGGCATTGGCATTTTTACCTTAAAAGAGTCTAAAAATGACCCCATTAGTAAAGTATAAAACATGACCCCATTAGTAAAGTAAAAAAATATAGTATTTATATACTGTCATTAATATGTAACATGACTCTTAAGATCGGAAGCTAAATACTATATGGAAAAGGATGTTTGCAGGAGTTGTATAAATAAATTTAAAAAAACATATTTTCCAAGAAATCTAAATAAATTCAATCTGGATTTCTTATTCTCTCGCTGCATATCCATTACTGAAAGTTTGCGACTACTTGCTCCATTTTCATATTATTAGAGTTGCTTGTTTCCCGAGTTGCTGTTTTGCTAGGGAAAACATGTCACTCTCATAAAGTACAATAAAACTTAATGAAAATTGATGTTTTAATTTATAAATAAATGATTTATAAGATCATTAACAAACAATTGATAATGCCTTAGCAAGCCGAAATATGTCATTCCCATAAAATATAATAAAACTCCTAGAAAGCAAATGATTCCGCTTGTATGTATGGAGTTTTATATCATTGTTCAAGAAACAATTCATAAGAAAGTCCTCGTTTAAATAAGTACTGGCCTAGGTAATACCTACCTAGCGGAAGCCTTCCCCCATTAGCTCGGAAGCTAGCCAGCAATGTCTTCACAGGCGCCTCTTCCGAGCTATTCACCAGCGCCTGACTGACCAGCGGGTGGGACTCCTAAACACACGTACACAATTAATTTACTTGTGAATTACTATTGATTTAGAAACTGGCATCTTAAGAGTAAGTGCGGACCTTGGGATGCGTGAGCTGGGTGTGGCGCTGGGAGCCTCCGCGCCGCGGGTGTGGCGGTGTGCGCGGTGCGGGCGGTGGGGGGAAGAGGGGCGCACGGTAGAAAGACCGAAGAGGGCACTTGCGCCCCGCCTCGCTCTCCAGATAGTGCGACACCACGCAAACCCCCGGCGAGAGAGACAGCACGCCTTCGTCGGCACTCCACCTTCAAAGAATAAACATTGCTTCATAAGTATAGATATGCACATATTGATGGTATTTCCTGGGCTTTACAGTAGATGGTATTATTTAAAAAATATTTAGCATGCGAAAAGAGTGACTGTGTAATGAATGTGTCCAAGTCTAAAGAGATGGTATTTGAAAAAGAAGGATGTATGACAATTTATGACATAAGCGCGAACAGGGTGAGAAAATGGAGCAAGTTACTGAATTTGTTTATCTGGGAAGCATGTTTACAAGAGATGGAAAAATGGAGAAAGATGTTGAAAGAAGGGTCGGTGCTGGGAACAAAATTAATGGTGCTCTCAAAGTCATCACTGCAAATAGAAATATTTCAACTAAAGCAAAGATGGCAGTACACAATGGATTAAAATGTTGTATACAAGCAGTGTGAGTGGAAAGAGAAGTCGTGGAAGACCGAGAAAAGCATGCCATAACCAAATTAATCAAATACTGAAAGGCGGCCACATTCGAAGTCGGAAAAATCGACTAGCGTCCATGTTACGATGTATGAATGTGGAGGAAGCTAGAGAGATGTCAGGACAGAACGGCATGATGGTACATCCTCTCTGCCTACCCCTCGGAGAAACGGCGTAATGGTTAGTTAGTTAGTTAGTTATAATCTATTGTTTTGGCTAGAACATTATGATACTTCAACATTATTAAATGTTTTAATTTTGAGAGATTTTGTTAGTTTGTGATGATGCCAACATAGGGTGGCCAAATTATGCTACACATAATAACATGTATGTATGTTTAACACCTATTGGGATCAAAAACTCTTTGGACTTTTTGATACGAAGCAAACGTGTAATGATCAACCCTCAATTGTACACGAAGGTACCTGTCTCTCAGTGTCTCCTCCTCCTGCTGGAGCTGGCTGGTGGAGTGGGAGAAGAAGACCTCATCCTCTCCCTCTATCCGCCGGAGGGGGTCGCTGAAGTCGTCCACGGCCACGCCACAGGCCGGTGCAGCTGCAGGTCGCTCCACGCTCAGGGGGTCACTGCGGTTTACCACTCTGGAAGAATTTATACATTTTCTGTGAAATGTAAATTGATAATTTTATATCGCGTACATATATATTTTTTATTTTACAGACATTTGAACTGTGAAATTTATACCTTCATCTTTATGAAAATGATTTAAACTATGGAAGGTTTTAACCTTTCAAACATATCGAGAAAAATAAACAAAGTTTTTTGTTTCTTGAACAATGATGTAAAACTCCATATTAAATAATTACGAATGAAAATGTCAGTTTTTTAGGAGTTTTATTATATTTTATGGGAATGACATGTTTCACCCTTCTATGGCATTATTAAATGTGACGAAATTTCAGCTCGTTGCTGTTTATATACACTAGTGAATGGAGCAGAATATGGTAATACGAGTATATGAAAATTGGTGTGACTTTATACATTTTTTAACGGAAAATATAAATACTTTCTAGAGGAAAATGTTTTTTTTTTCTAAATTGTTTTTTTATTAATTAAAACAGAATTTTCTCCACTAATGTGTATATTTTCGTAAATTTCACACCTTCATCATCGGGAGAACGATATAAACTCACTTTATTTCACTCTCCCGATAACGAAGGCGTAAAATCTTTGAAACGTGTTGAGTAAAATAAACTCAAATATGGAAATAAATGGTGTTTTCATTTATAAAAATTATATTGATAACAAAAACTAAATTCACATTTATTAAAAAAAAAAAATTAAGTCCTAGTGTGTTGGCTTTTGGAAGAGGGGGTCAAGTCAAGGAGATGATAGGAGAATACAGCTCAGTAGGTCTGCATTCGGAAGGCTGGGCAACATCTTCAAGTCGGATATGCTACAAAATTGAAAAACAAAAGTGCTGGACCAGTGTTTGTTACCTGTAATGACCTATGGATGCGAGACATGGACGTTAACTAAAGAAGCAATGCACAAAATCAAAGTTGCACAACGGGCCATGGAAAGATCCATGTTGGGTATCTCGCTTAGAGACCATATACCCAACGTGGAGATTAGAAGACGCACCAGGGTCACCGATGTAGGGATACACATTGCGAGGATGAAGTGGCAGTGGGCTGGTCATGTGTGTCGACGGGATGATGCAAGATGGAGCCAGAGGGTTACTGAATGGAGGTCAAGGTTGGGCCGGAGAAGTGTCGAACGGAGACAGCCAACCAGGTGGAGCGATGATATTGTGCGGACGGCGGGAAAGGCCTGGAGAACACTGGCGAGAGACCAAGAGAAATGGCGTGGGGGTGGAGAGGCTTACGTCCAGCAGTGGATGGAGACAAGCTGACGAAGAAGTGTGTACTTACTGCTTTAACTCTTTTGCTTGTTCTTCAACATTGGATTCTTTCACACTAGATTCCATAACTTGCTCCTTGACGCTGGGATCATCCTTATTCTTCGTCTCATCATCATCCTCGTCAGGATTGGTATCATTGAATGGCGTGGCGGTGGCCAGCGTGGCGCCCATGTCCCCCAGCAGCGAGGACTCCAGCCGCCAATTGTACGCGGCCAGCAGGGCGAGGCTGGCCACCCGCTTCACCCGCCCGAGCTCCTCCGCGGGGGCGCCGCGCAGTATGATGCTACAGCACTTCAAGTCGCGGGGATAACCCTCCAGAACCATGAGAGTCTTGCTTTCATCTGGAATAAAAATAAGGATGAATATCCAGTGGCAAATCAAGCGGACTTAGTGACCGCGTAGAGCCCGGAAGTCTTGAATGCGTTTTTAATAGGGTCGCATCCGAGAAATCTGCGAGGTCGAAGATGTGGTCAGATGGGGACGTCAAAGACGGCGATACTGGCATGAACATGTAGAAAGGATGAGCTCAAATAGAATACCACACATAGCTCTCCATGGAACGCCAAACGGACAACGCCGACCAGGAAGACCCTCGGAACGGCGGAGAGAAAGCTGGAGTTCAGCATCTCAAGAGGACCCGCCTGAAATAACAGACTCCTGAGTCTACAAAAAGGGAAGAAGAAGAAGAAGAAACATTTTCTTTGCCCTCCCTTTCGGAGAAACGGCATGATGGTTTGCTGTTGCTGTTGTTCAAGTAACCACCATCAATAGACCACCACACTGTTCTTTCTTGACATGCTTATCTTGCATCCTCAAAGTTCAGTCGTTTAATATTTTATTGATTTTATCAAGTGTTTCTTGGGCTTCCTCTATTTCTTGTTCCATTAACATGGTTAACAGATACTTTCTTAATCAATATTTCTTCGTTCATTCTTTCCATGTATCTAAACCATAGGTTCCCAACCTTTTCTGGACCACCAGCGGGGGGCGTTTCATAATAATGATTTAACTTTACCTATACCTATTACTGTTCAAATTTAAAACACTGTTATAATATCACAATTTCTTTCTATTCAACAAGAGTGTCGCGACAGCTGTTTCGCCAACCGATTTTGGCATCATCAGGTGTTACAACAAACATAAACATAATAAGTTTATTGTAACACCTGATGATGCCAAAATCGGTTGGCGAAACAGCTGTCGCGACACTTTCGTTGAATAAAAAGAAATTGTGATACTATAACAGTGTTTTAAATTTTAACAGTAATAATGTTGAAGTATCATAGTGTTTCGGCCAAAACAATGGACTATTTACCTATGCCTATTTATAATCACAAGGTTGAAATTAAAAAGATTATTGTATGTATCAGAAATGTTTATATTATATTTAGATAGTTTCTTAAATTGTTCGTTGTTGTTAACACCATTCATTATTATAAAAATGGATGGCAACAGAATTGAGAATGTCCAAGAATATACATACCTGGGACATAATATTCGATTGGGCCGAGATAATCAAACTGCAGAGCTAAAAAGAAGAATTGGACTAAGCTGGGCAGCTTTCCGAAACATGGGTTACATCCTTAAACTGGAAAATACCGATCAACATGAAACGAAAAGTCTATGAAGCCTGCGTTCTGCCAGTTGGTACTTATGGTCTTGAAACTGTAACATTGTCCAAACAAAGTGCAGAGAAACTACGAGTGACACAAAGAGTCATGTTAGGAATAAGCCTAAGAGACAGAGTCAGAAACGATACGGTGAGAGAAAAAACAAAGGTCACTGACATCATCCACCGGGTGGCACATCTAAAATGGCAATGGGCAGGACACGTAGCCAGAAGCTCAGATGAAAAGTGAAGAAGTGCAGGGCGACCGCAACTACGGTGGAAGGATAATCTGAACAGACACGTCGGAATAACCTGGATGCAATCTGCATAAGACAGAGTGACATGGAAGCGAATCGAGGAGGCCTTTGTCCATGAGTGGATGGGAATATGCTGAGGAAGAAAAATATTAAAAACACATCTTAAGGCGCCCTTCAGGTGATTACATCACAAAAATGGAGCTTTAAATTTTAGTTTAGATTTAGTTAGCATATAATTAGTATTTTGCGTTAGACCCTCTACCATATACAGATTTAACACACAGTCGTCTAAGAGACCACATTTCTACTGCAGATATCCTTATTTTGCCAGATCCTTTAAACAGCACAGATTAAACTTATAATTTGTATAATATAAAATATAGTTACAATTCAACAGGTAGAAGGCTTTGCATGTGCCGAGGCGTGGTGGGGTCCTGGCGACGTGTGCGTCCAGACTGCTGAGCACGTTAGCATTACACGCACGGGCCACACGAGCCAAAACAGGTGCTCGCACGCCCAGCGCCAACGCCACGCCATGCGCGCGCAGCTTTTCTTGAGCCAGGCGAGCCGCTCCCCCACCCACCAGGAGAAGATCAGGGTTGAGAGATATAATCCGGGCACAGCACTGACGAAGATACTCTTTTTCCTGAAATTAAAAATGTGCATTTTTGTCATGAAATAAATAAATTTGGAGACCGACAGTAGGATAATTCAAAATATAACATATAATTGCAATTAATCCTTAAAAAATTATTAACCCGCAATGGGTAAAATCCAGTATTTGTCTACAAGTATTTGTATACATTCAAAAAATAAAATAAAATAAAAAATAATATCCGTATTTCTTGGCCAAAAGGGCAGTCTTGAAGTTTTAACAGCATATAGGGTTTTGACACATCATTCATTTTTGACTAAACTAACTAACTGACCATCACGATGTCTCTCGGAGGGGTAAGCAGAAAGAACAGACCACCACACTGTTCTGTCTAGGAATACTTCACTCGCTTCCTCTACATTCATATACGCACGTCGATTTCTCTGACTCCTTACGTGACCGACAATTCA
Organism: Lepidostoma basale; assembly: GCA_022606425.2. Classification (NCBI taxonomy): domain Eukaryota; kingdom Metazoa; phylum Arthropoda; class Insecta; order Trichoptera; family Lepidostomatidae; genus Lepidostoma; species Lepidostoma basale. The sequence goes on along the minus strand of JAHDVF020000390.1, from coordinate 335,930 downwards.
TATTTGATTGATTTTATCATGTCACGTTTTCTTCCGTCTTCCTCTATTTCTTGTTCCGTTCATATTGATTACATATACTTTCTTTATTGTTCTTTCCTCATTCATCCATGACATGTGTTCAAACCATCTTAATAACTCTTTATTTATTTGTTACAGATTTCCACAAAGTAGACTATCTATATGGTCTGGAAGAACAAGCACATGCGTATCAACAGCAAGATCAGAATTTATAAGATATGCGTGCGACCTATGACACTGTGCGAATCAAGGGTCTACTAGGAACATCGGAGATGAAGGTCCTAAGATCAATTACTGGAAAAACTTTCCGAGATCGTGTTCGCAACGCAGACATAAGAAAAGCCTGCGAAATAGAGGATATCATTCAGTGGAGTAGATTCAGAAGATACTGGAGGGACCATGTAGCCCGTATGGATGGTGACAGACTTGCATATACAGCCGCTTATGAAATCCCCTCCGGACACCGTCCACCTGGAAGACCGCCTAAGAGATGGAGGGACAACTCGACCTCATCATCCGGCGTCATCATGATTTCTGTAGATAGTCAGATCTATTAAAAGAAGAAGAAGAAGACTATCTGAGATTAATATTTTATGTCATGTATTATTTTTTCTAATGGGTTTTGTGCAAAATCTATAAGTTTTAGAAACATAAACTTTTGCCATAAATAATCAACAAAAACTGACATGTGTGCTATGCCAAATAGGAACGGATATATTCCGATATAAATAGTAAACAATAATAACAAATAAAGGAACAAATAAAAAATAGGGACGCGAGTATCTTAATTCGGGTTGTACCTAATCAGAATAATGTCATAATTAATACCCTCTATGTGAAGTTAAAAATAATTTAATCGATCATTTCTCATTAACCGCCCTATGCATATAAACGTACGTAATACGCACGTATATGAACGTACGTAATAGGTTGACTGTATCTTTTTGCGCTATCCCATATCACGTACGCGCTTGAGAAAAAGTAATGTACCTAAAATGTACAAACCGTTAGGGATACGTGTGTGTGCCAACAATAGTATGACAGTTTTACAAGGGGCAGGCGAAGCATGCGGTCGAGTTTTTGCATTCCGTAATTTAAAAAAATTAATTTAATACATAATTAAATTTATTATGAATTAAAACCCTTTTTTTCCACTTTTGAGTTTATTTTTCTCGACATGTTTCGAAGGCTTACACCTTCATCATCGGGACAACAATATAGTTTATATTGTTCTCCCGATGATGAAGGAGTAAGCCTTCGAAACATGTAGAGAAAAATAAACTCAAAAGTGGAAAAAAGTGTTTTAATTCATAAAAAAAATCGTCATTACGGAATTCCACATTGTTAACACCTTAAGTTTATCAAAAATTAATTAAATTTAATTAATAATAAAAAAATATTATTTGATTGCATGTTTCTCAGAAAGTTACCTAAAGGTAAGGCAGTTAAGAAAATTGATCATAATTCACAAGGTTTCCCTAGATATTTAATGATGAAAATTTTTGTTTTCTTGGAAGTTTTGTTATTTTATGGGAGTGACATGTTTCCCCTTGCTAGAACATTCACAATAATAATATATAATAGTAAAATATAATAAAACTGACTTTATGACATGTAGTCTTGATGTGAAGACCATGGGAGGAAAAAAGGAGCATCGGTCAGGGGAAGAAGATGGATAAGGACACACAGGAAAGATGAAAATGGAGAATGTTTGAAAGGGTCTACATCCAGCAGTGGAGAGATAAGGAAGAAGATGTAAAGATAAAATAATGGATCATTATGCTTAACTAGGGTCTGTGCAAAGCAGGATAAGTGCATACAAACCTTTGGTATCGGTCCTCGGTCTCAATATATAACAGATACATTGATTATATTCCATACATTATTTTAATGAAGTGTATTTAATGCCATTGAGACCAGAGCGGGTACCATAAGAACAGAGGCTAAAGTCAGGGTGGCAGAGATACGGACACTGAGGACAATAGCAGGAAAGACTCTTTGAGATGTGGTGAGGAACACGACAATCCGTGAAATCTGCAAGGTGGAAGATATCGTAAGATGGGGCAGACAACGCAATAGATACATGCAGAGGATGGACAGATTCCTCCATAATCCCACACATTGTGGCGCATCGGATTCCTGTTGGCTACCATACCCTCGGAATACCGCCAAAGAGATGGAGATCCCTCCCTGGGAGTCAACCTCCCAAGAGAGGCCAGCCTGACTACAGGAACAGACCAAAGGTCAATTTATTCAATAAAGTACAGCGGAACAAAGAAGGAAAATAAGGTACATTAAATGTGGTCTGGCACCCCCTTGCTGTTGCCGTCTTTAAATATAAGTCTCGGATGGACCAGGGACAGGCCCAGGGAATGTACGAGGGTGCCGCTACGCCCTTTAACAACCTTTGGTATGTGGCGGAAACTTCTATGTTCCTATTAAAAAAAAAATGACTAAAATGAGAAGAAGTGGTTAAAGGATAGGAAAATAGATAGTTGTCATACTGAATCTTGTCCGGACGATACGTCACTCTCGGTCTGCGATACGGGATTGACACATCGCTGTATGCTAACTAAAACGAAGAGCATAGCACGTAATTAACTCGGAGACGTCCCATTCGCTCTCATATTGCCGGCGACATGGCACAGCGTAGAAGGGTAGGAGTTAAACATACATTACCCACCACACATTTAAAACCACCCTGAAGATGGAGACTGCAACAATCTCTGAAACATCGGTCCAGAAAGACGAGCTACATGGATTTTCCCAAGATCCCAAAATACATATTTGTGTTTACATTATAAGAAAGTGTTGATACAAAGATTAAAAGATAACTCAAAGAATGACTTGGGTGGCACAGGTGTGAATGACGAATTGATCCCTTACCTAAAAACATACACAGCTAGCTGCGGATTCCAGGGGTAAGATAGATAGAATACATGTAATTCATACAATGATATTTAGGAAAGTGGAATTGAAATTTAGTTACAGACATCATGTCAAATGAAACCAAAAAATAAATTATGGACAGCATTTATTTTGCCTGAAAACAAATCATAATGCAGACCTCACAGTGCGCAGTGGGTGAGTGCGGTAATTGAATCTAGAGATCACTTGTTCCATTTTTGGTTGATCTCTTATTGTCAAAATATTCACATCATTCAGATTTTTTTTCAATCCTTGGGATTGGTTTGCACCAAAGTTTATTAACATTTTTGCTGGTTTTTGGAATGCCTCTTGGGCCTTTTTTTATGTGGTAGTTTTCCGTTACGTTCCGCTTTTTTTTGTATACAGCAGGTTATTTGAACCTAATTACTGTATACAATTTTTTAGCTATTGATTCTCATGACATGTGATAGGTAGCAAGTCTATCGCCATTTTTATTCTCATGTGAATTCTAACAGACCTAAAACGGTGTGAGAATTTAGATTTTTTTCACAATGTCATTGCTGGATATCGAACCCAGGACCTTCGGAGTGGCAATCATAGTTCTTGCGAATCTGCCACGAAGGTCGTCATTAAGTTAATGGTTCGGAATCACTGTGATTGGGTAAAATGTCTATTAGAGAATGTAAAATAAAAAGTATAATACAACAATGTAGAAGAATATAAATATTTAAGTAAGTATGCACAGATAGGTTGTAGTACTTCAAAAGCTTGGCTGCAATAATCACTATGGGTAACTCTTAATAATAACATTATTAATTAAAATTAAATCTGTACCCAAATTAAACAATCTCAACTTTTTTTCTGCATTTCCTCAATTTCAAGTTTATGTTTTTGAATTTTGAGTCTTTGCTCCTCGATTCTAAGTTTTTGCTCTTCTATCCGGAGTGCTTGCTCTGTCTTCATCAGATCAAAGATTTCAAATGATTTATCTTTAACCTGCTCCACGCAGCTCAGTCGCGCAGCGTGCAATTCCGCCTGTTGCTCTTTAGCTTCTTTCAAAGTGTCCATTCTCAAATCTAACTCTAGTTGGATTGCTTCCGATCTTTTCACGTACCCGGCACTGGTGTGTGGTTGTCTGTGCTGCCATTGCGGCCGCCGTGCCGTATCACTTTGACTTCGGGGCGAAGCAGAATCTTCGTGGCCTAGCGGAGAAGAAACCTCTTCTCTGCTTACAAACGATGCAACCTCATCTTCAACTTTGGGTGAGGGAACCTCTTCTTTTACTCTAGATTGCGATGATTCAACTTCTTCATGGTCTCGAGGAGAGGCAACCTCCTGACCTCGGGGAGAGACCACCCCTTCTTTAACTCGCGGTGTAAAAAGAGCAGAGGGCAGCAACAAAATATCATGCTTTTTATCTTGATTAACATAATCATGATACGGTCGGTGATAATTTGCAGCTTGAATACTTGGTGGGCCTCGAGCAATTTCAACCTGGAAATTGTAAGATTTTTTTACATTAAGAGATAATTAAAATGTTTATTTAAATAATAAATTAAAATGTCGATTTGTGAAAAAGGAAGTGGAATAGAAAATACCTCAACTAGCATGGAGGGAATGAGTTCATCTAAAGCGGAACATGGAGCCACAGCTGTGGGGGGCGGTCCTACGGGAGCCGCCATACGCTGTCGCCTTTCGTTCGCCAATTGTGTCTTCCGTCTTTGCTTCAGATTATACCACAGTTTGCGCAATTGGGTGGTAGTTTTCTAAAATGTTCAATTATCTAATAATAATAATTTCAAGGATTATGCAAGGAGACAATACATTTCATTTGTTAAATAAATCTTAACTTACTGTTATGCGCACCATTCCATTGTACTCGTTTGTTAAACTCTTCCATGCGGCGTTTTTCGCTCGAGAACTGACTCCGTTTGTACTTTTATTTTCAATCACATGTAAGTACTTTATACTTAATAATTTCAAAGTTTCGATATCTTCCCTAGTATAGGGAACTCTTAACATCGCAGACATGGATTAGAGTATATTAAGGAGGTTGAATATAGACCAGAAGAAAAATAAAATATTCTAAGGCGGCCTGACGCCGGCATGTTTTTGTTTTGACTCCATTCATAGAGTAAAATATCATAGAGAAAGTATACCATCTGTCATAGACAATTTAATGGTAAAATATTGCCATTAATAAAATATACACAAAAAGTTTCTTAGTACTTATTCTTCTTCTTTCTTTTTTTATGGCTTTCACCGCTTGTGGGTGTTCTGGCCAGTCTGAAGTAAGGGTAGATGTTGTGTATTTAGTAGTATTTAGTAAACTAAGGGTACGGCTACACCGAAGTGCCAGGGTCGGAGGGTAGGTTAGCGTCTTTACGCAGATGGCTTATGATCACCCGCTTGGCGCGAACCTTATAGTGTGGCCGGTCCCATAGTACGCCATACGTTGGTTCGCCAGGTGTCCCCCTAGCCTCCGACCCGGGCACTTTGGTGTGGCCGTACCCTAAGGGATTAATCTTAGTACTTATTCAAAAAATATATAATGATGCAACAGATTCTTTTTAATATGGAGAACAGCAATCACCAAGTAAATTATTTATAGTGTAATTTGTATAGTGTGCTTCATTGTATGTTTGTTTGTAATAAATTAAAACTAACTTATTAATTAACCATCACGCCGCGCCGTCTCCCCGAAGGGGTAGGCAAAAAAGAATGGACTGCCACACTTTTCTTTCCTGTCATATTTCTCTCGCTTCTTCAACATTCATACATCGTGTCATGCACGCGCGTCGATTTCTCTAACTTCTCACGTGGCCAACATTCAATATTTGATTTCTTTGATCGTGCCACATTTTCCTTGGTCTTCCTCTATTTCTAGTTCCACTTACATTGTTAACATATATTTTTTTTACCATTCTTTCTCCATTCATTCTTTCCATGTGTCCAAACCATCTATGTGATCCTTTCATTATTTTGTTCATAACACCACCATTCGCACCACATTCACTTCTTATATTTTCATTTGACACTCTATCATACACAGAGTATCCACACATCCGTCTAAGAGATCTTATTTATACTACTTAAGAAATATCACTTCCTAATTCATAATATTAAATAAAATAAATAGAAAAGAAATTAATTTTACCATAATTAAAAGTTATTTTATAGTAATTCAAATCAAAAGTGCACGAATAATTCAAAATGACATTTATTAAATCATTTTTAGTTATGAAATGGCTATTATGAAGATTCTCTGTTTGTAGGATTATTGGGTACCTACCTGCATGATGACAGGATCCAAAGATACGAGCTTGCCCTCTACGTGCTGATAACCGACGGAGCAGTCTAGGAGTAGCACACGGGGACCAGAGATGCGCGCGGGCATGCCGCGATGGGCTAAGTTCTTTGAAAATACTACGCCGGGTACTGCTCGGCATTCACGCACACTACCACCCGCCACACGTTTCACACGCACGCACCGTCGGATATCCCACTCTGTGCCGCGCACATCTGCAAATTACACGTTCATATTAATATTTTAGGCAAATGCGACGTGAGTCTCCGAGACAAAGAAATAGAAGACAGGGAACCAAAGATGCTGACATCAAGGATCGTACAGCTAAATTAAAGTGGCAATGGGCTGGACATATACCAAGACAGGGCAATACCCAGTGGACATCCAAAGTACTTCAGTACAGACTTTGGACAAAGAAAAGGAGTGTCGGGAGCAGTGGCGGTACTCCCATAGAAGCCCAGAATCCCGGCTTGCGAAATAATTTTGTATTAAAACCCCCAAATCTAAGTAATCATGCCCCCACATAAACCAACAACCCATAAAATCACCTTCCAACAATGTTTCCATGAGACGTAAGAGGAATAGCCACAAGAGCTGAACCTCTGTAAGCCAGAAGAGGTTTTGATTAAAGATTTCTTACGCAAGCCGGGCTTCTGGGCTTCTATGGGAGTACCGCCACTGGTCGGGAGGCCACCTTAAAGATGGACTGACGATATTGCCTGGATGCGGAAGGGACAAGACAGGGACGAGTGGAAGAAAATAGAAGAGGCCTATATCCAGCAGTGGAGGGAAGAATGGTGAAGACGAAGAAGATTAATATTTTAAGATAATAGTAACAAAAACGGATGATTTGATTTATAAGAGATAACATTTATAAAAAGCTAACTACTAGTGAGATACATACCCAGAGAAATCATGTTGGCTGCCTGCACACAGAGGGGTAAGAGCACGGGGGCCCAGGTCTGGCTAAGCCCCGCCCTCGCAAGCCCTTGCAACAGTAGCAGCCGCAGGTGCTCTGCCCCCGCAGCCTCTACTAAGGGGCAACATGGACGACTTTCTTCTCCTGTTAGAATAAAACACAATTGAATATATATACAGAAATCTGCTAATAATAAAAACTCAAAGAAATCGTTGATATTTGTTCAACTTATACTAGTCACATTATGGAATTCTATAGTGATAATTTTTATGAAAAGTGAATCTGCGTCTCTACCCTGTCAAGTATTTTACTTCAATGTCAGAAGATTTATATCCATGTTATAAATATTATGGCATCTATTCTCGTATGATATCGAATGAATGAAGATGTATTTTTTTAAATAACAATTTACCATCAGGCTGAGGCAATGGAGATTCTTCTGACCCAGCGTCCAAGACCTCGTCTAAATCTGAAATCAAAGAAAATAAATTAAAGAAACGTAAATCGAAATGGCACATCGACAGCTAGAAATGGAGTTGGAATAGTTCTGAGTCCAGCTCTAAAAAACAGAATAATCAATGTGGATCAAACCAGTGACCGCATACTGAGTGTAAAGCTGGCCTTGGAAAACCAACCGTGCCTAAATATTATCACGGCATATGCACCACAAAGCGAATGAGATTAATTGATTAAACAACAATTTTGGGACGATTTAGAGGGAGTAGTTCAAAATATACCTAAAGAAGAATTTAAAATAGCAGGAGGAGACATGAATGGTCATGTGGGGGTTATGTTATAACTAATAATAATGCATGGCACGATATATGAATTTTGGGGGATCGAGATAAGTATGTCAGGAAAGAAAAGTGTGGCAGTCCATTATTTCTGCCTACCCCTTGGGGAGATGGCGTGATGGTTAGTTAGTTAGTTTAGTTAAGAAAATAAAATTGTTAAGATTGCTACCAATGTTCTAAAAATGTGCCTGTCTTTAAAATTATTCTCTCATTTTTCAGTAATAATGGAATATATCTTAAAAAACAAGCTATAATGGGACACACTTCTAAAGGGAGTTTGTCCAAATAGTGTTAAATTGGCACGAATGAAAAAAAAAAATTAAAATTAAATACCATGTATCATAAAATTCTATACAATATTATTTTGAAGCAAATTACAGTGAATGAAAAATTGTAAATGTTTGAAATTCTGGAATCTATCTTTGTTGGAAATTATGGAAAATTACAGAAGTTGTGGTAACAAACCTCAGCATTTTGAGAGAAATAGAATTAAAAATAGCAGTATTACACCTTTAGCAAAACATCTCCTGGTTGTTATTGTTTGTCTTGACGGCGGACATATTTGAGCGATATTTCAAGATTTCCCGCCAATAACTCCCGCCATCCATTTTGTTTTCTCTTTGTCATGTTGATAATTCGAAGTTACTATTTCAAGACCAGTCTTAAGAATTTTACTAATAGTGCCTTTAATGAATTCATTTTTTAAAAATGCGTTCTTTGTCTATGGTATTTATCTGATATTTTGTATTATGGTACCTTTCCTGTGTCCCTTCATGAGACGAGCTGAGCTGTCAGCCACATTGAGGTCAAGGCAGTAGGAGGAGGTGCTGCCGGTCATCTCCGGACCGCCTCCTTAACACAAACACAATCCATGATGTTAATAATCGAGGCATTCGCTAATTCTTGAAACCGTTGCAGGACACCCGGTGTGTTGTGATTAGTTTCACTCATTTGGCTGGCTGTCCTCTGTCCGTGCGGGACTTACTTTTACAATATTGTCATTAATATAAAAACTATGAGGACCAACAATTAAACGACTGCCTCTATCATTAAAATTAAACTTAGCCAACATTAGTAATGTTATTTACATTCAATTTCATTCATTCATACATCGTTAACCCTCTGGTTGCTGAAATCCGATATATTGGCTTTCGCCACACTAGAGAAAAGCACCAAATCCGACAGATCGAAGCCATGATTTATAAAATAATCAAATACGTTTTAGACAGAGTATGAGGAAGTGAGTCAGTGCTACAATTGAATGATTTGTTTAATAAAAAAGCATATTAAGAATTAAGATTAATATAAGATTTATTTTACAGACTGTTTATAAATTTTGGTAAGAAGCCAATACTTGGTGGTGTCAAACCACCAAGTATTGGTGGTTTGACACCTTAATAAAAAGTGCATAAACAACTTAGAAGCATTAGAAATAAATAAAAATCCACAAATAGTATTGCCTCAATTTTGAATAATCAAACCAATGTATGTATAGCCCCATTTTAAATATGTTTCCACTTTCTCTTAACCAGCCAGTAGATGTCATTAGGTTTACAGTAGGTTTACATAAAATACATTTTACTTTTGAATTACTTTGTCTAAATCTTTGCCTAATCAGAAATTTTGACATAGTATTCCCAAAAGTGCCGGCAACCAAAGGGTTAAAACAAACAAACATGCACATTATTGAAATGATGCAGTTCAAACAAAGAAATACCTGTATGTTAAATAATTACAATGCATGTGTGTACAAACACAAAGTGAAGGAACAGAAAGAAGACAATGAATATGGCAAATCCAAGCTGTCAAATCTACACCAAGATGAGAACTATATGTCTGATAGAATAAATCTAGCTATAAACAAGAATATATACTGTTGATTTAACAATGAAGCAAAACTGCATATTAAGAATTTAATATACCTAAATATGATAATAAAAAAATCGCAACATCTTTCTAAAGTCAATTTAGATGATATACAGGGTCCATAATAAAAGTAATGTGCATTTTCTGCCCCAGCATCAGTATACTTGCGGACACGTGTCTGCCGGAAGGCACCCTGAAACTCCTCGACGGGAACGTCTCTTAGGAACGTTGAAACATGCTGTTGGATATTTTCTACGGACTCCCAATGCTTTCTTTTTAGCTCTCTCTTCAGTCGAAGAAACAAAAAAAAGACGTAAGGCGCCAAGTCCGGACTGTAAGGGGGCTGGGGGCCACCGGGGTGTTGCTCCGGACTAGGAAGTTGGTAACGATGAAGGCCGTGTGGCTGAGAACATTTGCAGGACTTTGCACATTTGCAGATTCTCGGTTACTATCCCATTTACCGCAAATGTGGACATATTTAGGGTGAAACGATATGCTAGATGCTCAACTCAGAAACTTCGTTCACACGATTCATGTTTTTATCGGTTCTGGACGTTGTTTGGCATCCCGAATGCGGTTCGTCGCCGATCTCTTCCTGGCCCTCCCAGAACGCCTTGTGTCACCTCCCGGACTGTGACCTTGAAATGTATTCGTCCTTTAAGGTCTCTTGAAGTATCTGGAATGTTTCGGTTCCAAGGCGCACACAAAACTTTATAGCGTATCACTGTTCAAGCGAATGCTCCATCGCAGTGTGTTACAAAGTTGAAAAACACACTTCATGCGGAGGCACGTCTTTCCACCCAGACTGCTCGGAGCAAACTGGTGACTGGCTGCATTGGAAGGGTAGATCCCCCACCATATTTCCCGACCTGTTTTACCCTACTGCGATGGATAGTCAAGTCACAATTAAATCATGCGCATTACTTTCATAATGGACCCTGTATTCCATACATGTAAAAGAAAATTAGTGGACTGAAAAAGACAAAACAAAAAGCTAAACAATGGACAATGGGATGATAATGTAGTTGAACCACGCAAAGACCTCCTATGATGAGCTATCATTTGGCTTGCTGTGAATGTTTGTGGATATCTCTGACCCAATATTCAAAAGCCCCGGGGAGGAGAGTGACATGACAACACGGACCCCAATATATATCTGATTAATAATTTAATACTGGAGTTATCCATTTTTATGATTGAGTTTCTAGCCCGACTGGAAGACCCTCGATGGAACATGGGAGAAGTCTTGTGCGGTGAAAGACAGAAAATATTTCTCCTATTCCAATCTGAAAATAAATCATGTATTCAATTATATCTAACCATCAAATCCTGCAGATTAATCAGCAATTAAAAACTCAGTAACAAAATACAGAGATATGTTAAAAATATTAAATCATTATTGAAAATAATGTTTCGTGATTAGCTTTAGAACCGGGAATTAGCAATCATTAAAGGAATACATTCATTCCTTCAATGATTTTTAACAATTATAATATTCTTAAAATAAAAACTTGTAACATTTGGCAATCTTCATCTGGAATCAATATACAGGGTTATTGGTTATTGAATCTATTCCTTCTAGGAGAACTGTGAATGAATTATATCATATAAGGCATTATGCAAAAGTGAAGCATTTTTGAGATAAAAAGGATCGAGGACGTGTGTTTTAAAAATTAATAAAAAAATAACTAATCATCATAATCAAACATTCATTTCTTTCTTAATTAGTGGAAATATAAAGCATTCATTATTAATACAAAAACTAGGACTGTCTGTCTACATTAGGAAATACTGGAAGAAAACATCATACATTTTAATTGACAAATCCTAAAAGGGGATTTAAAAAAAATCACAAATAAATTTTTCATGCAGATTATTTTAAAAACATCAATGTATTTTTAGCTTTCAAACGAGGTATTTAAACTATACATCAGTTATAAGATTACAGAGAAATCAACATTAGACTAGAAGTAAGCGGAAAATTGTCCTAATAAATAAATCATCAAAATATTTAATAAAGTAACTAAATGTTTCTTAAACTATCAATAAGTAAGTCTGTCAATAAACACAAAGGCGTATTATGTTTCATAATTCACTTTTTTCCACTTCACTTGTTAAAATAATCTCAATTTGATTAATTGTACTGATAATTTGCCTAAGTCACGATTTAAAATCGTTGGTACATAAAAAATATAAAAATTTGTTAAATTTTCATAAAATAATCTGCATTAAAAATTATTTAAAAACATGTGATTTTTTAGAAACAACATATTTATTATTCACTAGCATTATTTGCTGTCCAATATTTATTATATGTTAATTAATAAACACTACCAAAACGTTAAATTTTTTAATTTTAGTGTTATTAAAACAGGCCATTTGATTAAATTATCAAAACAATTATATAATTTAAGCCCCAAGCAAAACAAAAATGAGAATTAACAATAAAGTATATTACCCGGTTCGCCCGCAGTCTGCGAGGGCAGGTTGGCGGGTTTGTACAGGGTGTAATCTGTAAAGGAGGCCTGCTCTGTGACACACTCTAATAGCCCTTCACTCAGTAGTGTCTGGCATATAGCCAGCGCTTCCGTACTGAAAACAAATGCAAGTTTTACAAGGGGAGGGCACGACATAGGAAATTGATATCGGGATGGGATTTTGCGGGATTGAAATAATAATAATAATATGCTAACTTTTAAAGTGTCGTTGTTGTGATGTAATCTCCTCAAGGTCGCATTAAGACGTGTTTTAAATCTAAAAATCTAAATATCAATGCTGCATCGGTTAGAAAGTATAATAAAAACAAAATATACAAGTTTTAAAATGGGTATGAAATATGAAAAATATGGGTTTTCAGCTTAGATCTGAAATCTGTCGGATCATTTATGCATCTAAGATATGAAGAGAGATTGTTCCAAGCTGATGGGCTGGCTACCGCAAAGGCTCGATCCCTGAAATTTATACTAGGGCAACACTTTATAGTACCTCCTAAGAATAAACGAGACTAGGTCCTCGTTCAAATCCTGCATCATGCTCTTGTTTTTTTTAATTTTTGGCAGACCTAGAGCCACCTGGAGAAGAGCCCTGCAGGACGAGGTTAAGGCAGCAGGCCTCACTTGGGATGATGTTAGGCATCAGGCATGCGATAGAGTCGGATGGAGAAGGTTCCTTGAGGCCCTATGCACCACGGAGGTGTGACAGGACATAAAGAAGAAGATAACTTACCTAGAGGAAGTGTAGTGGTGTTCTTGAAGCCACTGTAGAATGTCCCCCCCTCTCCAGACACCCGGATACCTAACCAAGCGATACCTGTTGGGGTGGAATTGAGACATTGATGTAAATATTATAAGTCAAACTAACAAAAAACAAATAATTGTGTCCCCTTCGGGGTAGCCAGAGAGAATAGACCGCCACACTACTCAATCCTGACACACGTCTCAGCATTTAAAATTCTGTCGTACACCACACACGTCTCAAAGGAATCTCATTTCTAACTAACTAACTAGCTAACCATCAAGCCGTTTCTCCGAAGGGGTGGGCAGAGAGGATGGACTGCCATACAGCTCTGTACTGACATACCTCTCTAGTTCCTCTACATTCACACATTGTAACATGCACACTCTACGATTTTCTGACTTTGAATGTGGCGGCTTTTCAATATCTTATTTATTTGGTTGTACCATGCTTTAATTGGTTTTCCACGGCTTCTCTTTCCACTCACACTGCTTGTATACAACATTTTAACCATTCTTCTCTCATCTATTCATTTCATATGTCCAAACCATCTCAGGGATCATTTTTTTATTTTGCTTATGATGCAATCATAAACCTTAACATTTCTTTCTTATTTCGTCATTCGGTATTCTATCATATATCATTTTCTTGCATATTATTCTCTAACATAAGGGTCTGGACCAGCTTGGGAAGCGTTGAGGAGCTGTTTCTAGCTGCCAGGGACAGAGATGCCTACTCTTGAGTGATAGTTAACATCGGGGAAATCTAACATGACACTGGAAGAAGTAGAAGATTTGAGAGTGTCATTTTTAGGTATTTAGAGTACCTCTGTTGCTGAAGCGGCAGGGATTTGCATATTTGCAGAAAGATGTCCCGGGGACCGAGCGGAGGGGAGAGGCCACGACCGCCCTCCCCTCCCGGGCCCCCTGCTCCTTCTTGCAAGAAGCCCGACTCCGGAGAGGGCTCCATCTCCTTAGGTAGCTTCTCCTGTAATCAAATATGAAATACTGAAGATTGAGGCATTAACACTGTGGAATTCACTGTGAGGACATCGACGTCTTTCATATTAGTGAAAGTACGTTCAGAAGACAAATACTCTTGACTTTAGAAAGTACTTTGTTTTCCTAATGTCGAACCATCTCTCATGCGTTCCTGGTATTATGTTGTATGTGTATAATATTTTACCTGTACTCAATAGATGCCTTTAACATTTATGCTATTTGTAATGTCTTTTGAGTAAATAAACTGATTTGATTTGAAGCAAAATTTACTTAATAATTATTATATGATTTTTTGTTATAATAATTATTGTTTGGATGACATGTTTCGCCTTGCATTTGATAATGCAGCAAGGTATACATGTCATTCCCATAAAATATAATAAAACTTCTAGAAAACGGACATTTTCATTAGTATGAATTAATTATTGTAAAGAAATTTGTTATTTTTGTATTATTTATAATGAAAACCAGCAGCCCCTTATAACGAGCACTGTGAGAGCCGGTCGCCTAGCATGGATTGGGCACGTATGCCAAGCCGAAGAGACCAAAGCAATCAAGACCCTGTACGCGTCTAGACCGACTGCAGTAAGACCTCTAGGAAGGCCTAGACAGCGCCTAATGGACAATGTTCTGGCTGATCTAGTTAGGTTGGGCGAATCCGGCTGCTGAGAGCAAAAGGCGCAGGATCGAGGAGCTTGGCGAAAAATCATCAAGGAGGCTTAAACTCTTCAAGAGTTGTATGGCCATAGGAAGTAAGTAAGTTTCAATAACCAACATTTTCAATTACCAACATTATTATTAAAGATTCAGGTTTCTGATGGTCATTATTAAGCCTGAATATAAAATTGCACTGAGGATGTTGAGGTTCATCGTCCGGACCGGAAGAGTTTTCAGGGATCCCAATGTGCTCAGAGTCCTATACAACGCATTGGTTCGGAGCAGACTCGAAAGTGGTTCTGTGATATGAAGTCCTCACGAAGCGAGATATTCCGTTATGCTGGAGAGGGTTCAGAAAAAATTTCTGAGGTATCTCTACATGAGGGAGTATGGTAGTTATCCGTGGCTCTATCCCACGGCATTTCTTTTGGGAATGCTCGGAACCAATTCTCTTCAGCTTCGAAGAGATGGACATCTAATAACCCATTTCTTCAGATTAATTAGGGGATACTTCGAGAACTCGGCCGTACTGGAGGATGTTGGTCTTTTTGTCCCCGATAGATATCTCCGACAGCGACAGCACAGATTGTTTTAATCTGCCTCTGGTGACACCGGTGTGAAGAGCAATTAGTCTGCTGAACGCGGTCTCCTCGGAGATCGACGTCTTTCATGTTAGTGAAAGTACGTTCAGGGGACAAATACTCTTGACTTTGGAAAGTATCTAGTCTTCCTAATGTTGAACCATCACTAATGCGTTCCTGGTATTATGTTGTATGTGTATAATATCTTACCTGTACTCAATAGATGCCTTAAACATTTATGCTATTTGTAATGTCTTTTGAGTAAATAAACTGATTTGATTTGATTTGAAATACCTTGAAATAGTTTTGCAATGCGTGCAAATCCCTGGCTAATGTTTCCGGTGCGTGCAGGGATCCGAGTAGCACCTTTGCGCAGTGGGCACACACACGTAGGCCGCCAGCGCAGCCGCAAACGTGTCCCGGCACACGGTGAGAGCAGCAGCGTGCACAAAAGATCTGCCCACACACCCGGCAGTGGTGACGCCGTCGGAATGTGGAAAACCTCGCGCCGCACTCATAACACTCCCTTGACACGTGATCAGGCATCCAGTAGCGAGCGTGCTCCGTATCTGCGTACCTCGCTGCACCCTGAAATGAAAACTTAACTTATATAACTATATTTTTTTTACATTTAATATAAACATCTCGGTTAGTATGGGTATACCAGGACGACAAAGCTGACGACCTTTGTGGCAGAGTAGCAACAGGTATGACAGCCATACCAAAGGTCCCGGGTATGATTCCCGGCAATGACTTTGTGATTCTTTGGTCTTGTGAAGAATTCTCGTCTAATAAAATTACTATATGAGGCAGTCAAAGCAAAAGTGGACTAACCCCATCTACCACAGATTTGAGTAATGGCACATTTTAGAAATTATCAAATTTCATCTCTTTGTGTTACGTAAATTTTACAACAAATACTAATTGTAAAGAAAGATTCTTGGTAAAAAAGATAACCTAATTTTAATGTAGATCCGTTTTTGGCCAAAAAATTAATAAATACCTCTTTTTTGGTGGCTTGGTCCACTATTGCGTTGAAGTGTTATTATGTTTAGTCCATTTTTTTATTAGGATAGAAGAAAAGTGAAATGAAATTTAAGGTATATAGAAAATATATCTATTATAATTTTAATCCCTTTCGGAATCAGACACGTCTATTACATCTGACTGAATATTATTGGTCTTCAAATTGTTATAAAAATGGTGGAAAATTGGCGGTACGAAGTCAAGAAGGAAATTAAATCCTTCTTCTTCATCACTGTGATAGTATTTCCTTGTGGATATAATGCATCTAGAGTAGTGATTGAGACTGACAATCTTTTTGAAATATCCACTATGGAGAAAATCACTTCAATGTTGTTTGAGTATTTATTTATTTATTTATTGATCATTTACCAAGTACATGGTTGTAATACCTCCCAACTGGGGTAACCCGTTCTAGGGAGGCAAATATATTTTATTTTGAAATATATTTTAAATGGTTCGGTTTTTGTATACCTCAACCACTCTACTTTGGATCCATCAAGTGAGACCTTTCTATTTACTATGTTACTCTCCAATTTAATTGTTGAATAAAAATTATCCCTTTCCATTGAGATTATTTTTAATTGATTACTTTTCCTGACTGATTGTATTACTTGAATCCAGTGTTCCGGATTGTAAATATCTAGAAAAAAACATTTTTGTTTTTCAATTAAACCTGATCACATGGTAAATAGGAATGACCACTCACTAAAAATTTGTAGTCAATGTCATTCACCACATGATCAGAATTGGACACAATATACATGAACTTCATTTTCGGCACTAATACTTTGTACTGACCATTATGGTCCACTTTTGCATTGAGAATATTTTTAAATATTTAAATGCAAAAACAAAAAACCACTCCCATCTAAAGAATATTGTTGGAACTAAGTTTTGTCCGTTTTTGAATCGAAGAAACACATGTTTTAGACACATTCCCATAGTTAACTCAATATTGGCCATCATGTGGGTTAGTCCACTTTTCCTTTGAATGCCTCATATATAAGTAAGTAATTAAGTAACCATCACACCGTCTCCCTGAAGGGGTAGGCAGAAAGAATGGACTAACACACTTTAACCGATGTGGCACTCCACAACCTTCTCTTTTTGCCCCCGTGGGAGACGCCTTGCGAACCTCATCGCCACCAATAGGCATCTCCCACATATAGTAATAGATATATTTTTTATTGTTTCTTGAAAAATGATCCATATAAAATAATTAATATAAATGAAAACGTGTCTTTTGGAGTTTTATTAAATTTTATATGGAATGACATTATCAAATGTCAAGGGCAAAACATAATTATTATGATTATTTTGCTGAATCGCTCTTTACATCATGACAGCACGAGCCAAATCGATGTAAAGGGTATTATAACTATCATAGTGATTCTCGTGACATGTGATAGGTAGCTAATCTATCGCCATTTTATTATCACGTGAATTTTACATCAGATCAAAGACAGTGCGACAATCACACTGCCCTCGCCGGGAATCGAACTCGGAACCTTTGGGGTGGCAGTCAATGCACTTACCACTCGGCCACGAAGGTCGTAACATGTCATTCCGTACAAAATTTAATAAAACTCCTAGAAGACAGACATTTTCATTTATATTAGCTACAAGTATAGATTAGCTACTTATCACATTTCTGAGAAACAATATGATAGCTTTACCCTTTACACCGATTTTGCTCATGCTGTAACGATGTAAAGATCTATTCAACAAAATAATAACTAACTCCAAACGAGTACGGATGTAAATGTATGTTTGAAATTTTTACCAGGTTACCTTAAAATGTATTTAAAAAATCTGTTCCTAAATGCCATCTGGGGTCGATCCTTTAAATTTTTTGTTGTTTCATAATAGTTTTAAGCCATGCTAAAGACACATTTAGCGAAATAAGATATTTATGACATCGTAAATATCCTCCTGCCTATATAGCTTCAGTTCTATACATTTTTAAAGCAAGCGATACATTTTACAGCAACTTCTATTAAGTTAAGAAAGGAATATATTTATAGTTAGTGTGCATATACTCAGAATATTGAATAATATTAGAAAGACTAAGGTTAATATGAATGAAAATGTCTCTTTTCTAATAGTTTTTCATAATTTATGGGAATGACATGTTTTGCCTTGAATTTGCTGTCATTCCCATAAAATATAATAAGTTCTAAAAACAGACGTTTTTATTAGTATTAAATGAAGACTACAGGGGAAAAACAAGGAATGTCAGTTAAAATTCAAAATAAATGTAATAATGCCATCTAGCGGCATTTGTACGTATCTATCCACAGTAAAATTTTCATATTCAAAAATCCTGTGTGTCATCGACTATGGCCAGATAATCGATTGCTAATTGCTAAGAAATATATAGATTTGATTAGCTTTATTCTCAATTTATTCAAATTAACCTTTTACTGACATTCCTTGTTTTACCCCTGTAGTCTTCAATTATTTAATATGGAATTTTACATACTTATTCAAGAAACAATAAATAAGTCACGCGGCGCACAGCTGACCATGCTACATGGAGGGTAATGGTAGCGGACAAGCGGACCAACGACCCAGGGGACGTGGTAGGCCTAGGCTGACATGGATGGGACTTATTCAAAGGATGTCCTGAAGATGCCATACAAGAGCCGACCCCAAGTAAATGAGACAAGGCTAGGAAGAAGAAGAATATGCAACTGTACAATCTCTAGATTTTGTTTGAACAATTATGATTTTTTTTTATTATGTTATTTAAAAGAAAAATGGGATCAGTACATTATATTGACTGTAACATCCTTGCATGAACCTGCTATTAGTGGATGAATAAATAAACAAATTTAAACCATGCTTTCATTGCACATATGCATCACTCATAACAGTTAGTATAGAATAAAATTATAATGCAGTACCATATTAGAATTATACTTTCCATATTAAAGACAGAAATAACTGCAAATCAATACATGAATGTCTAACTTTTTTGTTAATAACAACAAACAGGGGTAGGTAGAGAGGATGGACCGCCACACTACTCTATCCTGACACACCTCTCTAGCTTCCTCCACATTCATACGAGTCATACACGTACGTCAATTCTTCCGACTTCTTACATGACCTACCTTTAAAATTTGATTTATTTGGTCATGCCATATTTTCCTTGGTCTACTTTGACTCCGTACTCCATTTACATCATTAACGTATACTTTCTTAATCATTCTTTCTCCATCCATACGCTCCATATGTCCGAACCAACGCAGCAATCCATTCATAATTATTCATAATACCTTCTTCTTCTCTGCATTCCTTTCTTATATCAGCATTTGAAATTCGGTAGTACATCGTTCTACCACACATACGTCTAAGGGACCTCATCTCTACCGCATTTATTCTGCTCTCATCCTTCTTCTGCCAGTTCCATGCTTTGTTTCCATGCATAAGGGTTGGGACCAGAACTCTATTGTGACTGGCCATTTTCGCCTTCATTGATAAATTCTTGTTTGTAATAACTTTTCAATAACTATTTTTGTTAATAAAAGCTGTTGAGTAAACCAGATTTTAACATAAACAAAAGCTGGTTTTAGAGAGATTTAAGTTAAATTAGTTTGTTAGATTCCCACTAAAAATCTTTTTTAACTTATAATAAATACTTTGATAACTTTGATTTGGGATGTGGACTAAATTTATCTAAGAATTACAATGAAATTGTGTGTTCAGTACAAATCATTATCTAACCAATTAAAATAATTGTTTAATCTATATTTTGTTTTATTATTTGATTAGGAATTGACATAGCAACTCATCTTAATGATAAAAAAAATTAAACTGTGTTGAGAAATAATGTTGAGTTTTCTTGTATCATTATTTCAATAATTCACTACGTTGATTTAAAGTGTAAAATATCTCTGAAAACATCCAAATTTGATTTTTTTTTTATACACAACGTTTTTTTTTAACTGCATACAATTTATTGCGTAGATTTTAACAGTTGGTAGCCATATGTATTTCGGTATCTTGGGAAAATCTGCGTAGTTCGTCTTTTGACTGCAACGATCTCCGAAACATCGGTCCAGAAAGACGAGCTACACGGATTTTCCCAAGATCCCAAAATACATGTACGAGTATACAACTTGTTTTTTTAGCTATTATATTGATTCTTATGACATGTGATTCGTAGCTAATCTATCCCCATTTTATTGTCACGTGAATTCTATGCCAGACCAAAGACAATGTGACAATCACACTATCATCGCCGGGGATCGAACCCGGGAACTTTAGTATGGCAGTCAGAACTTTTACCACTCTACCACAAAGGTCATCAAGATTTAAGATAATCTTTGTAATCTGTTGCTGAATATTTTTTATTACCAGTACAATTTACGGACTAACAATTTATGACCACTTATATAAAGTTATAATTATGTTGTAATTAAAGAAGTAACTGGTATGTATTTATTTGAACATTAAATCTATTGTTCCTTGTGAGATAGAAAAAGATAATTGATTGACCTATGTACATCATACAATAAATATGTTATCTTGGAGCAATAAAAACAGTCATGCAGTGCTAGAGGAGTGGAAAAGAATATATTAATAGTATTCTTAAAACCTGACAGAAATTAAGTTAAAAACTTACTTACTTAAACTAAACTAACTAACTGACTAACCATCACGCCGTCTCTCTGAAAGGGTAGGCAGAAAGAATGGAATGTCACACTTTAACCGGTGCGGCACTCAATCCTTCTCTTTTCGCCCCGCGGGAGACGCGATGTGATGGGTTGCGAACCTCATCGCCACCAATAGGCATCTTCCGCGCACACTTCAATCGTCCAACATCCACAAAATAAGTCTAAAACAAATAATATAAAATACAATGATATAAAATGAAATAAAAACTAACCTTTTCTAATTACGCAAAAAGAAAACTAAACCTTGGACCGATTTATTAAAAAAAGTAGTGCCATTTAAATTAGCCATATCTATATTATAATTTAATTTATTTTTTATGAAACATAATCGAATAAACAAAATTAATAATTACGCATTGACAACATTCATGGCATAGTGGCAAGATCTAAGACTTTGGCACCGAAGGTCCCGGGTTCGATTCCCGGCAATGGCAGTGTGATTGTCACACTGCCATTGGTCTGGTGTAGAATTCACGTGACAATAAAATGGTGATAGATTAGCTACCTATCACGTGTTATAAGAATCAATAGCTAAAAAGTCGTACACAGTAATTGGGTTTAAATAACCTGCTTTATAAAAATATGGAAAGCAACGGGAAACTACCACTATAAAGGTCCAAATGGCATCGCAAGAACCAGCTTGTTACACTTTGCTGGAAACCAATCCCTTGAATTGAAACTAGTGAAGAAGAATCCCGGATTATACAACAACAAAAAACAGATTGGAACATTCATTAATACTAAAAACAATTTTTTTAGTTTGAATGGGTTTAAATGTATTATGGACCAGTAGTGCTTTCACATTTCTAAAAATTAGTAAAATTATTTAATAAATAGACAGAGTGAACATGTTTGCATTAAGTATTATAATTAGTAGCTGACTGAAATATTTAGATCCTTAACAAATATATCACACTTAAATTAAGTACTTGTAAAGCAAATTCTAAATTCAAATATTTTTCATAGATGACGTGTTAATTAATATAGACCTGATAAACATAATGGAATTCCATAAAGATAATGAAGACAAAATAAATAATCTCTCAAAAATGAAGGTGGAAATAAACTCAATGGGAAAAAAAAGATGGTGTTTTAATTCATAAATAAATTACAATTGAATGAGATGCAATTGACAAACAAAATCTACAAGTCAACAGGTGTCCCGTCAGTACTGTAGTTATTATGAAAAGCTCAAAAAATATTTTATTGTTAACAATAAATTTCAAGCTGTTTCCCCAGAAGGAAAAGCAGAGAGAATGGACTGCTACACTACTCTATCTTGACACGACACTCTCTAGCTTCCTCCACATTCATACAGCAAGTAATACGCGCATGAACAATGATGTAAAACTCCATATTAAATAATACATACGAATGAAAACGTCACTTTTCTAGAAGCTTTATTATATTTTATGGGAATGACATGTTTCGCCTTTCTAAGGCATTATCAAAAGACATTTGATAATGCCTTAGAAGGGCGAAACATGTCATTCCCATAAAATATCATAAAACTTCTAGAAAACTGACATTTTCATTCGTATTAATTATTTAACATAGTTGACCATCAAAATTTTATTAATTTTGGTCATGCCATTTTTCCTCAGTCTTCCTCGACTTTGTAATCGATTCGCATAGTGAATGTATACTTTCTTATGTTATTAATTGTTTCAGCATTCACTTTGTGGTAGGACATGATTAAATTGTAAATAAAACACCTGTTTTTCACCACTCGAGTATTATATTTTACACGACTAGTTTCGGAAGCTACAGATGCTTCCATCTACAGGTTTAAATGTTTATATTTAAACCTGTAGATGGAAGCATCTGTAGCTTTCGAAACTAGTCGTGTAAAATATAATACTCGAGTGGTGAAAAATAAGTGTTTTATTTACAATTTATACTTTCTTAACTATTTAGCGGGATATACAAACTAGAGTGTAACGACTGCAACTCTATTTACATAGGACAAACTGGCAGATCGTTTAGTACTAGATTTACGGAACATGTCAGATCTTATAAAAACAATAAATTAGATTCCCAATTCGCGAAACATTTAAACTCATTAGAACATTCCCTAGACCCAAGTAATAAACCAATTCCCCTTCATCTTGAAAAGAAAGGATATAGACTAAATCTTTTAGAACAATTAGAAATTAATAAAACCTTAAATAACCCCAACATTCAGCTTATTAATTAACAAACAAACATCCTCTCCTCACCATTACTAGATATATTTAAATTAAATTAAATTATCTGAATTGTCACATATTGCATTTCTCTACTAACTGTTTTTATTTGTTTTTAATTTAATTTATTGTTTGTACTAACGATTAGATAATTAAAATGGAGTGTTACAGAGCTGGTTACCCAATCAAGTACTCACCTGTTTAATAAATTTAATCTCTCTAGGTCCAAATAACCCATTGGTTCCTAGAAAAATCTTAATTGTTTAGTTTAATGGCCCCATCTACTAGCATTATATAAATTCTTCAAATGGCTAATCAGTTCGTGGAAAAACCTCAAATTGTTTAGTGTAATGGTCCCTTCGATTTGCATTATATAAATTCTTTCCCCCACCCTAATTTCTTTAAAATCAATATAAGGACACATTGTTTGGCGACTAGGTTCAGTTTGAAAATGCCCTCGCAAGGCGAAACAAATTTGTAACTGATATTTGTATAAGAAATTATATGAATTAAAAAACAAAGTAAAACCATTAAACATTCGCGTTTATTATTATAATAAATATTTATTATTTCTTAAAAAATGCGTTCCATATGTCCAAACTTTTCATAATTTTGTTCATAACACATAACCATTCTATTATCCATATATTCTTTCCCTACATCATAATTTTATCATACATCATTCTACCACACACACTAATGAATCACGTCTCTACCGCATTTATTCTGCTCTCATCCATCATCCAACAGTTCCATGCTTCCATACATAAGGTTCGAGACCAGAACTCCATTGTAAACAGCCATTTTCGCTTTCATTGATAGATTATTGTTTCCAGTAATTATTTTTAAAGCTCCTTTTAATTTGAAGACATTACACAAAAAAGTTAAAGCGGTGACAATTTGTTTATAAGGATTAAAATATAAAAGTCAGATGTAATGTTAATGATACACACCGAGCTCTTTAATGCAACAAGGCTACTTAATCTCCTCAGTACATTCTGCAGGGACGGTCCATCCGACAGCTCCTCAGTCTCTTGCGAGTCCTCCCCTTCCTTCTCTCCTGACACTTCTATAGCCGGCGCTGCTCTAGCCGGAGCCTCTTCCGACTCCTCGTCTCCTGGCGAGGCCTCCGCGGGACTTGGGCGGGAGAAATTAAATATTTTAGAAAGTAAAACGGCTACTCCAGAGTCACTCTCTTCAGGAGAAAGAGCTGGGAAACTCGTTAATTGGGATACGAATTCCGGGCGCCTATCCATCTTTATAACCACTTAAAGCTTATAATGACAAATCTGGTAATTATTTAAATACTCAAAATACATGACATCCATAAAAAATTAAAACTGTCATTTAATATATCATTGATAACAAAACCGAATATAATGTTACAATTCTGACATTTCCACAATACAAATTGACGTTACAACCATAGAAAGAAGTTTA
Organism: Lepidostoma basale; assembly: GCA_022606425.2. NCBI lineage: Eukaryota > Metazoa > Arthropoda > Insecta > Trichoptera > Lepidostomatidae > Lepidostoma > Lepidostoma basale. Next base: position 311,330 of record JAHDVF020000390.1, on the reverse strand, counting down.
ATTATGACAGGAAGTCTAAATGTTGCCTGTAAATAAAAAATTTCAGGAACATATTTTGCGTAATTTTATTAATATACTTGTAACATTGTATAACCTATAAATTTGGAGGTTGACGGTGTAAGTTCACCATTAATTTATTTCGCGTTTCTATTTAGTAAAAATATTACAATGAATTAATGTTCGTGTTGTGTTGTGCTGATGTGATCTTACAGTATATTTGTTTAAATCTTTTGCAGTCTAAGGGTCTTTTAGTGTGACACTTAACCATCTTCCAACATGCCACCTAAGAAAGCGCCAGCGGGGCCCAGTAAGAAGACTGAGGCAAAAAAGAAAGAAAAAGTTATAGAAGTTAGTATAATGTTTATTTAAAAATAAATCACATTTTAAAATCATTAGAACCACTTTGTTGTCATTTTTATTTTTATTTTCTAGGATAAAACTTTTGGCTTGAAGAACAAAAAAGGGGCAAAACAACAGAAGTTCATTCAGCAGGTAGAGAAACAAGTGAAAAGCGGTGGCGTGCACCCGCTGGGGATGGCCGACCCCTTGGCCAAAAAATTAGAAAAAGAAAAGAAACTGAAGGAAGCGCGTGATTTAGCGCTGCTGGCTAAACCTGTCCTTGTACAAAAAGTTGAAAAAGGTTTAATTTTTTTAATTATGTTAAACATTTATTTTACTCTGCGTGAAATCTATCCAAAAGTGTGGACCATTATAACAATAATGAATCTATAATAAATTCAATAGTGCTCAGATGTGTAACCGAGTCTTATGAATACTTTATCATTTCACAATTGATATCTGAATAGCATTACATACACTAGCCATAATCTTAAATTAAATATTTATGATTCCGACACTACTGGCAAATATTTAAATTGTAAAATTTTTAGGCATATAGAGCATTTACACCTGATATTGCGCAGGTAGAGCGATGAATGTCACCCTTTAGAACCAAAATGGATGCCAATTTTAATATATTTAAAACCAATATTTTGATAACATTTTGAAGTTCTAGCTTGAGTTGGATTGTTTTGGCTGTCCTCCGTTTCATTTTCCACTCGTACTGCTTGTATACAACTTGTTAACCAGTCTTCCTTCATCCATTCATTCCTTTTTTAATCTTATTTATGATGCCTTATATTTCTTCCTTATTTCGTGACTCCGTATTCTATCATACATTGTTTTGCCGCACAACATTCCCAGAGATCTAATTTCTGCATCATTTATTTTACTTTAATCCTTTGTTTGCCAGCTCCAAGCTTCACTTCCATACATATAAGGGTTGGCGCTAGAACATATGCTATTATGTACTGGCATCTTTGCTTCAGTAAAATTTATTTTTCAGTGATGACTTATAAAGGTTCTTTATAAATCAATCACCCCAAGGAGGCTCACTTGCGATGTTTAATGTAATTAAAAAAACATTTGTTTTCTTGAAGGTTGATTTCGTGAACAAATTGTTGATTTATATTTGTGGTGTTGATTTGTGTAAGCACTGGCAGTTGTGGATTTATTGAATTCAGAAGTTTTCAAATGAGTTCATATTTCAGGTACGGATCCCAAGTCTGTGGTGTGTGTGTACTTCAAACAAGGACTGTGCACCAAGGGTGATCGCTGCAAGTTCTCCCACGACCTCACCATAGAGCGGCGAGCGGAGAAACGCTCTCTGTATGTGGATATGAGAGACGACGAGGACACTATGGACGGATGGGATCAGCAGAAGCTGCAGGAGGTGGTGGACAAGAAGCAGGGCCAGAACAAGAATGTGCCTACCACGGATATTGTAAGCATTTTACGCTTATATCTATTCATCTACCGGATATTTACCATCTCTTTCTGTATTGCTTGTTTGTTCAAGTGTATGAGCGAGATGCACTATTCATCTCGCAGAAATTATTTTATTTTAACATTTATGAGTCATCTTTTAGGCTGAATCATCTTTCTTAGTATTTCTCAAACAATAGTGTATTGTTGGGTTGGGTTTTTTTTTGGGTTTTTTTATTATTATTTTTTTTTTTTGTTGAATCACTCAATGACAGCATGGGCCAAATCGATGTAAAGGGTATTATAGCTATCATAGTGATTCGCGTGACATGTGATAGGTAGCTAATCTATCGCCATTTTATTGTCACGTGAATTCTACACCAGGCCAAAGACAGTGTGACAATCACACTGCCCTCGCCGGGAATCGAACACGGAACCTTCGGGGTGTCAGTCAATGCACTTACCACTTATGACTCTTTTGACTTTTACTTGTTATAAATTACCAGTATATTTTTGGGGAAATAATCAAAAAATAGCTTTCTAGAGGTGACAAAATAGTTAAATATCTTTTCTGGTATCTTCAGATCTGCAAACATTTCCTGGAGGCGGTGGAGAAGTCAAAATATGGCTGGTTCTGGGAGTGCCCTCTGGGGGGAAAGTGTATCTACCGTCACGCGCTTCCTCCTGGATTCGTGCTGAAGAAAGACAAGAAGAAGATGGAGGACAAGAAGAACGAGATTTCCCTTGTGGACCTCATTGAGAGGGAGAGGGCGGCGCTGGGGCCCAAACAGACCAAGATCACACTCGAGACATTTATTGCATGGAAGAAGAAAAAATTACAAGATAAGAAAGTACGTATTTTAATTTTTTTTACTTTAATATAAGTTTTAGATAAACTTAACGCATTGACACCGTGTAATTCTATAATGACGATTTTTTATCAATTAAAACACCGTTTATATTGTTCTCCCGATGATGAAGGCGTAAAGCCTTCGAAACATGGTGAGAAAAATAAACTCAAAATTAGAAAAAATAGTGTTACTACATATAAATAACATCTGTCAAAACTGACCATATTTGTAAACAATTTTATAACATTTTAAATATCTATGTAATTTCACTGAGGAAGGACTGGGTAGTCCGAAACATTTTTGATATTTAATTTTAATTTGTTTAAAAAATGAGTGTCGTATACAAAGTATATTTTTAAAAAAGGTAAATTTTTTTTTAAATTTAAGTGCTTATATTGCTATTTAATGATATGAATTAATTACTTCTTCCTGCATACCTAATTAAAATATAATTTTTTCGTAACTAACTAACCATCACGGCGTTTCTTTGAAAGGTTAGGCAGAGAGGATGGTCTGCCATACTGCTCTATTTTCATACATTTTAACACGCACGCTCAACTATTTTTTCGACATTCAATGTGGCCGCCTTTTAGTATTTGCTTAATTTGGTCATGCCATGTTTTCCTCATCTGTCCTCGGCTCAATCAATTTTTCAAAATAAGAGAATTGAGGGCTGGATATTACAAATGTGCCAATTATCGAAAAAAAAATCAAAAATGAGTTTTTGATCTCAATTTGTGTTAACCTTTTCATAGCCGCAAATAAATCACGCCGCAGTGCTTATCAGGCCAAATATTTTTTGTCAAAACAAAACTTGTCTAAAATTTTTTTTTGCTTATAATTATAATTTATTTACGAAATATTATATCCCGCATCTATTGTTAAGTTTTTTTATTGAAGTTAAACCAGTTTCAAATTTTCATTGTCAAACAGTTTTCGAAAACAGTCTTCGAAATTTTCTGATAAATCGGTTAAAAGTATTTGGAAACTTCATAAAATATTTCGGGATAACTAAAACAGATGTCAGCGTGTGTTCCGTGTGTTCTGCCAAATTGTCAATACGGTGCAAGAATACGCCACCAAAAGTTCTTCCGAGATATCGTCTCGTCTCTGGCCATACGAGCACTGCGCTATTATTGCTGAGTAATCTCTTCTGTGGCAACCATCGAGTTAAACGTAGACTGTGTAAAGGTCCAAAGTGATTGAATAATATTGTGTAGTTCAAAAGTCACCCTAAAGATGTCACCCGTGGTACAAGACATTTGGAACAGTAATCAGTTTTACTATTTTTCTTTGGTTTAGTTTTAAACCACATAGCTAACTAACTAACTAACCATCACGCCGTCTCCCTGAAAGGGTAGGCAGAAAGAATGGACTGTCACACCTTTACTGATGTGGCACTCCATCCTTCTCTTTTCGCTCCGCGGGAGACGCGGTGTGATGGGTTGCGAACCTCATCGCCACCAATAGGCATCTCCCGCGCACACTTCGATCGTCCAACACCCACAAAATAAATCTAAAACAAATAATATAAAACACAATGATATAAAATAAAATAAAATAACAAAATATAAATAATTTAACACAAAATGTTCTTTTTAGATGGTGCACATATTGTCTATTTAATTTATGTTCCACGAATCCACCGTTTTTTTAAATTAGCACATAATGTAATAACACATAATGATTTTTTCGATGTTGCACATGTTGACATGGACGATCCGGACTTTTGTGTTTATTTAATTTATGTTACACATATCCACCGTTTTTTTAAATTAGCTGTAATTAGGCACTTAACCAGCAAGAATTTAAAAATAATATCGAAGAAATTATTCAAATTGTCATTGGAACAAATGAAAAATTTATTTTTACACCTGTCAAAATTCTTTATAAAAACGATAAAACTAATATAATTTTAACAGCAAAACAGTACAAACGTATTACGTGTCACAATTAACTATTATAAAGCGCGGCAACAGTTAAATTGACCAAAACAATTCACATAGCACCTTTGTAATAACCAGATTTCAATTCATTAAATCATATTTTAAGTGTAGGCCTTGCGGCCTGTTTCTTAAGAGGAATTAGCCTCGTGCGAGGTCGACTCCCAGTTGTCAATCCATCCATTTATATATTTATTTGGTCTCTTTGATTTATAAAAGAAATATAATTAATCAGTAAAAAATTTCCACCAGGACACTCAAACAAAAGATGAGGACCAGAAGAGATCCGAGTACCGCGCTGGTCGCAACGTCGGTCTCTCCGGGCGAGAGATGTTCAGCTTCAACCCAGACCTGGCGCGAGATGACGGAGAGGACGAAGAAGGTGGACAGACCCTGGACTCCTCGAGACTGCAGCAGGAGGAGGACGAAGAGGAGCACCACTACAAGGAGCTGGAACTGGACCTTATTACTCTCGAGGCTACTGAGGTAACAACTTATTTGTTTAACCTTTCCCTTAGCGTGTAATCACTACACACTTCAAAATAAGAGTTTGAAATCGGTAAATGGAATATCTGTAGGATATTTTTTCAGTTAACAACAGTTGAAGTCATAAGTGATCTTCTTATAGTGCCGTGTCAGGTCCCCCCGGTGAAGGCGATCACTGTGGCTGATGCTTTCTCGCCACAGTGATTTCCTGGGAAGTGTTACTGGAGTGATTTCCCATTGCCTTCTCCAGGGATTTTCTGTCAGGGTTACCTTACCTTAGCTGGTGGGTCTCGGTTTTGTGGCACCCAAGATACACCATATGCCCTCTCCCTTTCTGCTTTGACCGTGGTGGTAAGGTCAGTGATCACTAGGGCTCGGAATTGACAAAAAAAGCATATTTTTTTTCTAGCTTTAGCTTTCAAAAAGACGCAGTTTTTTTGGTTTTGAGAACTATAGACCCCCTATATGTATAGTTATTAGAGAATTATAGCAAAAACATAGTCTTAAATAAATATAAATTATTGTTAAATTTTCATATGAAGCACTCACTTTGTGGTTAGACATTTTAAAAATAGAAAATAAATAAAACACTTGGTATTAAAAACCATACCGTGGTTAAATACAAAGTATTTTATCTATTTTCTATTTTTAAATTATTGTTGTTGTGATTATTATTTCATGTCTTAATAGATTAATTTCTTTTTAAGGTGGATGGTACGGGCACGGTGGCATTGGACGACCGATTGGCGAGCACGGGACTTAGTAATGGAAGAGCCAAAGGTTCCCCTCCCTCCCCCTCCTCGTCCGCCTCGCCCGACCTCTCCTCAGCCCCCGACGACACGGGTCCTATCAATGAGAACCTCTTCATGGACGATGACCTTGATGAAGAACTGCAGAATTTGGACCTAGACCAGTGATCCTGGGCTGGAGGGTTTGGGAACTCGTAATTAAATACTCTATTATTCCATTTTCAAAACCCGTTTCATTGATTATTTAAATTATATTAACCCTCATGTGTGACTGGCTTCATTTGCAGTAAAAAAAATGGTTTCGAACTGCAGCTGACTACATTTACAATTCAGACAGATAGTCTCAGTTCATCCTTTCCAACAACGTCTGCGGTAGATTTCCAAGTCTCACATCCGTACAGCAGTACGCTTTTCACACTACTGTTAAATATTTAGAGCTTGAGCTTTCTCGAAATGTTACTGGAACACCATACAGGGAGCATAGCAAAAGCTCCTTGTTAAGTCTGCTGGCTACATCTTTCTCCGTACCTCCCGAGCCTGCTATCATACTACCGAGGTAGCAAAAGCTGGTTGTGGTCACAAGGGGGACACCATGGAGCAAGATTGGGATGTAATCAGGGGGGAGTATCGTAGTTTAAATGTAGTCTGGCCCCCCTTACTTTCACAAATATTTATTTTTTAACGTAAGTCCCACATGAACGTGGGACTCGCCAATGGAGTGCATGAGCGAAGCTGACAAAAAACGTCGCTGCGCCTATAACAGCTTTCTGGTACACGGAGAGAACCCTCTATGACTCTGCCATTTGAAAATAATATTGCGTATAAATTTGTAGTTAGGAACTTAAATTTAAAAGTTTATAAGATACATTCGAATATGAGCTGCAAATGTAGCCAGCCGCATTTTTGGGGTTAATTAAAATCTAAGAAAAACATTATTTAATTTAAAAATAGTTACACTAACAGAGGGACATTCACTGACTTTTGTTCGTCTTAATTATTTCTATGACTTCATTAATTCGTATAATCGGAATAATTTTCCCCAGTGCCTAAGCATCAAATTAAATTAAATTAAACTCCATATTAAATTTGGCGTGGAATAATTTAGTTTAAAAAATTCAATAGTACATTTTTAATGTTGACATTTCCTGTTAGAAACTCATTGTTCTCCACGTTTCGACAACTTGTTAATGCCGGACCATGGCAGTATTACTGCTGAAAGCGGCTAAGAAAATTTCATCATCTATGGGACTAAACCTAAAAACTAATTTATAAAATATTAAATGTCTATTTATAAAAATGGGACACTATGTATACAAGATTACCCAACTTAATCAAAACAACGATGAAGAATGATTTTTAATGTTTCATCTCCAAAGAATAGACATCAGTAAAAGTATCACTATGAGCAAACCCACAGGTGCAGAGCCAAGTTGTCTGTGATATGTGCTAGGCCCTACACTCTGAATAATTGTTTGATTTTTGGATGTACACAATAAATAGAAATATGAATTCAACATGAAAGGCAAGGAAATAATAATTTAAAACACTTGTATAAATTTGTTTTACACTTTAATTGTTTTTTAAAACCAACTGGTTTCTTACGACCACCACGTCTGACAAATTTTTGGAAGATGTATATATGCCACCATGGTGAGAAACACTTCACATTTTTTAGTTCAATCTACACTAGCGCCATCTATTAAGATTAGGTGTTTTGTTTTGTAACGTTTTGTTACAGGTTGGACAGGTTGAAACTAACGAGATGACACATTGAAACTCGAACACAGCGGGGGACTGCCTGTCCGTAGGGTGCGGGGGAGAACAAGAGGAGTAGGGAAAAAAATAATGATGCAACCCACACCCAACGTTGCGTAGGTGTGGTGGGGTAAGCTTAGTCATGCGTAGGTCATGTTACAAAACGCTTCATCATCTCGGCTTGTCTGGATAATTGACGTTCTGGTTAACTGACATCCGGATAAACGACGTTCTACTGTATTAAAAATTTGTTGTCTGTATTAAATGTTTTAAATCATTTTCAATATTGTCACATCACAAATTAAGTGCTTCAAATGAAAATATAAAAAATCGATAATCAAAGTAAAATTACTAATTTGTTTCAGTTTTGTTTTTCTTAAATACTATTCTTTTTGTTTTTTGAATGTATATTTACAAATAATCTTAATAGATGGCGCTAGTGTAGATTGACCTAAAAAATGTGAAGTTATTTAAACATAGTAGCATTATACAAGTTCCAAAAATTTGTCAGACGTGGTGGTCGTAAGAAGGGAGGAATGGGGAATGTTGTTAACATAAAGTGATTGCTTAACCCAGTCAATGACAGGTCATAAGTCCTGTAAACGCCTCGACTACCATATTGTTTCCAAAAAAATTACATCTTCGTCTCTATTGAGATACAATTAATCCTTAAAAATCTATTCTTTTTATCAATTGGGATGTTGTTTACCAAATTCAAGTTCTTGTTTTTGATAATTGATATTTATTATATGATTGTGTATTGTATTACATCCGTGGTGGATTGCTAGCTCCCCTTGAGATCTATTTATTGGCAAGAGACAACCGATGTAGCTCCCGCAGTTCCCAATTACCCCCGTGGTTTGCCCACATCTAGGTTATGTATTGTGTTATTTAAGATTTGGATTGTTGAAATTGTTTGTTACACTCATTAGGCGTGCATCACTGAATTTGATATGCTTTATATAAAACTAATAAGTCCTGTGAAAATTTGAATATTAAATTATCAAAAATATTAGCTAACAACAACAACAAGCAATTCAGAGTTTTTTTACATCATCAGATTAATTAAAATTACAATTCTCTGATTCTCTAAATCAGTGGTTCCCAATCTTATTTGTCCCGTGGACCCCTTGCTATTTATTTTTATTTCCCTACTTTCGTAATATTGTTTTTTTTTTTACAAATTCACCTAGAAAAATTGTGACACATTTTTAATATTATGGGAGTTACGTAATAAATGTTAATGGATATTTTTCATTGATGACCTTTTTGGATTTTAACTCAACAGCGACTTCCGGTTAGCTCGTTGACCGCCGACATGTTCCGCAACCGTTCAACGGGAACGCCGTTGAAATACTGCTGGATACGCAATTTACTACATCGACAACCCCGATCGGGGTTAGAGGCAGCCAACGACCACATTTTTTTTAATCTCCTTTGAGAAAATCGAATGTCAGATTTTTCAAATGAACTTAAAAAAAATTGGTCACTGTCGAATTATACTAGCCGAAAGTCGATGTCGAGCTTATAAAAAAGGTCGTCGCCGATTTTCGCGAATGAGCTTAAAAAAAATAACAGGTCGACAACGAAAAATATCCGCAGAACCCCTGACGTTGTTCAGGGACCCACAAATCAATTTTAATTTTCTGCGGATCCCCTGAAAGATCCCAGGGACTACTGCTCTAAACCGATTATGTTTAATTCAGAAATTATTGATTGTTTTATTATTTAAATAAATACTTGCAGTCCTATTTTAATTCTTAACTGAATATGAATTAATTTTTATTTTGCATTAAAAGCCTAGTAACACAGCGCTTGGTTTCTAATCAAGCGGATTCGAGTTCTAATCTAGGCATAATACCGGCCCTTGCAGTAATGTGAATTATTTCAGCTAACAAATATATTGCACAAAGAAATCTGTTAATACCCTTACAGAATATTTAAAAGTGTTGCATGCAGAATGACCATGAAATATAATGTTTTAGAAATTGTAATAGGAACTGATTGAATTGTTAAATCAGTCGACAGTTTGAGATGGATCACAATTCATGTTATTTATATTTTTTCAATTAATTGGTTTGTGAACCTTCAGCAGCAAGTTTATTACCCAGTAAAAAGAGGTAATTAAATATAAGTTTCGCCGTCTGTGAATAAGTACATGACATATATTTGTGTATATTATATGTATTTTTATACAACATGCAATGTAAGTATTGTCAGCTTGCTTTACAATCCTCGGTTATATTCTTCACTTTCATAATTGTATTATTAATTTATTTCGATGTAGTCTCTATACTTTAAATAATCTTGTAAGAACCATAACAGAAATGGTGTTAAAACTTTAACAACAACAAAAATTCTGCTATGTATTTCCATAGATAGCAATATATATAACATAACACAATATTTCAAACAACTTCAGTTGCTTAAATGTCCAGAAAGAATCCAGTATAAGCTCTGCTGGACAGTTTTTAACCGCCCTACCTTCAGGTAATTTTCCGAGATACGTGCAAAAAAAAGCAGGTTTTTATTAATTAAATTTAATTATATATTAATTTTATTTTTTTAAATTACGAAACGTCAAAGACTCGACTGCACACTTCGCCTGCCCCTTGTAAAACTATCATACTTGTGAAGACTTGTACACAAGTGTTGTTGGCACACGCGCGTATTCCTAACAATTTGGACATTTTAGGTACATTACTCTCAAGCGCGTACGTGATACGGGATAGCGCAGAATGGTACAGTTAAAGTGAACGTATCACGTACGTTCAAATGCGTAGGGTGGTTAAAGCGATACATGGAATGGCATCAAGTTATAAATCTAAATTCAAATAAATCTTCACTTCACTCGGCAAACTCCTCCACAATAATTAAATTAGTTAAACCGAAGTGTTGCCCTTGTACAAATTTCAGAGTTTGAGCCTTTACAGTAGCAGGTCCATCAGTTTGGAACAATCTCCCTTCATACCTAAGGTGGATAAATGATCTGACAGATTAAAGGTCTATGCTGAAACCCCATATTTTTCATATTAAAACCCAATTTGTTTTATTAATTTATTTTCTAACGGATCAAAATATCGGAAGTAGCGTTCATATTTAGATTTTTATATTTAAAACACATCTTAATACGCCCTTGAGGTGATTACATTAGGAAGACTATGCTTTAAAATTTACCATACATATATTATTATTATTTATTATTATCGAAGGATTTGTAAAGTAGTTAGTCTATACGCCTCATTAAATTCCGTCTGGTCAGTACTGTGTCCGTATTGTTGACTATTTCTAGAATGTACACATTGTATGACATTAAGCGAAAAGAGAAACGTGAGTCTAAGCGACCCTGGAACAAATTTCAGGAGTGACCCAACACGACGTTTTGTATATAAAATTTGAATGTATCCATATCTACAACTTGATTGGAATATATTTTGATGAAACATTAAATTAGTTTTATTTCATATTGCTGTCTTGTTTTTTTTCTTCTTTTAACCTCTCGTGGTTAAAGTTTAATCACTACCTTGGTATATTCTTTGGCATATAGAATGGAATAATACTCCTAGCGGCTTCTAACAATATGTTGGTCGACAGCCTTCACATTGTGTTAATAAGGTAGTTTGCTAAATGCCGAAAATCATTCTCCATAGATGGCGTTAGTGGGTCGGTTGTATAGGTTAATTCTTGAAAAATTCACTAGTGCAACCAAATCTACATAGATGGCTGACTGAAACTGCCACGTGAAGATAAATATGGATTTTGAAGTATATATATATCTTCCAAAATTTGTCATGCATGATCACAAATAACAAAGGTGGAATGGGGAATGTTGTAATTACATAAAGCGTGCGCTTAACCCAACCAATGACAGGTCATAAGTCCTGTAAACACCTTGATCATCCATGTTCAGTTTCCAGTTTACGTCTTCGTCTCTATTGAGATACAATTAAAACACTACCTTGGTATCGGAACTATACTTTTTTCAACTTTTAAAATTGAAATTATTGTAACACCTGATGATGTCAACATCGGTTGACAAAACAGCTGTCGTGAAAAATAAAAAATGTAATAACATAAACAACATTTTATATTTTAACAGTTCATAATGTTGAAGTATAGTGTTTCGGCCAAAACAATGGACTAAGTTTAATTATGTTAATTGGTTCTTTGTCTTATTCTCTTTTCCCTAGCCCTCTCTCCACTTTCCACTGCTGGATGTAGACCTCTTCAAACATTATCCTACACGACTCTTATCCATCTCTTCCCCCGACTGGAATTATATCATCAGCCCATCTCTTTTAAAGTTAACCGATGCCCCTTTTTCCCTCCCTTTCCACGTCAAGATTGGTTCTTAACTCGTTGGCTGCCTCTAACCCCGATTGGGGTTCTTCGACTACTCAACCGAAGCGCCACGAACCCCAATCGGGGTTGTCGATGTAGTAAATTGCATATCCAGCAGTATTTCAACGGCATTGAATCTGTCGGCAGTCAACAAGTTAATGAATAACATAAATAGTTATTGAAATAACTTCATATAAAAATCAATCCAAGTATCTCTTTGTAGTACATCATTTGTATCTGTACATTGGATTTAATATCATTTGGATTGTATAAAACACTAGAAGCATCCTTATGTATGGAAGTGAAGCATGGAGCTAGCAAAAGCTCTTTTTGAATTCACATAGATTTTAAACTTTATTTATATTAGTATTCGTCTCCTATTCGCTCGCCCCACATGTACATCATCCGGTCACATATTGGACTGGTAAATTACCATCCCTTTGTTTCTTTACTGTTGTTTTTTTTCCGTAATTTTTAATTTCTAATTTCTATCATGTTATGTTCTTATCAATCCTATGCATGTAAATTCTAATTTATATTATGTTATGTTCTTTTCTATCTCATGTAATTTCTAATTTCTCTTATGTTATCCTTATTCTCGTTTTTGTGTTTTGCCGTTATATGTTAGTTGTCTGTCTATTTGCCCTAACTTTTATATTACCTTTGTAACTAAACATGTCATTTTTGTAAAAGCCCTTGCGGCGTTTATGTCAAAATAAATAAATAAATAAAAGAAGGATGAAAGTAGAATAAATGCCTTAGAAATAAGATTACTGAGTATGATAGAATAGCAGAGGTAAGACAGATGATTGCATCCTACGTAAAAATAAATAAAGATTATGTGGAATGATTGGATGAGAGGAGAATGGTTAAACAAATGTATACAAGCAGTGTGAATGAAAAAATAAGCCAAGGACTGCCTCTGCCTACCCTTCTGATGAAACGGCATGATGGTTAGTTAGTTAGTTTTAGTTAAAACACTTTATGTTGTTAAAAATATTTATTCTTCACCTCTTAAAAAAAAAATTAACAGTGATATCAAATGCATCTTTATTCACTTTTAAAGTAAAATATTAAAACTTATTCCATTATTTGTACTTTTTCAGACTATCCTGCCACCAGTGAAAGCATTGATGCATTATATCCGGCAATAAGTAATGTGCATCGGACTTATAAATGATACTGTCAGCTAGTTTCGGATTTATAGAGCGTCATCTATGTCAGTGCTCCGCAACCGGTGTGCCACGGCCAAACGTATAATGAAAAATTTTTTTATTATAGTTCTAGTCGGAACTCGTGAATTGCGAAAAAGTCGACTCTTTCGTAAACCAGTTCAGGAGATATTGGTGAATTTTTTTTTTAATTTAGGTAATTCGTGAAAAATCGGTGGCCGCTGGTCCTTCGATCTTTCGGGAGGAGCAGAAAAAACTGTTGCTGCTGATTTCTACTAGCCGGAAGTCGCCAATGAGCTAAAAAATACGTCTCCTGAGCTGATTGACGCCCACGTCCAGACCGTGGTTTTAGGTTTTTAGACCACGAATTTTAGGTTTTGGTGTGCCGCGGAATTCTAGTAAGGAATTATGTGTGCCGTAGGTGAGAAAAGATTGCGGAGCACTGGTCTATGTCACATAATAATGGAGATGGCGCTCTACAATGCTTAAGTTTGCGGATTATGGCCGAAAGTCTCTTTCTTAAACCTGACGTGTTTTAACCCCCATTGTGCAGATAGCTTCATTTGCAGTTCATCATAATATTATATACAATTTAGTAGTAAGGCACTAAAGTAAAAATGTTTATAAGAAACATTCATATACGAGCTGCAAAAAAAGGGAAACTCCAGGTGTTTATAAATAGGTGCCTTCGTTCAATATTCAAGATATTTTGGCCCCAAACAGTGGTTCTCTCTACGAAGGAAGCACTGCCAGTGTTAGAGTAAATGGGGACATCACGCCCTGGTTTGATATCACAAAGGGTGTTAAGCAGGGCTGCGTGATGTCTCCATGGTTGTTCAATCTGTATAAGGATAAGTGTATGAAAGAACTGAAAGGAATAAATGCTGGTGCTAAGATGAGTGATTTGTCTGTTAGTTGTCTGCTTTATCCGGACGATGCCGTTCTCGTTGCGGATAGTGTGGGCCAATTACAAGTCTTGGTGTCGAGAATGTATGAGGTATGCAAGTTAAATGATTTAATAATGAATGTCGTAAAGTCAAAGGTGATGGTTTTTGAAAGGGAAGAGCAAATGATAGTTTGTAACATAAGTGTGAACAAAGAGAATTTGGAGCAGGTGAGTGAATTTGTGTATTTGGGTAGCATATTCACAGTGGATAGGCGAACGGATAGTGACGTCGAAAGAAGGGTTGGTGCGGGTTACAAAGTGGAGAATGGAGCTTACAATAGTTATTGGAAACAAGAATTTATCAATGAAAGAGAAAATGGCCGTTCACAATGGAGTTCTGGTCCCAACCTTAATGTATGGAAGCGAAGCATGGAACTGGCAGAAGAAGGATGAGAGCCAGAGGTGGCACTCCCATAGAAGCCCAGAAGCCTGACTTGCATAAGAAATTTTGTATCAAAACCCCTAAATAAGTAATCATGCCTCCGCATAAACCAACAACCCACCAAATCACCTTCCAACAATGTTCCCATCAGACGTAAGAGGAATAGCCACAAGAGCTGAACCTCTGTAAGCCAGAAGAGGTTTTGATTCCAAATTTCTTACGCAGGCCGGGCTTCTGGGCTTCTATGGGAGTACCGCCACTGATGAGAGCAGAATAAATGCGGTAGAGATGAGGTCCCTAAGACATATGTGTGGTAGAACGATATACGACAGAATCTCAAATGCCGATATAAGAAAGGAATGTAGAGCAAAAGAAGGTATTATGAACAAAATTATGAAAGGATCGCTGCGTTGGTTCGGATATATGGAGCGCATGGATGGAGAAAGAATGGTTAAGAAAGTATATATTAATGATGTAAATGAAGTACGGAGTCGAGGCAGACCGAGGAAAACATGGCATGACCAAATAAATTTTAAAGGTTGGTCATGTTAGAAGTCGGAAGAATCGACGTGCGTGTATGACTCCCTGTATGAATGTGGAGGAAGCTAGAGAGGTGTGCCAGGATAGAGTAGTGTGGCAGTCCATTCTCTCTGCCTACCCCTACGGCGAAACGGCGTGATGGTTTGTTGTTGTTGTCTATAATTCATTCTGTAACCAGGTGGCCGGGTTATCAATGGATATTTGTCGTACATCTTCTTCACTGACTCCTCTCTCCCTCATCTTGGGGAGGATATTATTGATAATGTGTGAGTATCCGTGACCTCCAAAGTCCATCTGCAAAACAATTTTACAATATAATATCACACTAATATCACAGCTTGGAGCTGGCAAAAGAAGGATGAAAGCAGGATAGACACCGTAGAAATGAGATCACTTTGTAAAAACATTGTATGATAGAATACCAAACGATGAAATAAAAAAGAAATGTAAAGCAGATGACTGGATAAAATTAAAAAAAGATCCCTGAGATGGTTTGGACATATGGAACGAATGGATGAGAGTAGAATGGTTAAAAGTTGTGCACAAGCAGCGTGAGTGGAAAAAGAAGCCGAGGACGACCGAGGAAAACAAGACATGACCAAATTAATCAATTAATAAAAGGCGGCCACATTCAAAGTCGGAATAATCGACGTGCGTGCATGGTACGATGTATGAATGTAGAGGAAGCCCGAGAGGTATGCCAGGACAGAGCATTGTGGCGATCCATCCTCTCTGTCTACTCCTCCAGAGAAATGGCGTGATGGTTAGTTAGTTAGTTATATCACACTACGATTTATGGACACAGAAAACTTTTTCATAGCGTTAAAATAAACCTCTACAATCCTTTAAATCACTTCCGTACCTATTTGGTGTCGGTTTAGACATATGGAACGCATGGATGAAGAACAAATAGTTAAGAAAGTATACGTTAACAATGTGAATGGAGTACGAAATCGTGAGAAGGAGGAAAACTTGGCATGACCAAATTAATAAAAAAATTTATGGTCAGCCATGTTAAAAGTCGGAAGAATCGAATCGAAGTGTATGTATGACTCGCTGCATGAATGTGAAGGACACTAGAGATGTGTCAAGATCGAGTAATGTGGCGTCCATTTTTTCTGCCTAACCCTACTGCAAATGGCGTGATGGCTTATTGTTGAGTAAAATTTATAAGTTTTAGACAAATTGGCCGTTCACAACGGAGTTCTGGTCCCAACCCTAATGTATAGAAGCGAAGCATGGAACTGGCAGAAAAAAGATGAGAGCAGAATTAATGCAGTAGAGATTAGGTCCCAAAGACGTAGGTGTAGTAGAAAGATGTACGACAGAATCTCAAATGCTGATATTAGAAAGGAATGTAGAGCGAAAGAAAGTATTATGAACAAAATTATGAAAGGATCGCTGCATTGGTTCGGACATATGGAGCACATGGATAGAGAAAGAATGGTTAAGATAGTATACGTTAATTATGTAGATGGAGTACGGAGTCGAGGCAGACCGAGGCAAACATGGCATGCACCTTACCGATTGCACGAACTAAGACAGGACAATCAAGGATATTGAACAATGGACTGAAACTTTACAATGAACTACCTAAAGACACAAGGAATCTCACTACAACTCAATATAAGAAGTGTCTGAAGCAGTACATAATTAGTGGTAGGATCTAGAAATGTAACCATATAACCCAATTGGGTTTTTTAAATTAAAAAAAAAAAAAAAAAAAAAAAAAAAATGACCAAATTAATCCAATTTTAAAAGTTGGTCATGTTAGAAGTCGGAAGAATCGACATGCGTGTATGACTCGCTGTATGAATGTGGAGAAAGCTAGAGAGGTATGCCAGGATAGAGTAGTGTGACGGTCCATTCTCTCTGCCTACCCCTACGGTGAAACGACATGATGGTTTGTTGTCGTGGTGTTGTAGACATATTGGCATTAAAATTTTCAAAATCGACTAAAACTGACAAGCTGTGTGCTTTTGCCAAATAGGTACGGACTTGATTTCAAAATAATTGTTAAAACATCTTCATATAAAATGTATTTACCAGACGGTGTTTGGTGTGAATGTCATGTGACAGCAGTACTTGCTTGGCCCTCCCTTCCCGTATCATCAGCCTCACACGAGCTATGCGCTGGGCATCTGATGGCATGTCACTGTCTGGGTTCAGCTGATAATGGGACACCTCCACACCAAACAGGTCCCACTGACAGTAGCTGCCCAGCTCGGCAAACTCCAGAACGGCTTCGTCAGTTAGAAGAGTCCCTGAAGAGTGAGTATAGTATAATATAGGTATGTATCTCAGAGCTAGAGGTAGTATCAAGCATTCCACTTATTTCCTGGATTTTACTACACAAGTACGTTGTTTTAAATTCTCAATTCAGTATTTAACAAATGGTTCCATTATTTGGTCAGTGCATGAGATCCGATATCCTTTTTTTTGCACTTTCTTTACCTCAGGGAGTGTGGTTATTACCCGTGGCTCTTTCCGACTGAATTCTTGCTAGATATGCTAAGCTACCAATCATTGGAGAGAAGGGGGAATATCCACTTGGGTTCACTTCTCTCAACTGATTGGCGGCCGTATACGAGTACATAACTCGGATGTCCAGACTGATGTAAGTCTATTTGTCCTTGATAATGGTTATGCCTGTAGGTAGAGCAATCTTATTGCTTTATCGGGTCGCCTCGGAGGTCGACATATTTCATGATAGTGTGAGTTGCCTCAGGGATGCAATATCAATGTTATGATTCTTTCAAATTCTTAATCTTTAGGGGTTTTTTTATGATTCTCTTTTAAATTCTAATTATGTAATTGCAAACAATCTGGAATTATATGTCTGTAATGTTTGTGATTTTTGCACAAATAAATTAAATGAAATTTTAAAAAATTAGAAAATGACAGCAAACTCCCAAACATAAACAAGATGGGCATAAAACATGATATGCCCGCTTCCTCTCCTATAACTGCGAAACGTATATATTTAGTTCTCTCGGTGTTCCTGGATTTCAAATACATCCGGGTTATGAGAATAAGGCTAAGAAAAGAGATCATGTATAAATATTTTCAATTTTAGAAACACGTTTTACTTACTATCCAGATGGGACATGACAGCCTTATCTATCCGCCCGCCTGCCTCAGCATATAGCCGGAGGATTTCTTTGGGGGCTGCAGGATTGCGGTGAGGATGGAAGCTTACTCCACAACCTGTCTGCTCCTGTAACGACCCAGCAGCCTCTATGACACGCTTCTCAAAATCTACAATCAGAAGTTTATTTTAAAGTAATTACAATTTATTTTAAATTTATTGTTTCATAAAAAAAATATCCCAATGGAGTTAATTATCTTAGGATTGCATTTTACAATTTAGCCAGGACAACTGCCTTCTACCAACTCACCTATTTTGCCACTGATTATCAGCCGAAGGAGGTGGTATCTTTCTCCCCTTAACACATGACCCAAATATGAGAACTTACTAATCTTCACACTCGACAGCAGCTCTCTATTATCTCTGTCTGTCTGTAGTACGTCTGCATTACTGACCCTATCAGTCCACGGTATACGGAGCATTCTTACAGTATTATGTTAATCAAAAGCCAAGTTCTTCTTTCTCAAAAGCCAAATTTTTTTTCTTACCGTGAATAGGCCATACACTGGCTAGTTCACCCATAAAGCCCGCTCTGATGGATTTATCCTGCTCATAACCTTTTAACAAGTCTTCTTGCATCCGGTTATAGATGTCCTCTGTGTTCATATTGAGAGTGGAGGTGTCTTGCATAGCAGCTATGTAATATCCTGTTCCGGCCACAATATGGACTCTCGTAGCCTGAGATACTTTGGTAAGAAGTTTAAGGTCTAAGCCTAATCCATGTGTTGTGTTCTCTACTATTGTTCCTGTAAAATAAAAATGTGAGAGAACATTTAATAATAATAAATTGGATAATTTATAGAGCGCCACTTTTATGAATTACTCATCTCAAGGGCGCTGTAGAAGATGCTCCGTTTTATGAACTACATCAACCCTTTTTATCAGGAAAGGATAATTTGAAAAGGTGCGTTTTGAGTCTCGATCTCAACTCTGACTGATTCTCAATGCACTTAAGGTCTGCTGGAAGATTGTTACAGGCTGAAGGGTAGGCTACCGTGAAGGCTCAGTGGCCAAAGTTTGTGCTAGGAGCGCGTTTTGGCACAGTCAATCTACCGATCGCAGAACTCTTAGCTGATCGCAATGTAGACTGTCTGGCATTCAGGTTCTCGTTGATGCAGAGTTCAGATATATAAGCTGGTGCCATACCATGCAACGCCTTGAAAACCGTCCAGCAGAGCTTGTATTTTATCCTTTCTGGACATTTCAGCCAGTGGAGCTCCTCAAGATGCTGTTTATATGACAGTCTTATCAGTCTTGCTGCTGCGTTGAATGCAGACTGGAGTTTATTATACGTAGTTTGCTGTTTGGGGATGTTGGCGTAGACTCCATTGCAATAATCTAGTCGTTATACGACGAAGGAATTGATTTATGTTTTAAAACTATCAATGGGAATATTTCTTTTTATGAATCTTATTTGCTTTAAATGAAAGAAATTTTTTATTTCTTCAATGACATAGACAAACTGGTACCTATAAGCAGACACTCGTCTAATTTATATTGTATTGTATATAATGTACGGTGGATTTTCATTTCACTTTTGAAATGCAGATTGATCTGTCAATGTCTGAGATAAGTATTTGAAGAATTTTGGAGAGGAATCAAATACGTAACTAACTAACAATCACGCCGTCGTGAATGGTGCACTTAAAATTGTCATTGCAGACAAGCTAAGATGGCAGTACACAATGGAGTTCTCATGCTGGCCCTTTTGTACGAATCCAAGCATGGAAATGGCAAAAGAAAGATGAAAGTATAATAAATGCAGTAGAAATGAGATCTCAAATGCAAATATAAGAAATTAATGCAGTGAGAATGAAACTATTATGAACAAAATAATGAAAAGGACTTCAAAATGGTTTGGCACATCGAAAGAATGAAAGAAGAAAGAATGATAAAGAAAGTTAACGATATAAAAAGAAACAAAAAAGGTGGCACGAACAAATCAATCTAATTTTAAAAGTAGGCCATGACAGGAGTCAGAGAAATGACGTGCATGCATGACACAATGTATAGAAGTATATTGAGGAAGAGAAAGAAGTATTTCAGAAAAAGAAAAGTGATGTGGTTAATTCTTTCTTGCCTACCCCTCCGAAGAAATGGCTTGATGATTACAGCTTGGTGGTTAATTAGTTATTGTCTATAATTAATTAGCGATTCTTCTTCCGGTGCCGTGTCAGGTCCCCCCAAGGTTGGCGATCACTGTAGCGAAGACATCTCTGTCCTGGGCTACTTGGAACAGGTTCTGAACTCTGCTCACTCCTATCCACTATATTTCACAGCCAGGACAACTGCCTTCTACCAACTCCCTTATGTCAGTCTATTTTACTCATTAATATCAGCCGAAGGAGGTGGAATTTTTCTCCCCTTAGCACATGACCCAAATATGAAACCTTTCTAACCTTCACGCTCGACAACAGCTCGCTTTGGGCTCTGGCTATCGGTAGAACGTAGGCATTGCTGACCCTATCGGTCCACGGTATGCGGAGCATTCTGCGTTATTCCCACATCTCAAATGCCTCCAACAGGTTCATTACATTCACTTTCAGAGTCCAAGTTTCACAGCCTTATAGTAAAACAGATCATATCGTCGGTTCAAAGGTAAAACTCATCAAGTGACGTTTTAAATTTTTTTTTTTTTTTGCAATTTCTGTATCAGACTTGTGAATTCTACTTCAGAAAATAATCACCAAGTGTTTTTATTAAAGAATAACTGTTATTCTTTAATAAATACACTTGGTGATTATTTTCTGAAGTAGAATTCACAAGTCTGATACAGAAATTGCAAAAAAAATAAAAAAAATTAAAATGTCACTTAATGAGTTTTACCTTTGAACCGACGATATATAACATTTTATCATTCTTTGTCGGAGTTTCGGGTTAAGATTATCGTTGCAAATGAAGGTTCTCATTTTATTAAATGAAGCTTGTGCAACTTCAATTCTGCATTTTTTTCAATATCCAGCACTTCTAATGAAAGAAAATATTTTATATTATCTGGAGCTACTTACCCCCTCCAAACCTCTTATATGCCTTGATGTCATTCAATACGGCTGCATTAGTGTCTTCTCCATTGAAGTGCAGATTAGTTCGTGAGGAGTATGGAAGCTGACGGACAAACCCCACATTTTGCAGGGTAATAGGTCCCTCTAGATGAGGCTCCAGGGCGGCCTTGGGAGACTGATAGAAGTGAGTAAAGTCCAGGGACATGTGCTCATGAGTCAACGTTCGCCCTAGAGAACTGGGGCTCACGGAACCCAATACTAAAAATAATTACATAATATTCAATAACACAATGATCCGGACAAATTCACTAACTAACTAACTAACCATCACGCCGTCTCACCGGAAGAAATGGACCGCCACACTGTTCTGTCCGGACATACTTCTCTTGCTTCCTCTACATTCATACATCTTGTCATGCACACACATCGATTTCTCCGGCTCCCCACGTGATCGACGTTTAATATTTGATTGATTTGATCATGCCCCATTTTCCTCTGCCTTCCTCTTTTTCTAATTCCGTTCACGTCGTTTACATATACACATTACACCTTCTTTACTAGCCTGCCTTCATTAATTATTTTCATGTGTCCAAACCATCTTAACGACCCTTTCATTATTTTGTTCATAACACTTTCATTCGCACCGCATTCACTTCTTATACTTGCATTTGACAGTCTATCATTTACAGATTTACACACATTCGTCTTAGAGATCTCATGTACTGCATTTATTTTACTTTCTTCCTTCTTTTGCCAGTTCCATGCTTCGCTTCCATACACAAGAACACCATTGTGCACTGCCATCTTAGCTTTTTTGGATAGAGTTTTGTTTGCGATGACAACATTAAGTGCACCATTTACTCTGCTGCCTGCCCCAACCCGTCTTTCAATATCCTTCTCCATTCGCCCATCCTTTGTAAACATACTTCCTTAAATAAACAAATTCTTACATTTGTTCCAGATTTTTACCGTTCACACTAATGTTGCAGACTGTCATGTTTCATTCTTTTTCGAAACCTATGTATTACATGTCATTGAAAATCAATATTTACACAATTATATTTAGTAATTGGGTTAAAATAACCTGTTGTAAAAAAAATATGGAAAGCAATGAGAAACTACCACATTTAAGGACCAATTGGCATCCCAAGAACTAGCAAAGATGTTAAAAGACTTTGCTACAAACAAATCCCTAGGATTGAAACTTAAAAATCTAAAATTACAACGTAATGTGCATTACCCATTTTAAGTTTTGTTTTATTCTATTTAAAAAAATTGTAGCAAAGATTATTGAATTAATACATCTAAGACACGAACCATTTTTAACATATTTACTTCTAAAAAAATTAAACAGATGTCACTAGTGAACTAGTTTTGACAAATCTATTTTTAACATCACTAACTTACCAAATACGTGCAATATCGGACAAAGTTACTAGATGATATCAAAGATAAATAATATCTAAACGATTGATTTCTGTATCAATGTGTTATTCGTTATTACACATGTTATTTTATTTCCCGTAACAAATAGAATTGAAATGTGTCATTTATACAAAATAAATATAAATATGTGTTATGTAATAATTTTGTTTACCTGTTTCAACTTTCATCGCTGGAGAATAAAGTATAAGATGTTTTCAATGAATGAACACCGTGGTACTGGAGTCAAAATAAGATAAACGAGATAGTTAACTCTCCACACACATTCGTATCATGATTGTTATTATTGCGTCTATTTGTGTTGGTTAACATTTGGTTGTATGTGCTGGTTGACATTCATACACCCTACATTCCTACGCGTTCTTTTGTGTTGTGGTTCGTATAAGCAGACACGATAAGCTTACTTAAACGCTGTCAAAATATGTGTTAATGATTATCTTTAATTAACATATATTTAATTACAACATTGATTAAGGCAAGTTAGAAAATTTTCCTATGTTTTTGTCTCTTATCGAAATGTTTCAAATTACTGATTTCTCGTAAATTAATGCGCTCAGTAATAAACATCTAACTGGAATTATTAATATTTGTATCCGTAAAGCATACGGATAAGATTTTGCGTTGCACAGTAAAAACTCGATATAACGAGGGGGTATCCGTTAAAGCCGAAAGTCCGTTATATAAAAATAGGTTTCTTGTATTGTTTATTTACTTATATAAATAAACAATGCTTAACACAAACAAAATTGTATTTATTGTCTTCGGACACTCGTCGTGAAGTGACGTTGCTATTTGATATCGACGCGCTTGCTTTCGGTAATCCTGCTTTGAAAACGGAATCAAGTTTTGTTTGCACTTTTGAAGTTTGCTGTTTTTTTTATAGTCAACTCTCTAAAAATACGTATAAAATAGTTGATTTGAACTTCGTTATCTGACGAATAGTCAATAAATGTTATTAGATCGTCGAGATGTGATCTTACCATTGATAACTTCATTTTTGTCAGAGTTGATTCTTCTTCTTCGCTTTCTTCACTTCCTTCCTCGGCATTATGTCTCAAATTCTAGTGCTAGACGTATGAAGTGATTATCATGGCCGCTAAAAATTATTTACATGCGGCGACACTACAATTTAAGCATATACCTATAATATTAACAGAACGTTTTTTTATTATTTTTTTTACATTTGACCGATTTTTTTGTCCGTAATTAATCTAAACACATAATGATGACCCTGGGTTTTATACAGTAATAAAATAAAACACAACATCACGCCGTCTCATCAAAGGTGTAGGCAGAAAGAATAGACCGCCACAATCTTCTTTCCTGACATACTCTTCTCGATTCGTTCGTCGTTTACAATTTATCATTATTTCTTTCCATGTGTCCAAACGATATTTATAACCGTTTTACTATTTTGTTCATAACACTTTCATTTGCACTGCATTCACTTCCTATATTTGCATTTGACAGTTGATATTACAAATATATATTTAAAAAAATACGTAAGTCGTCGATTTGGAAGAATGCATCGACACAACACATGAACAAGTATGACACTAACGAGGCTCGAATACTTTCCAATATTTGGAGTATTTTCATATTGAACATAGTTGATGGTGTATGAGAAAGTATACATAAATACATTACATACGGCTAAGTCTACACCAAAGTGTTTTGTAGGTGACTCGCTTGGTGGCTGTCCAAAAATGACACATCCATTTAATTAGAAAATATCACGCTATTAATTAAGCTTTATTTATGCTTAATCGATAATCAATAGGGCACTAATGATTCGTAATCACAAAGATTTATAAATCCAGTCAAAAATTTATAAATCCACATTTATTTTCAAATCGAATGTTTCTTTATTTTATATGTATTGTTTCTTGCACTCTCAAAACTCCATATTAAATAATTAATATGAATGAAAACGTCTGGCTTCTAGGAGTTTTATTAAGTTTAATATGGAATGACATGTTTCGCTTGTCTAAACATTATTTGAAAAAAAAAAAATTTTGATAATTTTTTTAATAATGCCTTAGAAGGGCAAAACATGTCATTCCATCTAAAATACAATATTACTCCTAAAAGACAGGCGTGAAAGTTGTTAAAAGAATAAAAATAATAATATGAAGAAATATTCGATTTGAAAATAAATGTGAGTTTATTATTTTTTGACTATTAACTTTGTGTTCACAAATCATAAGTGCCCCTTACTTTTAATTGATTAATTCATCAAATAAATTAATATAAAAACTTAATCACTTAGACTTGGACTTGGATCTTCTGGCTTACAGAGATTCAGCACTAATGGCTATTCCTCTTACGTCTGTAGGAAACATTGTTGGAAATGTGATTTTGTAGTAATGGCGCTAAATGTATGATCAAGAGTGCTCCTCCGAAAGATGGCAAAGGGAGATTTAGGGTATATGATAAAGTCCTACATTTCAGAGAATGGAAGACCAGTTTAGGGTTGGGATTGTATATTTTAAAAATTATGTTCCCGAGGGGAAATGAAGAGGAGCAGTGCTTGGATGGAGTTGTGGTAGGAGATAGTATCCTGCGTGAGACCATTTTGTTTGAAAATAGCGCGACATTTTCAAATAAAATAATTTTGACAGACAGCAAGCGAGTCGGTGTGGCTGTAGCCTAAGTGTATGTGCATGAACAACTTTGTTTACTGCCTAAATGTGTTAGATCTTCTTCAGTGACAATCCTGGTATTTCTCGGAGCCTGTTCCTGGGATGTAGATGTCCAACTGTCTCGCCATCTTTTGGATGGTCTTTCTGGAGGTCGATTTCCTGTTGATACTTTATTTGCCGCTTTACTAATTACTATTTCAGAACATGCTCTCAGTCTTCCCCACGACATCTTCCACATTGCAGATCTATCTTATTTCGGAAGATCTTACTCTGTCTCGGAGTCTCGTTCCCGCAGCGATTCGGAGAGTCCTCATTTACTTCAACTTCAATCTGCTTTCAATGCGGCAGAACGACTTATAAAAGGTGTTCCATAAAACTCGCATATTTCACAACATCTAAAAGATCTTCACTGGCACAAGTGTCCTGAAAGAATCCAGTATAAACTATGCTGGACGGTTTTTAAAGCGCTTCTCGGAATGGCACCAGCCTATATATCTGAACTTTGTGTTGGTGATAACCCTTTGATCAGCAAACTCCTCGGCAATAGGCAGATTTTGAGCCAAAGCGCAACCCCCGGACAAATTTCGGAGATCGGGCAGTGTCAGGTCCGTCCACCTGGAATATGCTCCAGGAATATGTGATATTTTGAAAACCCACATTTTCAAAATATCACATAAAATGTAAGCAACGGTTATCTGATTGCTGGTGTCACATGCAGCTCTCATGACTAAAAAAACATTGTCAAAGCGCCCTTGAGGTGAGCTATTCACGAAAACGGCGCTATACAAATTAGCCTAATTATTTTTATTATTATAATTCTGTTGTTCTTAGGAGACGTTTTGTCCTGATGGTTTCAGCCCTCGTTTCGATTCCATATGTCATTATAGGACAAACGCATGTCTTGTAGATTTGTATTTTGCTCTCCTTTAGTATATTTTTGTTTTTCCAAACAGCATTTTTCACTTAATTAATTTCAACAAATGATTTTTTAAGTATTAAGTATTGAATATTGTATTCGTCGGTACAAATAATTAACACAGGGGCCTACCGCGACCGCCCCAAGTTCGGCAAGAGATAGAGATGAGTATTGGAGCCTTTTCTTCCAAGTAAAATCTTTTTTTAGTGTGGCGCCACCTCCGCGGTCCCTTTCACTCGGTCCTGGTCCCGAGTGCCATTGTTGGCCACTTCTTTGAATTTCCTTGTCCCCTGTGTACAATGAACTTCGGATTCAAACACTTTTGTAACCAAATTCACGCTATGAAAGGCGCTTATTAATAGCAAAATGATTTTTATATTATAATGTTTAAAGCGCCGTTTTAAGAATATATCACCCTGATATTACATCATACATTATATGGAAGTGAAGCTGAGTGTTCCCTGAAACAAAGATGACTGCACAATGGAGTTCTTATGTATGGAAGTGAAGCTTGGAGTTGGCAGAAGAAGGATGAGAACAGGATAAATGCCGTAGAAATGAGGTCACTTAGAAGTATGTGCGAAAAAACAATGCATAATATAATACCTAATGATGAAGTAAGAAAAGAAAGTAAGGCCGATGAATGCGTCCTAAATAAAATTAAGAAAAGATCCCTAAGATGGTTTGGACATATGGAATGGATGGATGAGGGAAGAATTGGTTAAAAATATATACACAAGTAGTATGAAAGCGTACTGCTGTACGGATGTGGGCTTGAAAATCTACCGCGGACGTTATTGGAAAACTCCAGGTGTTTATAAATAGGTGCCTTTGCTCAATATTAAATTGTGTCAAATGCCGTTCTCTGGACCATGGCAGGCGAAAAGCCAATTAGAGAACAAGTCGCTATTATAGATGCAAATGGCAGTGGATCAGTCACAGTCTGAGACAGAACCCAGCCTGCATCGCTCAGGGTGCACTAGACTGGTCCCCCGTGGGGGGAAAGAGGAAGCGAGGCAGACCGAGAGCCATCTGGAGAGCCTTGCAGGACAAGGTCAAAGCAGCAGGCCTCACTTGGGATGATGTTAGGCATGCGATAGAGTCAGGTAGAGAAGTTTCCTTAAAGTCCTTTGCACCACGGAGGTGTAACAGGACAAAAAGAAAAGAAGAAGATTGTGAAAGGAGAAGTAGTCGAGGAAGGCGGCCATGTCCGAAGTAGGAACAATCAACGAGCGTGCATGTTACGACGTGTGAATGTAGAAGAGGCTAGAGAGTTATGTCAGGATATAACAGTGCGGCGGTCCATCCTCTCTGCCTAACCCTCCGGAAAAACTGATGGTTAGTTAGTTAATTAGTTACAATATTTTAAAAAATGAAGACGCTCAGAAATATATCTGGCAAGACACTGCAAGAGAGAATAAGGAATACACGGATAAGGGGGATATGCGAGGTCGAGGATGTCGTTAGGTGGGGAAGGCAAAGGAGAAGATACTGGTATGCACACGTGAGGAGAATGGATCCATCCAGATTCCCCTTCATAGTGTTGCACGGCCAGCCCCAAGGTAGATGACCCCCGGGCAGACAGCTGGGAGTCGACTTCGCAGGAGGCCAATTCCTCTTAAGAAACAGGCGAATAGGCCTACACTAAGAATAAGAAGAAGAAGAAGATTTTCAAACCGATCGCGAATATGAGATGCAGCGTTCATATTTAGATTTAAAACACGTCTCAATGCGCTCTTGAGATGATGACGTCACGAAAACGGCGCTTTAAAAGTTATCATATTATTATTATAATATCCATTTCACGGCTGATCTAGGGTCGTCTAGGGCTATTATAGGGTCCTGCGGGTCCACTATTGCCACGCTCTCCGTCCTCCTCGCACAATATATGGTATAATACAATAACATCGTAGTAATAGTAAAAATACTCGCGCCGTAGTAGACAAGTGCTAGAAAAAATCATACCTGACAAATGCCAGCGGTTCCAAAACTATTTTAAAATAATTATTATCTTTTAAATGTAAGGCGGTTGGGAGAGTTGTTCCGGCTGCCACAGAACAAAGAGGCCTACGCAAGAATGATAGCCGATGTCGAAGGGACCTGACATGGCACAAGAAGAAGAAATGTAAGAGCCCGTTCCCACTTGTCGGGTGTCGGGTCCGGTTTTTAATCGGATGTTCCAATGGCAGAACATTTTATATGAAGCTATTCACACTTGTCGGAAACCGATTTTTTGTCGGCGCCGACAAGAAATGTCGGGTGTTTTGCCAGCCCTCTACGTCCGGAAAAAAATCGTGTCGTATCTCGCTCGCCTATGAGTATGTATGCAATCTATAGCAATCCTTCGTTGTATCACGACTTGATTATTGTAATGGAATTTATGCAAACATTCCAAAACAACAAATAAACAAACTTCAATCTGCGTTCAATGCAGCAGCAAGGCTCATTAAAGGCATTCCAAAAAAGTCCCATATAACACAACATCTCAAAGAACTTCACTGGCTTAAAAGTCCAGAAAGAATCCAGTATAAACTCTGCTGGACAGTCTTCAAAGCGCTACATGGAATGGCACCAAGTTATATATCTGAACTCTGTATAACGGACAGCCTAAATTCACGGAAATCCACACTTCGCTCGGCGAACTCCTCAGCAATAGGAAGATTAGTTGAGCCGAAGCGTTGCCCCAGTACAAATTTCGGGGATCGAGCGTTCGCGGTAGCCGGTCCATCAGCTTGGAACAATCTCCCTTCACACCTTAGATGCATAAATGATCCGACAGATTTCAGATCTAAATTGAAAACCCATCTTTTTCATATTTCATACCCAATTTAAACATTTATACTTTGTTCTACTATACTTTTAAACCGATCGTTTTTTAAGCGGTCACATTTAGATTTTTAGATTTAAAACACGTCTTAATGCGCCCTTGAGGTGATTACATCACAAAAACGGCGCTTTAAAAGTTAGCATATTATTATTATTATTTATTATTATGGAGCTGTTCATACTTGCCGGATGTCGGGCCCGACAACCCTCTCCCCGCTACGCCTTGTTCCGCCCGTGCGGGCGTTATTTCTTATTAAGTTATTTCTTTAAATAAATACGTGTGAACTAAAAGTAACTTTTTTATATTTTTCTTTAAACAAATTAATTGGTATAATTATCTTACCATAGAAATATCGACAACCTTTCTTCAGTACAAATGCAATCTCTAAATCTTGTATTTTGATAGTTTATGCTCACTGATATTCGAGTCAGTAGATCGTTGAATGTAGTTAATGACATCCTAAAATAATTGAAAAACTTAATTTCGTCACTTCTCAATTCTGTTATCAAGTTCTGAAATATACCCAAACTAAATCTTTCCCTCAGGATTGGATGCACCCGATATTTTATTTCCTTATCTGTCTTTATTTGTTTTCTTCTTAAATAATAATACATCACAACAACTTCGTCGACGTCCATCGTGCACAGTCGTCTCGCGTAGAGTGTCCAGCTTCGACCGTGGCCGACAACCGATTAATAATCGGTAAGTGTGAACAGAAGGCGCCGACATCCGATAAATAAACGAATCCGACACCCGACAAGTGGGAACGAGCTGTAAGACAAAAGATTACATCATAAAAAATTAAAAAAAATAAAATTGTTTAAAATAAAAAAAACTTTGTTTTAAATATCACAATTGATTATATTTTCTCGCGACAGCTGTTTCGCTAACCGATGTTAGCATCGTCAGGTCTTACAATCAACTCTATGATATCATAATATTTTTTTATTATACTCGTACACTTTTTTAAATGTTGATTGTAAGACCTGACGATGCTAACATCGATTAGCGAAACAGCTGTCGCGAGAAAATATAATCAATTGTGATATTTATAACAAGTAATCAAATGATTTTACTGAAATCTCTTGATGGAAGTTCATTTTATTAAATTTTATTGTTTTATTAAATTTTATTAAATTTGGAGCAAGTAGTTGAGTTCGTGTATTTAGGTAGTATGTTTACAAGAGATGGGCGAGTGGAGAGGGATATTGAAAGAAGGGTTGGGGCAGGCAACAGAGTAAATGGTGCACTTAAAGTTATCATCGCAAACAAAAGCCCATCCAAAAAAGCTAAGATGGCAGTGCATAATGGTGTTCTTGTGCCGACCCTTATGTATGGAAGTTAAGAATGGAATTGGCAAAAGAAGGATGAAAGTAGAATAAATGCAGTAGAAATGAGATCTCTAAGACGAATGTGTGGCAAATCTGTATATGATAGAGCGTCAAATGCAAGTATAAGAAGTGAATGCGGTGCGAATGAAAGTGTTATGAACAGTGAACGGAGCGAAATATATAGAAATATATATAGAGGAAGGCCGAAGAAAACGTGGCACGATCAAATCAATCAAATATTAAATTTCGGTCATGTGAGGAGTCGGAGAAATCAACGCGCGTGCATGACAAGGTGTATGAATGTAGAGGAAGCGAGAGAAGTATGTCAGGACAGAACAGTGTGGCGGTCCATTCTTTCTGCCTATCCCTACGGGGAGACGGCGTGATGGTGAGTTAGTTAGCCACAGGACAGAGAGGCCTACGCCAAAGTGATAGGGGACATCGAAAATACCTGACATGGCACTATAAGAAAAATAAAGGTAAGGAAGAAAAATGCATCATGAGTAAAATTAAAAATTTAACTGTTAAATTTACAACACTGTTATAACAACAGCATTTTATTATTATTATACAACTAACTAACCATCACGCCGTCTCCCCGAAGGGGTAGGCAAAGAGAATGGACTGCCACACTTTTCTTTCCTGACATATTTTTCCCACTTCCTCAACAATCATACACCATGTCACCACGCACGCGCTTCCTTTTCTCGGACTCCTCACATGGCCGATATTCAATATTTGATTTATTTGATCGTGCCACGTTTTCCTCGGTCTTCCTCTTTTCCTAGTTCCATTTGCATCTTTAACGTATACTTTTTTTACCATTATTTTTTCATTCATTCTTTCCATGTGTCCAAACCACCTTAACGGTCTATTTATTATTTATACACTTTATTAAAATATTGCGATAGCTGTTTCGCCAACCGATGTTGGCATCATCGGGTGTTACAAATAACAGTTGTTGATACCAACATATAATAAAACAAAAATGTGTGTGTTGGAAATTTAACAGTTATTTATTTTATTTTAATTAATATGCAATGTGTGTATGTGTTATATATTTTCAGTATCACCACATATGGAGGTACCTTCCTGTAAATATTAAAAATGTATATTTTCTGTTATAAAGAAAAATCTTCTCATAATTAATTAAAAGAGTTTGAGGATCTGTGAGATGATGGGATGGTCGAAATTCTCGGAACAGAGATTTGACTTTAGAATTTTGTTTCGAATTTCAAACTATCCTATTGTAAATGTACACCGACGCATCTCCACTCTACATAGTTTGAGAATTATATACTTCATAAAATATATACTCCATAAATACATACATACTTACTTACTTCGTGTGGTCGTACAACTCTTAGAGAGTTTTTCTTCATTAATCTTCTTCTTCTTCGATGGTCCTACAGCCCATATCGAGCCTTAGCCTCCATTATTCGTCGCCTCTAACTTCTCATGTCCTCCGCTTCGACCCTCCAATCTGACACTCGTAGCAATTTCGCCCCATCTCTCCCAACTTCATCCTCCCATTGCGGCCTTGTCCAATTAGTTTTCTACCACCTGGGTGCCACTCCAGCATCCTTTTTGGGGTTCATGATGACGGCATCCTCTGTACGTGACATGCCCATCTCTGTATATTCAATCTGATCTGTGTGGAGAACTGTGGTTTATGCGGGGGCATGATTACTTAGATTTGGGAGTTTTGATTCAAAATTTCTTACGCAAGCCGGGCTTCTGGGCTTCTATAGGAGAACCGCCACTGCTTGTATATGGTGTATCCTTTTAACCATTCTTCCCTCATTCATTCTTCCCATATGTCCAAACCATCTTAATGGCCCTTTCTTAATTTTATTTAGGACGCATTCATCCGCTTAACGTTCCTTTCTTACTTCATCATTAGATATTCTATCATTCGTCGTTTTTCCGCATATTCTTCTTATTGACCTCCTTTCTAGGGCATTTATCCTACTTTCATTCCACACTTCCACACATAAGGGGAAATATTATAAACAAAATAATGAAATAGTCATTTAGAAGGTTCGGACACATGGAAAAAATTAATGAAGAAAGATTGGTGAGAAACGTGGTACTATCAAAACAATAAAATATTAAATGTCGGCTAGGTCAGGAGAAATCGACGTGCTTGCATTACACGATGTATGATTGAGGAATCGAGATAATTATGTCAATATAAAGAACAGTGTGGCGTAAATCAAATCAACATTTTCTTTATTATCCCCACAATTTATAAATTTATGAAGTGTTGATATTGGTTTATAATATAGATTTAATAATTTAAAATATCTAATTATAACGCGATTGCGTGAGAGCGAAACGGGCGCTCCATCCTTTCTGCCTATCCTTTCTTAGATATGGAGTGATGTTAGTTGGTACATTTTCTCTATAACATTACACTATTAAATTATTATACAATAGCTTTGGGAAAATACATAATATTTATTTGGTATTAAAGTGTACGAGTAGTTATTTATGTTCTCTATTTTTTCTGGTGCCTATACTTGAATGGTTTAAATCTGTTCAGATATTTATGAACAGGCAGTCTGGTGGTAGACAGACACTTGACAAACCCACATAAAATAATGCCTGTGTGTGATGAGTATTAAAAAAAAGGGTTCCTAGGGCCCTATTCAGGGGTTGAACAACTTTTTAAACTTGGACTTGGATCTTCTGGCTTACAGAGGTTCAACTCTAATGGCTATTCCTCTTACGTCTGTAGGAAACATTGTTGGAATGTGATTTGGTAGTTGTTTTATGATGGGGCTAAATGTGTGGCCCGGAGTGTCCCTCCGAAAGAGGGCAAAGGGGGATTTAGGGTTTAGAATAAAGTCTTACATTATTGTCAAGGAATGGAAGACCAGTTAGGGTTGGGATTGTAGTTTGTAGTTGTAGTTGGAGGAAGATAAGAGGAGCAGTGGCTGGATGGAGTTGTGGTAGGAGATAGAGTACGTAGTGGGCTATCGGGGAGGATTTTTATTTTAATTTTTTATGATATTGCCTTAAAAACCGAAACATGTATGATAATTCTCATAAAATATAATTAAACATGTATAAAACAGATGTTTTATTTCGTATTGATTATTTTAAATAATAATAATAAATTTTATAATTTACAGAGCGCCATATTTATCAATTACTCATCTCAATGCCGCTGTAGAAAATGCTCCGTTTTAGGAACAAGTAAAATAAACATATTTAATATGAGGGCTGTACCTGACGCAGTCGATCAACCCTTCTTATCAGGAAAGGATAATTTGAAAAGGTGAGTTTTGAGTCTCGATCTAAACTCAGACTGAGGGTATGTTATCTAGAAGTTATTTATTATTCAATGCGAAAGACATATTTCGCCTTGCTAAGGCATTTGATAATGTCATACCAAGGTGAAACATTTCATTACCATAAAAATTTTAAGACGTTTTCGTTCGTTTTAACTAACTAACTAACCATCACGCCGTCTCCCCGAAAGAGTAGGCAGAAAGAATGGACTATCACACTTTTACTGATGCGACACTCCATCCTTCGCTTTTCGCCCCGCGGGAGACGCGGTGTGATGGGTTGCGAACCTCTTAATTATTGAATATATGTATAGCGTCGAGGGCCCGTTGAAAAAACCTCCTCGTTGGTTTTATGTATTTATGAGGATAAAGACGTTTTATTAAGGGACCACTGATACTGGCGATTTATTGCATTTCGGCACAAATAATTTGCCCATTGCAGAAGACATTGACCGCCTCGCATCCTCTCTGTGATGCAGAGTTCCGAGTAAGACGAAGATAATTGCGTTTGAACTATTACGTATTTTCAGTTTTATTATTATTAAATCCACTGATTCAAGACCCCTGACAAGGAGTCCTTCGTACATTAGATTTCTAATCCAATCTCGCAGCATGAGAAATACAATGTAATAAGTGTTCTGGGCTTGACATGACGTTACAGGTCATAGGAGGATCGCTTGAGCGCTGTGTAGAATCTAAAATTCCATCTCAGTTCATTATACTCCACTGAAAATAAAAATAAAACATTCCTCTGGTCTATTGTACGCCCTAGAACCAATTAGAATTCGATCTCACAATCTGACCGGTTTCAGATTCGAGAGCGATTATAAAATTATACATTAAATCTTTACTTAACTAACTAACTAACTAACTAACCATCACCGAAATGGAACGCCACACTGTTCTGTCCTGACATACTTTTCTCGATTCCTCTACATTCATACATCTTTTCATGCACGCACGTCGATTTCTCTGACTCCTCACGTGACCGACATTTAATATTTGATTAATAATAATAATAATAATAATAATAATAATAATAAATTGGATAATTTATAGAACGCCATTTTCATGAATTACTGCTGATTGATTTCATCGTTCCACGGTTTCCTCGGCCTTCCTCTATTTCTAGCTCCGTTCACACCGTTTACATATACCTTCTTTACCATTCTGTCTTCACTCATTCTTTTCATGGGTCCAAACCATCTTAATGACCCTTTCATTATTTTGTTCATAACACTTTCATTCGCACCGCATTCACTTCTCGATTTGACACTGTATCAAATACAGATTTGCCACACATTCGTCTTAGAGATCTCATTTATACTGCATTTATTCCACTTTCATCCTTCTTTTGCCAGTTCCATGCTTCACTTCCATACATAAGGGTCGGCACAAGAACTTCAATTTCAACAAACTCGGCACAAAATCTGTACTCACGATTATTAAATTCAATGTGACATGAACCACGAGATTTTATAATTTGTAGACTGATATCTTCTTCTTCTCGTTGTTGCTCTCCTATCGGAATAATGTTATGAACTAAATAACGAAAGCAACATTAAGATGGTTTGGACACAAGGAAAGTATGAATGAAGAAAGAATGGTAAAAAACGTATAAGTTAACGATGAAATGGAAATAGAAATAGAGGACTTAGAGTTGTCATCGCCAACAAAATCCTTCCCAAAAAAGCTAAAATGACAGTGCACAATGGTGTTCTTGTACCGACCCTTATGTATGGAAGCGAAGCATGGAAATGGCAAAAGAAGGATGAAAGTAGAATAAATACAGTAGAAATGAGATTTCTTAGACGAATGTGTGTATACTCTGTGTATGATAGTGTCGAATGAAAATATAAGAAGTGAATGCGGTGCGAATGATGGTGTTATGAACAAAATAATGAAAGGATCATTAAGATGGTTTGGACACACGAAAAGAATGAATGAAGAAATAATGTCAAAAAATTATATGTTAACGTTGTAAATGTAACTAGAAATAGAGGAAGACCGAGGAAAATGACACGATCAAATAAATCAGATATTGAATGTCGGCAATGTGAGGAGTCAGAGAAATCAACGCGCGTGCATGACACGATGTATGAATGTTGGGGAAGCGAGAGAAATATGTCAGGAAAGAAAAGTGTGACAGTCTATTATTTTGTGTCTACCCCTTCGGAGAAACGGCGTGATGATTAGTTAGTTAGTTAGTTATAAACAACTATTTTCTGATTGCTGGTGTCAGATGCAGCTTTCATAATTAAAAACATTGTCAAAGCGCCATTGAGGTGAGTTAAAGCAGTGCCACACTGTTTTAAACAAGCTCTCCACATCGGTCTCCACCGGCGGTTTAAAACTGTGTACACTTGTTTGAAACCAAAATTCGTTTGACCTTCAACAATATTTGAGGACGGACGCGCATAGTTTGCGTGTTGTAAACCGTTGTAAACACGCATTCCACATGTGGGGCTCCACATTCCAAAGTCACCCTTGTGGAGAGCTTGCTTCAAACAGTGTGGCACGGCCTTTATTCATGAAAACCGCGCTATACAAATTATCCTAATTATTGTTATTTAGCTAGAGGTATATATTGGTTATATTTCTATTTTAAATTGTATGAGTCATCTTCAGTATACAGGGCAGCCACAAGAGTCGGGCCACACTTGGCTGTGTGTAGCTGTAGCCGTGGTCAGCGACCACAATACCCCCTGGAATGCACGTTTCATTTCGTGGAGCAACTGATCCAAACTGCTGAGGCGACTCTAATAAGTCTATTCTGTCAATAGACCAACGCGATAGAAGGCTAGACGGTTCTGAAAAGAGAGAAGCGAAGGCGCAGGGCAGACCAAACAATCACACATGAAATTGTGTATTTAAAAATAAACATTATAAAGGATTATTGGTTATCGAACTTATTCTTTCAATCTTCTCATTCATACTTGTTTTCTGTATTGTCATTCAGCCTATCCAAAAAAGCTAAGATGGCAGTGCACAATGGTGTTCTTGTGCCGAACCTTATGTATGGAAGTGAAGCATGGAACTGGCAAAAGATGAATGAAAGTTGAATAAATGCAGTAGAAATGAGATCTCTAAGACGAATGTGTGGCAAATCTGTATATGATAGAGTGACAAATGCAAGTATAAGAAGTGAATGTGGTGCGAATGAAAGTGTTATGAACAAAATAAGGAAAGGGCCATTAAGATGGTTTGGACACATGGAAAGAATGAGTGAAGACAGAATGGTAAAGAAGGTATATGTAAACGGCGTGAACGGAGCTAGAAATAGAGGAAGGCCGAAGAAAACGTGGCACGATCAAATCAATCAAATATTGAATGTCAGTCACGTGAGGAGTCGGAAAGATCGACGTGCGTGCATGACAAGATGTATGAATGTAGAGGAAGCGAGAGGCGTATGTCAGGACAGAACAGTGTGACGTTCCATTCTTTCTGCCTACCCCTCCGGGGAGACGGCATGATGGTAAGTTAGTTAGTTAGAACTTATTCTTTCTGGGAGGTTGTAGGGGAGGTTATTACCGATGAATTATGTCATGTAAGTTAGCAAGCAAAAGTGAACCATTTATGAAATAAAATTAATTTAAGTTTATTTTATGTATCGAGGTTAGGTGTTCGAACAACAACAACAAACCATTTCACCGCAGGGATAGGCAGAGAGAATGGAACGCCACACTACTCTATTCTGATTATTATTATTATTATTATTATTATTATTATTCTGATGACTTGTATTTTAAATGCGCCGTTTTGTAAAATCAATTACTCCAAGGGCGCACTAGGAAATGACTGACCGAACAGTGCAGACTTTAGAAATTTCTTAAATTTAACGTCACTATCCTCATACTTAATACTAACATGGAGGCTATTCCACGTCAACGGACCCGCAACGCTGAAAGCACGATCATAGAAACTTGCTTTACATACCTCTCTGCTGACATACCTCTCAAGCTTCCTTCCTTCACATTCATACAACAATTTTCGGAGATCGAGCGTTTGCGGTAGCCGGTCCATCAGCTTGGAACAATCTTCCTTCATCAGTTCCATGCTTCACTTCCATACATAAGGGTCGTTACAAGAACACCATTGTGCACTGCCATCTTAGCTTTTTTGGATAAGCTTTTGTTTCCTATGATTAATTTATTAATTAATTATTAATTATTAACTAACATTCCAAAGTTGACTGTTAGTTAATTAATATGAAAATTGATAGTTGATAAATTAATTAATTAATTATACATGGAATTACATCTTCTGGCTTACAGAGGTTCAGCTCTAATGGCTATTCCCCTTTCGTCAGTAGGAAACAGTTGGAATGTGATTTGGTAGTTGTTTTAGGATGGGGCTAAATGAATGGCCCGGAGTGTCCCTCCGAAAGAGGGCGAGGGGGGATTTAGGGTTTAAGATAAAGTCTTACATTATTGTCGAGGAATGGAAGACCAGGTAGGGTTGGGATTGTATTTATAAAAAAAAAGTCTGTTCCCGAGGGGAAGACAAGAGGAGCAGTGCCTGGATAGAGTTGTGGTAGACCATTTTGTTTGGCGGAGTACGTAGTGGGCTATATTGGTGCCTTGTAGTGATTTAAAGAATAGTGAAATTGTACTAAATTGTAAATTCTACGTACTCGTATGCGTTCAATATTTCTTGTACATGGAATACGAAATGAAAACACTTGTACCCTGAAAATATGTAAACATATCGTAATTCATCAATATATTGAATTTCACATTCTACGCCAATTCATCCTCTGCTAAAATTGATAAGTTTTTTTTTTTATAAAATATTTCTAAACAAAACATCAAAATAAAATGCACGTGTTATCAAGTTTATTTTCTGTTTATCTGACGGTTGAATACCTCTATACGACTATGCGGCTGTTCGGTAGCCAGCAATCATTATATTCCGATCTGATTAGACCGTAATAGATTTGAGATATATTACCCAATACACCAATGGCCTGTACAAGTACGCAGGTATCTTATGTATTTATTATCAGGTGTAAACACTGACACTGCAGGTACGCTGCATTTTTAAAAGGAATAATCAAAATATTTGGTTTAGAACAAGCTACCGAAATAGTTTATTAAATTAATATTTACAAATTAACTAACCAACCATCACGCCCTTTCCCCGAAGAAGTAAGCAGATCGCCACATTGTTCTATCCTGACATAGCTCTTGCGTCTCTTCTACATTCACACATCGTGACATGCACGCTCGTCGATTGTTCCTACTTCGAACATGGCCGCCTTTCAGTAATTGATTAATTTGGTCATGCCATGTCTTCCTTAACCTTCCTCGGCTTCTTTTTCCATTCACACTATGTGTATATATCTTTTTAACCATTCTTCCCTCTTTCATTCGTTCCATATTTCCAAACCATCTTAGTGACCCTTTCTTGATTTTGTTTATCACGCATTCATCCTCTTTACATTCCTTTCTTACTTCATCGTTAGATATTCTATCATACATTGTTTTTCCGCACATCCTTCGTTGTGACCTCATTTCTGTGGCAATTATCCTACTTTCATCCTTCTTTTGCCAACTCCAAGCTTCACTTCCATACATAAGGGTCGGCACTAGAACTCCATTGTCCACTGCTATCTTTGCTTCAGTCGATATATTTATATTTGCGGTAATGACTTTGAGTGCACCATTTATTTTGTTTCCAGCTTCCACCCTTCTTCCGATATCTTTCTCCATTTTTCCATCTCTTGTAAACATGCTTCCCAGGTAGACAACTTCGGTAACTTGCTCTAATTTCTCATCGTTCGCACTTATGTCACAATCTGTCATACATTCTTCTTCATCAATACGCACGTTGATTTCTCCGACTCCTTACGTGGCCGACATTCAAGGTTTGATTTATTTGATCGTGCCACGTTTTTCTCGTTCTTCCTCTATTTCTAGTTCCATTTACACCATTATTATAAACTTTTTTTTACCATTCTTTCTTCATTAATTCTATCCATGTGTCCAAACCATCTTAATAATCCTTTCATTATTTTAATCATAACACTCATTCGCACCGCATTCACTTCTTATATTTTCATTCGACACTCTATTACACACATTCGTCTAAGAGATCTCATTTTTTACTGCATTTATTTTACTACTTTCATCCTTCTTTTGCCAGTTTCTTAGCTTCCATACACAAGGGTCGGTACAAGAACACAATTGTTTTAACTTCCCACATAAATATGTATTTTCCTATTTCAAAGATACAGGTTAAATATAATATTCGAAATATGAAAATAAAAAACATTCTGTTTTGATGTTCACCTGTTTCGAATATTATGTATTGACAATATAATTCCTACAGATTTCACACAGTTTGGGATCTCGGACAAAGGGCATCTTGAATGAGAAGAATGAAATGGCAATCCCGAACTTTCTCAGGGTTCAAACGGGAGATGAAAAAATATGTCTCGCCTTTTGTTACCGTGGTGGGACGCTATTTCACTAGATATGGTCGGCAGTTTATTAAATGGGCATTTGGGCTCCATCTCCATTGTCAACTCTCACAATGGCGCCTGGCGGGCCACTTGAACACCTCCAAAACTAACTAAAAAAACACGCAATGTAAATGTGTTTTTCAATTTTGTCTTGCTTTGCCCCAAATGTTGTTATATGTTCTGATTTTGAAACCAGGTAAAACAGCGATAGAATACTCGTAAAATATGTAATCAGAATTTCTAGAATAATCGTTTGGAGCAAGTTACTGAATTTACGTATCTGGGAAGCATGTTTACAAGAGACGGAAAAATGGAGAAAGACATCGAAAGAAGGGTTGGTGCTGGGAATAAAATAAATGGCGCACTCAAAGTCATTACTGCAAATAGAAATATATCCACAGAAGCAAAGATGGCAGTACACAATGGAGTTCTAGTGCCAACCCTCATGTATGGAAGTGAAGCTTGGAGCTGGCAAAAGAAGGATGAAAGCAGGATAAACGCCGTAGAAATGAGATCACTAAGAAGAATGTGCGGGAAAACGTTGTATGATAGAATACCGAACGATGAAATAAGAAAGAAATGTAAGGCAGATGACTGCATCATGAATAAAATTAAAAAAGGATCCCTGAGATGGTTCGGACATATGGAACGAATGGATGAGAGTAGAATGGTTAAAAAGTTGTACACAAGCAGCGTGAGTGGGAAAAGAAGCCGAGGACGACCGAGGAAAACATGGCATGACCAAATTAATCAATTACTAAAAGGCGGCCACATTCGAAGTCGGAATAATAGACGTGCGTGCATGGTACGATGTATGAATGTAGAGGAAGCTCGAGAGGTATGCCAGGACAGGCCAGTGTGGCGATCCATCCTCTCTGCCTATCCCTCCGGGGAAATGGCGTGATGGTTAGTTAGTTAGTTAGTTATCGTTCTATTAAACGATGAAGTTAGTGAATAAATAAACAGTAAAAGTTAGTGGAAAGCGACGGGAAACTATCACATTAAGAAGGACTAAATGGTATCCCGTGAACCAGCAAAATATGTTAATAATAACATGCTAACTTTTAAAACGCCGTTTTTGTGATGTAATCACCTCAAGGGCACATTAAGACATATTTTGAATCTAAAAAAATGAGAACGCTGCATCTGATTGAAATTCGCGATCGATTAGAAAGTATAATATAACAAAATATGTAGGTTTTAAATTGGGTATGAAATATGAAAAAGACGGGTTTTAGATCTGAAATCTGTCGGATCATTTATGTATCTGAGGTGTGAAGGAAGATTGTTCCAAGCTGATGGACCGGCTACCGCAAACACTCGATCCCCGAAATTTGTACTAGGGCAACACGGTACTAGGGTACTAGGGCTCAACTAATCTTCCTATTGCCGAGGAGTTCGCCGAGCGAACTGTGGATTTCCTTGTACGAGTATTTAAGCTGTCCGTTATACAGAGTTCGGATATAATAATTTGGAGCCATTCCATGTAGCGCTTTGAAGACTGTCCAGCAGAGTTTATACTGGATTCTTTCTGGACTCTTAAGCCAGTGAAGTTCTAGTAAAAAGTGATGTAAAAGTAAAAAAAAAAAAACAAAGCCTTTTCCTAGTGCGCCGTTGGGATAATACAAAACGGCGCATTTTAAAAATGGATTACAACAGTGAACTGTAACCCGAAACTCAGGACGTCCCCAACTTCGATGAAGGGACGACGTTAAAGAGACGTGGATGCATGTTGCCCAGGTGATGGAGGAGGCCTACGTCCAGGAGTGAACGGATAAAGGCTTGATGATGATGAATTATGAATAAAATATTAATCAGGAAATAGCTCAAAATCGAAAAATACAAAGAAAAGTTTGACATGTCCAAGTAAATAATGAAAAAAGTTAAGTCAATATCCATCCACGACGGCGTTTTCTCACGTAATCCTCGCAAGGACTTCAGAAAATACTCATATATCACAATGTGGGGTCCACAAAGCCCTACTATGTATCATCTGAATCGCAGACAGTCGATGCTACGATCTCCAAAAGAAAATATCTAAACACGTCTCACGGCGCGACTGCGATTCGACGTCGCAGGTCCGACAACATTGAAAAAACTAGTAATCGAAATACGAAAATGGTGCCGTATAAAAAACATCTTCACAATCTGGACGTAATTATGGTATTTTTCAATTCACTTTGTTACCTACCCCATGGGATAGGACGACGTTCACGATTTCATTTCCATCACAGATTTTTACTTACTAGCATTTTCTTTATAGAACCAATTAAAGCGGAGAAAATTGAACTTGATTTCTTATCATGTGGGTTTGAAGCAAAACGAAGAAGAGAGGGAGGAGAGATGTTTACTCTTCTTCTTTACTTTTTTTCCAACCACCAGCAGGTCCAAGCGGCAAATTATACCAGGAGAGCAGAAACGCGAGGAGGTGACGATTAATATTGTAAGCGCGGTCTACATCACACAAGTAACTATACTCAACTGAAAATTTAAAGTAAAAATGTATAATAATTTGTACAATTGTATTTAAAACTAAAAGTAAAACAATATGACCTTTTTATTAAAACCTGCTTTAATTCGAGCGTTTAGCACACGTAACACTTAAACCCGTGAGAAATTATTATTATGCGCACTTAGTAATAAAAGATTATTAACGTATTTTCTGTGCTGGATTTTGTAGTATGAAATGATTCGACATTTTGACAAGTATCGTATGCTTTTAAATCCGATGTATTTATCGCGCTGAGGATCAATTTTACTACGTAGTAAATTTTATACTATGGTATCGTATAATCGTGTGGCTTCCGCTCGCAGCTTGTCGTCTCGCTCGCGCTTGTGGTGAAGTCGTGTCTCCTTGTCTAGCACTTGTTGCGCGGCCGTGTCAGGCAACCAAGATGGCGGCTCACCCGCGCGCCTTTCTGTTCTCCTGGTAGTTTGAATGCTAAAACAACCGGCTGATGCTCTTTCATGATCAACAATGGAAAACCCGAGGTTGAATTTGTTTACGTTTGTGATTGATGCAAACGTCCGTTGAACATGTTTGAAAGTAAACGTTTTGTTGAAGTAATCTCAATCTGTTGAAGTTTATACTCTATATCTACTCTCATTTTTTTTCTTAGCATCTTTTCTTATTAATTACCTATTTAATCAAATCACACGCCGATTTTTTATTTTGACTTTTGAAAAATTTCGTTTGATTCAGTTCTGATAAACATCTCATACAACCCGAAAGGTTGGCGTGGCGATCTAGTAGAAAATACCAACGTCCTAAAGTGTAACAATGCATGAATAGTTTCTCTAACACTAGTAGCGTTATGTTTATTTTGGTTTGTAATAATATTGGTTCCGCTAAAAACTTTAACGCATCCATCGTCAAGCCAAGTTTTTTCGGCATTGTTAAGCGTTTTGTCTCTATTCGATAAACTAATTTATGCCGAATTCCGTCATTATCGTTTATTTAATTGAATTATTGTGTTACGTGTGTGGATGCACTTAGGTCTTCTTCTTCTTCTTTTAATAGATCTGTGACACAGAAATCATATCCGTCAGATGATGAGGTCCAGCTGTCCCTCCATCTCTTAGGTGGTCTTCCAGGTTGGGCGGTGTCCGGAGGGGATTCCATAAGCGGCTGTATATGCAAGTCTGTCACCATCCATTCGGGCTACATGGTCCCTCCAGTATCTTCTTCTGGATCTAGTCCACTGAACGATATCCTCTATTTCGCAAGTTTTGGATACATTTAGGCACATGTCATATTACCTTGTCTAAAAGATTTGTTCTATAACAACACTTCTCCAATATTGACGTTTTTTATGTTTAACACCTGCATCATCAAATACAAATGATCGGGAAAATGATATAAACTATCCACATGAAACATCTCCCGATGATGAAGGTGTTAAACCTTCGAAACATGTCGAGAAAATAAACTCAAAAGGGGAAAAAACAGTGTTTTAATTCATAAAAAAAATCGCTATAACTATTATATTGATTCTCATGACATGTAGATACATACGTAGATAATCTATCGCCATTTTATTGTGACCTACACTAGACCAAAGAATGTGTGAGAATCACACTGTCTCATCGCTGGGAATCGAAGACCGGACCTTCGATGCGGCAGAGCTGTTTCCAGGCTACCACGAAGTTCTTCAATACATATACTCGTACATATACCCTCAGACGTGGAAGCAAAATTGAAGTAAAAATATTTAAAATTATTGCAAACAATAAGCGCGAATTAACGGGCTACCCAGTTATAAGTATTGAATATCTGTTTATAATTAGACCTGTTATTGCTTATGACAGTACGATATTAACGCTTCCGTGTGTGGCCTGTTCTCATATTCGCTAATAAATAAATACGATTGTGTTGTGATTACGTAAAAATTGTGTCACCGAATCCCCTCGTGTGTGGCCTGTTATCGGGGTGATTGGAGAAGTCGCCGCGTCTACTGTTTCTATATGACTAATCTACGAGTATTTTATGATTC
Source organism: Lepidostoma basale (assembly GCA_022606425.2). Classification (NCBI taxonomy): domain Eukaryota; kingdom Metazoa; phylum Arthropoda; class Insecta; order Trichoptera; family Lepidostomatidae; genus Lepidostoma; species Lepidostoma basale. The sequence continues at coordinate 266,840 of JAHDVF020000390.1, read as the reverse complement.
AATACGCAGTTTATACGGAAAGTTCATTACTAATATTGTTAAATTTTTCCATGCAGATAAGCGATTCGAAACACATTTTATAATCTATTTTTTTCAAGAGCTAAGTAAAAAGCTGACAAACTACGATGAATATAATTATTGCGATAGAAATGAGATTTTTCATACGATTGTTCAGTTGTCATCGCAAACAAAAACCTATCCAAAAAAGCTAGAATGGCAGTGCACAATGGTGTTCTTCTACCGACCCTTTATTATTATTATTATTATTATTATTATGATTTGTATTTTAAGTGCGCCGTTTTGTAAAATCAATTACTCCAAGGGCGCACTAGGAAATGACTGACCGAACAGTGCAGTCTTCAGATGTTTCTTAAATTTAACGTCACTATCCTCATACCTACTTAATACTAACATGGAGGCTATTCCACGCCAACGGACCCGCAACGCTGAAAGCACGATCATAGAAACATGCTTTATTGGCTCTGACTGGAATCGCTATGTTGTTTGCACTTGTTTCTACTGATCGGAGTGAACGTTGCCTTTCCGTTGGCATGGGTGTCACGCAGAGGTCCGATATATACGCTGGCGCTCTCTGGTGACCCTTATGTATGGAAGCGAAGCATGGAACTGGCAAAAGAAGGATGAAAGTAGAATAAATGCAGTATAAATGAGATCTCTTAGACGAACGTGTGGATACTCTGTGTATGATAGAGGGTCGAATGAAAATATAAGAAGTGAATGCGGTGCGAATGATGGTGTTATGAACAAAATAATGAAAGGATCATTAAGATGGTTTGGACATATGGATAGAATGAATGAAGAAAGAATGGTAAAAAAATTATATGTTAATGATGTAAATGGAACCAGAAATAGAGGAAGACCGAGGAAAACGTGGCACGATCAAATAAATCAAATATTGAATGTCGGCCATGTGAGGAGTCAGAGAAATCGACGCGCGTGTATGACACGATGTATGAATGTTGAGGAATCTAGAGAAATATGTCAGGAAAGAAAAGTGTGGCAGTCCATTATTTCTGCCTACCCCTTCGGGGAGACGGCGTGATGATTAGTTAGTTAGTTAGTTAGTTTGTTCATGAATGATGTACGAGAATTCTAAGAAACGAGAATTCGAGTCTCGTATTAGAATTTAGACCTTTTACATGTATAAATAGAAAATCCAACAAAGTAAGGCTAAGTTTTGAACACACTATTATTTAATTAAAGAAGAAAGAATGTGAAATGAAGTATACATTTAATAGTGTATGAAAGTAGGATAAATGCCGTAGAAATGAGATCACTGAGAAGAATGTGCGGGAAAACGATATATCATAGAATACCGAACGACGAAATAAGGAAGAAATGTAAGCCATGATTGCATCATAAGTAAAATTATAAAACGATCCCTGAGATGGTTTGGACATATGGAACGAATGGACGAAAGAAGAATGGTTAAAATGTTGTATACAAGCAGTGTGAGTGGAAAGAGAAGTCATGGAAGACCAAGGGAAGCATGGCATGATCAAATTAATCAAATACTGAAAGACGGCCACATTCGAAGTCGGAAAAATCGACGAACGTGAATGTTACGATGTTTGAATGTGAAGGAACAAGATAGGTATGTCACTACAGAACGGTATGGCGGTCCATCCTCTCTGCATACCCCTCCGGGGAAATGGCGTGTTGGTTAGTTAGTTAGTTAGTGTGTTTATTATTTCTTGAACAATGATGTTAAACTCCATATTAAATAATTGGTACGAATGAAAACATCTGTTTTCTAGAAATTTTACTATAATTTATGGTAATGACATGTTTCACCTTTCTAAGTACTATCTACGAAACATGTAATTGTCACACATTATAATTTTAACTTCTAGAAAACAGACGTTTTCAGAAATCAGATCCTACCAGACGCCACCCAGGACAGACAGCCCCAGAGACGCCATACAAAAAGAGCCGACCTCAAGTAAATGGGACAAGGCTAGAAAAAAGAAAAATATTATTAAACACTTGATTGTTGTTGTTGTTGTATAAAATATTATAGGACTTCTAGAAAACGGACGTTTTAATTAGTAATAATAAACATGTTTAATGTCTGCTACGTCAAATCTACCTTACTCTAATTTGCGCTGACATTTATAATATTTTCCTTCTCAAGTAGCCAACGACAAGTCGTATAAATGGAGTTAGATTCTATGTACCAAAATGCATTGATATGTTTAGATTTAATATTCCGCATACGTCAGGTGAGGGCAATCACCAAATTGACCACAAACAATGGATTTTTTCCGTAATAAAAATTCTTCGTATCAAAATAATCTCCCGAGTCCCTAACGTGAAAATATGCGTTCGTTTCTATCGAAGTTAATGGCAACATTTGTGGTATCTCTCATCGGAAACACGCCGAGACTAATTCATATGAAAGGTATGCTAATGCACGGAGATGGCATTGTTGTGTGAAGGGACGTACCCAGAACCCACAGGCAATGTTATACCATATTTTATTCTTCTTCTTAAAGTGCCCTGTCAGGTCCCCCCGACGTTGGCGATCACTCTGGTAAAATCCTGCGCTGTCCGGAATAGCTCCTCCACATATGTTATTATTATATAAATCCCTATTTCTAAAACTAATTAACTATCTCAATAAATGTGGTCTGTCACCCTTTTGATTGATGACAAGAAAAGGCTAAATTAAATTAACGTAAGTCCCGGATGGACAAGGAACAGGCCTAGATAGTGCAGCGAGACTGATGAGAGGGCGTCGCTGCGTCCTATAACAGTCTCGGGTGGTGGTGGGAACCTTATATAATTAACTATCTAACTAACCATCGCGCCGTCTCTCGAAGGGCTTGGCAGAAGAATGGACTGCCGCACTTTTTGTTACAACACATTTTATTTTCACTGAACTCAGACAAGTTTCGGTTACAAGTAACCTTTATCAATGTATACAATTTTAACAATCAAATAAAACAGAGCGGTCACTTAGATACTAAATGGACGATCGAGTTATGTATAAAAGTGGAAGGGGTATAATTAGGAATGAGGAGAGGGGAAATGTAACGGGAACATATCGAGCATGAGAATTGAATTTAAATTAAATTGGTTATTTATTATATTTTCATTATTTTTTATGACTCTTTTAATTTCTAAAATTTCTAAATTGTTTAAAGTTAGGTTTTTATTATTAATATGCAGAATTTCAATACCGTTTTTTTTTTTTTTTTTTTTAAGTTTCATTCATTGGATATCACTTGGGCCTATTTTATGTAATAGATTCCCGTTGCTTTAATTTTTGTATACAGCTGGTTATTTGAACCTAGTTCATGTATACCTATAATTTTTTTAGCAATTGATTCTTATGACATGTAATAGGTAGCAAATCTATCGCCATTTTTATAGTCACGTGAATTCTACCAGACTAAAGACAGCGTGATTTTTTCACACTGTCATCGCATTGATCTTCTGTGATCTTGGCACTCTGGCATGAAGGCAGTCCGAAAATAAATTAAAACAGTTGTTTTAACCCTCCCTTCCCTATGATGGGTATATTCTACACGTTGTTTCTAATAACCTTCAATGTCTTTATAAATATAATAAATACAAGGTTAAGATTTTAGGCATTCCTCCATAATATATTTACGCATTGATTTAAAAAATAATATTAATAATAATCAGAATTTATCGGGTACATCGGAGGTATTTTGTGAACATCGAAAACGAATTCGCGTATGTGAGTGCGCGACACTATATTCGCATCTCACTCTTGCACACTTCACTGTGGAAGCGCGAGGAGTTCAATATTCTCACTGCCGCCGGCAGTAGCTCTCGGGCTTGCAACCAGAATGGACCTATGCCCGTTCCGTGAGCGTTACCAGATGTTTTTTTCACATGTTTTCGATAAATAAATCTCAATTATTATAATTTTTGACTTCAATTATAATTAATTACGGGATTAGCTATGAATGTTCTTTTTTCCGATTTAAAATCGCTAATTTTTTATCGGATACTGACTACCTAACACCGGAACCCGCGTTTTTATTTTAGCACCTTAAGGGAAAGGTTAATAAAAAGCGCCCAGTCCGACCCAGTCCTCGATAACCCATTAACTAGATCACTTGTTTATAAACCTCTTGGCTCCACTAAATCACGCCGGAGTCGGAATTAATTACGGATGTCTGTGCTCACGGGGACATTGTGCAACCCGCGCCCGCGTCCAGCTCACCGACACATTTGTACAAATAGACAATTACCCTCCTAGGTAGGCCCGATATACTGACATAGACACGTTCCTGGCGATACCGGGGTAAGTCATTAAGAAAGGTTATACAATCGGAGATTGCTCCATTGCTATGATAACAACTATTACGGCGAGTGAGGAAGAGATTGCTAGCTGTTGTTTATTTTTATTTTCAGTTTAAGTTCACTCTACACTTAATAGATGCTATATCTTAATAGATGACGCTTGTGTAGAGTGAACTTAAAAATGTAAAGATAGGCGTGGAATCCTACCATATATACAAGTTCCAAAAATGTGTCAGCCGTGGTGGTCGTAAGAAGGGCGGAATGGGGAATATTGTTAAAACATAAAGCGATCGCTCAACTCAACCAATGACAGGTCATAAGTCATGTAAGCGCCTCGGCCACCACCTTCTGTTCCCAGAATACAATATACATCTTCGTCTCTATTGAGATACAATTAATCCTTATAAAATAAAAATAATTTATCCGCAATGGGTGAAATCCAGTGGTGAAATCTACAAGAATTTGTATACATTCAAAATGTTGATGTTGTTTATTTATTTTTCTGACTTATAGGCGGGCCACACTGTGATAAACAAGCTGGTTTGAAACCAAAATTTGTATACAGAATGTTATTACTCAAACTTAAACCATGTTCTAGACGTAGTAAAAACGTCGATTTTAGTTAAACCGCGGATGTTTCTGCATACGGTTATCCTTTCAAACTATTCAACAAACATGGTACGTTTATCTCTCTTCCTCGCATTATTTTACCCGGCGTAGAATGAGATAGATAGTCTGGCTCGTTGGTTGGAAACCGATGTTTTACACAGTCTGGCCCGCCTACATAAAACCAAAGACCGCAAAGAGAATCAAATCAAATTAGTTTATATCTAAAGCATTGACACTGTGGAATTCCATAGTAATATACTATTTAAATTTTAATGGGTAAAAACATAATTAATAATCAGATTCCTCCTTTTACTCCTTTCTCCTTAAATACTTTGCCTACATTTAATCTTCTAAGCTCCCATTTCCCAATCAATTCAAACTATTCATTTAGTATTTTCTATATAAATTATGTCTTTTAGGTATGTTTTTTCTAAATTACAATTTTATATTTTATTACGTCCAACTCTGCGAAATCCTGTACGCGGTTTCCACTCCAGAACCCGTCTCCCCCATCGGTCGTCGAATCTCCGACAGATATGGCCAGCCCATCGCTACTTCAGCCCGCCCATCCTTAAAGTCACCTCAGTCACCTTGGGTCACCTTGGTTTGTTGACGAATAAATTCGTTTCTAAATCTGTCCCTCGAGGTTATTCCAAGCATGACTCTTTCCATGAGACGGCGGCAAATGCTGGGTATACCCTGGACGGTAAGAAGAACAAATCAGTCGATCATTGACCAGCTGGGTATCATGACAAAAATCTCGCGGATGTGTTCTCAGAGAGTGTTAAAGAATTTTGGGCACATAGCCCGGAAAGATCAGGAGAACCTTAAAAAAAACTCAATATCATGGAGGGAAAGCGACCACAAGGACAACCACCAAACCGCATGTCCGATCAAATCAGGACGCTGACAGGTCTCTCATTAGCTGCAGCCTAGAAACTGTCGAGTGACAGGGGGGCATGGCCTACAATGGTCAATGGTTTACAGGATGGACACGACCTACAATCATGAGGAATATGACTGAGAAGAAAGATTAGGTACATAGCTTTCCTTCTTCTGATTGTAGATCTTGCGATCTGTTTATGCAGGATATCAACTTTCTTCCTGTGATGAAGATGACCAGTCTTCTCTCCATCTCTTTGGTGGTCGTCCTGGTGGTCGACGGCCCTCTGGAGTCTCGTGCATCACGATATTAGGAATTCTTGCTGGATCCATTCTCTCGATGTGGATCTCAATTTTGCAGGATTTGCGAATTTCTTCATTGGGTATCCTATCTCTAAGGGTTCTCGCCCACTCGGTCGCAATGTTCTCATTTCTGACAGTGTCTGCTCTTGCTTCGATTCCGTATGCCATTATGGATCTGATGCATGTTTTATAAATTCTAACTTTGCTTTCTACTAGCTTATTGTCCCAGACAGTGTCCCTTAGACATCCGGGGATAACTCAGCAGGGTATATTATCTGTAAATGAATCTAGTTACTTGCGTATGAAGTTATAAGCAATTAAATCTTTGTATTGATTATTGTATCAGCTAAGCAAACAAAGTACCCGAGCGCCTAATCTACAAACATTCTAAAATTCCCCGCATTGTTCCAACGTCAGCTGAAGATCCCTGTTGACTAGACTCACACACTGCAGGACTTAATTAGTTGGTAATGTTGTTACACCTTGTCAAACATGGCTACAGTTGGAAGGCGATAGCTCGTCACGCGTCTTAACCAAAAATTTACTCGGGACACATACATAAAGATTATCGAATGATTCTTATATCTTACATACAGATTATCGAATGATTTTTATATCTTACATAAAGATTATCGAATGATTTTTATATCTTACATAAAGATTATCGAATGATTTTACTGAAATCTCTGGATGGTAGTTCATTTTAAATAACAATGAAATAAACGACATTTTTCAGACCAGTCTGTCGATGCTAGCTAGCCTGGCGAAACATAGATGTTTTTGTTTTTATTTATTGATCAATTACCAATATACTGCGTGGGGAAAAGTACCACCTTCTAATGAAGGACGCCGAGGGCCCGGTAGGAGACAAATGTCCTGGCTGCGAAATGTGAGGGAGTGGAACGGCATCCGAAGTGTGGAGGAGCTCTTCCGAGCGGCGCAGGACAGGGGCATTCTACAATATATTCACTAACACTTTGTGTTGTGGATTCACATTCGTATTTTCACAACACTTCATTCTTCGATTTGCAGATATGTTTCGGCTGTGACCCAACCTTCTTCGATGCAAAAATTTCAACATTCACACTAATGGAAAAAAAGTAGATGAAGGCTGAGGAAGACATGGCATGATCAAATTAATCAACTACTTAAAGGCGGCTTTGTTCGGAATAGGAACAATCGACGAGCGTGCGAGTATGTGAGTGTCGAGGAGCCGCGAGAGTTATATCAAGATAAAAAATTGTGGTGATCCAACATCTCTGCCTACCCCTCCGAAGAAACGGCGTAATGGTTAGTTAGTTAGTTAGTTACTTAGAGTTTTACATTTAAAAAAATATTTATTAACAAGTGATTTAATGCATTTTTTTTAAGAAAAACTTAAGGCATTAACCCTGTGGAATTCCATAATGAGGAATTTTTTTGTGATTGAAAATACGGTTTTTTTTTCAATTTTTGAGTTTAAAAAACAGTGTTTTAATTCATAAAAAATGCGTCATTAATATTTTGTTGAATAGTTCTTTACATCATTACAGCGCAAGCCATATAGTAAGTAAAGGGTATAGCTATCATTTTGATTCTCGTGACATGTGATGGGTAGCTAATCTATCGTCATTTTATTCTCACGTGAATTCTGAACTAGACCAAAGACATTGTAACAATCACACTACCGTGCACTTACCACTAGGCCACGAAGGTCGTCGTATGTATGTATGATATCTAAACAAACGATTAAACTTTTTTATCATGGTTAGTATATCACAAATTCTAGCTTATTGTGATGATTAAACAAAAAATATTAATACATACTTGTACATTATCCATAATGTATATTGTAAATTGTATGTTAAGGATTTAAATCTGTTTTCCAGATTATTAATCATCCTTGAATTTTAATACGCTGTTGATAAAGAAAACAGATTATTTTCTAATCAAATATAATAATAACGGTCCTAAACCAGTAAATATATTGTTTTTCCTGGTTGTAATCAACCAATGGACAAAAATATTTGATAAAATAGTCACGCAGGTATAAAAGAATTATCCTTATCAATATCATTAAAAGAACTTACATAAAATAATACATTTATACAGATAAAACTACAAAATAATATGTACAATATATTATTCTTCTTGTCCTGTCACACCTCCGAGGTGCATAGGGCCTCAAGGAACCTTCTCCACCTGACTCTATTGCATGCCTGATGCCTAACATCATCCCAATTGAGGCCTGCCGCTTAAACCTCGTCTTTAACCTCTTCTCCAAGTGGCTCTAGGTCTGCCTCGCTTCCTCTTTCCCCCCATAGGTGACCAGTCTAGTGCACCCTGAGCGATGCAGGCTGGGTTCCATCTCAGGGTGTGACCGATTCACAGCCATTTGCGTCTAGCGACTTGTTCTCTGATTGGCTTTGCGCCTGCCATGGCATTTGACACTGTTTGGGGCCAAAAGATCCTGAATATTGAGCGAAGCCACCTATTTATATACACCTGAAGTTATTATTATTTAAAATATTATATATATATTTATTGAAAGTTAAGGCATGAAATTTAATTGTATCTCAATAGAGACGAAGATGCAAAGTGGAAACTGAATATGGTTGATCAAGGTGTTTACAGGACTTATGACCTGTCATTGGTTGGGTTGCAAAAATAAAGTTAAGGTATTAACACTGTGGAATTACATCGATTCCTTTCTTTGCTTAGTGTTTTGTTTTATATTTAGACCTGAAGTTGGAGGTCTCCTTTAATTTAACATTTTATTGGATAATGAATAACGTTATTTTTCAATTCTGAAAGTTTCAACTCGATCTGCTGGCTATTTGCCAGGTAAATGGTCTTCACAATAACACACTTTGGCTTTTATTTATAAAGATTATGAAAAAATAAGACTAACACCAATAATTTAAATCACAAGACGAAGATCTTACGCAGAAATATTTTATCAAAGTACGAGTATATAGGCCACCCTTATTCCTCAAAAGTCATCACGCCCTCTTTGGTTATTCCCAGTATCCTTAGAGATGTAGATGAGTCTAATATTATGCAATATTCAATTTAGTTATAAAAATACCCAATTGACTTATCGAGTATGCACATAAGTTATCCAAATATCCAATTGAGATTTTCAAATAAGCAATTGAGTTATCCTAATATGCAATTGAGTTATCCTAATATGCAATTGTGTTATCCAATTATGCAATTGAGTTGTCCAAGTATGCTATAAATTTATTCAAATATCTAATCGAAATATTCAAAATAAACAATTGGGTAATCCAAATATTCAATTGTGTTATCCAAATATGCACTTTATCATAGTTAAACCTATGGTTTGACTAAATTTCATATTCAATACAAGACGGTCATATTTTTATTATTATTATTATTAATATTATTATTATTGAGGGTAACAAACAGCGAATACAGTATACAAATACAAACCCATAGAGACAACAAAACAAGGCCAATTACATGGTACCACAAATATTATATAACAACTGACGTAAGATTAAATATGTAAGAAGAATAAAGAAATATTTTAATGAGTCAAAGAGATAAATAGTAGTACTATTGTAGTATTAGTAATTAATCAAAGATAAAATGTAATATAAGAATGTAAAAAAAGTAAAGAAAAAGTAGAGTAACGTAGTTTCATTCGTCCCGAAGGTTTGCTCCAGCCATTTAAAAAAAAATCACTTTCATTAAGTTGGAACACATCGATGTTGTTAAAGCACTTAATGTACATGTCGCATATCCGTTACGCTGCCGCACTTTGAGCGTAGTTGGTTCGATAAGCAAGAAGGATGAATATTTGGTTAGCAGTGTGTCTTGTGCGAAGCATCGGGATATTCAGTAATAATTTACTAAGAAATTCGGAGTTCTCTATTTTGAAGTGAATGATTTTGTGAAGCAACATCATATCGTAAATGGTTCGCCTATTTTCGAGAGAGTACAAGGATTTAACTAACTAACCAGGTCGCTACAATGCTCTGTCCTGTCATCCTCTACATTCATACATCGTACCATGCAAGCACGTCGATTATTCCGACTTCGAATGTGGCCGCCTTTCAGTAATTGATTAATTTGGTCATGCCATGTTTTCCTCGGTCGTCCTCGGCTTCTTTTTCTACTCGCGCTGCTTGTGTACAACTTTTTTAACAATTCTTCTCTCATCCATTCGTTCCATATGTCCAAACCATCTCAGGGATAATTTTTTTAATTTTATCCACGATGCAGTCATCTTCAGTCAAGGATTTTATTCATTCTTTTTTCTTCGTTATTTTTTGATAAGCAAGAGGTTGACGCTGTGGAATTCCATAATGACCATTTTTTATTGATTAAAACACAGATTGTTCTTCCGATGATGAAGGTGTAAAACCTTCATTAATTTGTGGTCAAAAACCATTTTGTAATCGTTCATAACACCTTTCTCCGAGATACATAATTTTCTTATATAAAAGTTTGATTCCTTATAACATTTTATAATGTTTTCATACTAAAACTACGTTTGAAAGTTGTTTTACTGTATTTAAGTATATTTTTTTATATTCTGTTATCTCGGCACCAATGTATTGATCGATTCCGAAAATAATATTTCTTTTCGGAAGTGAAATTTCGCCTTTCCCGAGTCAACGTAATCGGTCATTGTGTGTTCGCGAGTCAATACCTGACTTGTAAGCACTCCAACATTCGATACTATCTTTTCAGAGAAATTTCACATCGTAACAATCTGATGTAACACAATAGATTAAGCCATTATTTTCTGCGGCGTATTTGCTTGTTACGGTGCCCCGAAAATATTTTGTGAAAATAATAATCCACAAAGTAAGTATCACAAAGGCTAAATATGGCTATATCAGCCAGCAAAACAAAAGGTATCACAATATTCAGACAACATACAAGATGTAAGCTGACTATTGAGGAGGAAGTAATCAACTTCAGATATTAGGGAGTAGAGATCTGCAGCAATAATTACCTTTCAACGAACAAATCAAATGATCTGATGATAAATGTTAATAAGTCCAAGGTAATGATTTTTGAAAAAGAAGAAATCATGACAGTCTGCAACATTAGCGTGAATGGTGAAAATTTGGAGCAAGTAGATGAGTTCGTGTATTTAGGTAGTATGTTTACAAGAGATGGGCGAGTGGAGAGGGATATTGAAATAAGGGTTGGGGCAGGCAACCAAGTGAATGGTGCACTTAAAGTTGTCATCGCAAACAAAAACCTATCCAAAAAAGCTAGAATGGCAGTGCACAATGGTGTTCTTCTACCGACCTTTATGTATGGAAGCGAAGCATGGAACTGGCAAAATAAGAATGAAAGTGAACTGGCAAAAGAAGTCTAAGACGAATGTGTGGATACTCTGTGTATGAAAGATAAACAAATAAAAATAACTCACTGTTTTAGTAGGCTAATTTACAAAACTCCACCACTAAGAGTTCGGCAGGAAGGCCGCCGAAAAGATGAAAGGACAGCTGGACGTCATCATCTCAGGACAGTCCACCGTCATAAACAGGTCATAAACATTCTAGAACAAGAGTATGAAGATAAAAGAAGTAGGAGAAATAAGTTCAGAACCTTAAGATGAAAGTAAAAAAAAAACAAAGTAGTCTCTTCAAAGGAGTAGGCAGAAATAATGGACAGCCAGACTTTTCTTTCCTGACATACTTAACTCGCTTCCCCAATATTCATACATTGAGTCATGCACGCAAATCAACTCTTCACGTGGCCGACATTTAATATTTAATTGATCGTGCCGCGATTTCCTCAATTTTCCTCTATTTCTCTCTTTCTCCATTTAGATCGTTTACCTGTACTTTCTTTCACATTATTTCTTCATTCATTCTTTCACGCGAGGATTTTCACGCATTCCTGGCATACCACTCGGGATTCCTCTACATTCATACATCGTACCATGCACGCACGTCTATTATTCCGACATCGAATGTGGCCGCCTTTTAGTAATTGATTAATTTGGTCATGACATGTTTTCCTCGGTTGTCCTCGCCTTCTTTTTACACTCACGCTGCCTGTGTACAACTTTTTAACCTTTCTTCTCTCATCCATTTGTCAAATATGTCCAAACCATCTCCAAACCATCTCCAAACCATCTGCTTTTTTAATTTTATCCATGATGCAGTCATCTGCCTTACATTTCTCTCTTATTTCATCGTTCGGTATTCGATCATACAAAGTCTTCCCGCACATTCTCCTTAGTGATCTCATTTCTACGGCATTTATCCTGCTATCATCCTTCTTTTGCCAGCTCCAAGCTTCACTTCTATACGTCATGAGTGTTGGCACTAGAACTCCATTGTGTACTGCATCTTTGCTTCTGTGGATATATTTCTATCTTCTTGATCCTTTCATTATTTTGTTTAAGATTTGAGTCTTTTATATTCATAACAATGTGTATAAACACGCTTTATTGAATGTTAACACCGTCCTTGGAGATTAAATAAAGAATTTTTCGGAATCAACGTAGGTACGTTATATTCATTTTCTGGTATACATGCGGTACGAGCTTTTGTTATAACCCAAACAGGAAATATTCCGTATTTTGTATCAACAATAAGTAATTATTATATTATATTACAAGAATACTTGGGCTGTTTGAAAGTATAAGAGACTAGACAACGTTTGTCAAAATATAAGAATGTGAAGGTCTATCCTCTAATACTACTCCTCCAGAGGAATATCGTGATGCTTAAAATATATAAATAACTTAATATTTGATAAACTTAAGGCATTAACACTGTTTATTCTACTTTTGTGTTTATTTTTCTCGACACGTTTCGAATGTTCTTTCATCATCTTTCATCATCGGTAGAACGACATTTTTCTAAGGTTTTACACTTTCATCATCGGGAGAATGACGTGTTTCGAAGGTTTTATACTTTCATCATTAGGAGAACGACATGTTTTGAAAATTTTACACTTTTATCATTTGAAGAACGACATGTTTCAAAGGTTTTACACTTTTATCATTGGGAGAACGACAGGTTTCGAAGATTTTACACTTTCATCGTCGGAAGAACGGCATTTTTCTAAGGTTTTACACTTTCATCATTGGGAGAACGACATGTTTCGATGATTTTATACTTTCGTCATTGGGAGAACGATATGTTTCGAAGATTTTACACTTTCATCATTCGAAGAACGACATGTTTCGAAGGTTTTACACTTTCATCATTGGGAGAACGATATGTTTCGAAGGTTTAACACTCTCATCATTGGGAGAACAACATGTTTCGAAGGTTTTACAATTTCATCATTGGGAAAACGACAGGTTTCGAAGGTTTTACAATTTCATCATTGGGAAAACGACAGGTTTCGAAGGTTTTACAATTTCATCATTGGGAAAACGACAGGTTTCGAAGGTTTTACAATTTCATCATTGGGAAAACGACAGGTTTCGAAGGTTTTACAATTTCATCATTGGGAAAACGACATGTTTCGAAGGTTTTACACTTTCATCATTCGAAGAACGACATGTTTCGAAGGTTTTACACTTTCATCATTGGGAGAACGATATGTTTCGAAGGTTTAACACTCTCATCATTGGGAGAACGACATGTTTCGAAGGTTTTACAATTTCATCATTGGGAAAACGACAGGTTTCGAAGGTTTTACAATTTCATCATTGGAAAAACGACAGGTTTCGAAGGTTTTACAATTTCATCATTGGGAAAACGACATGTTTCGAAGGTTTTACACTTGCATCATCAGGAGAACGATATGTTTCGAAAGTTTTACACCTTCATCATCGGAAGAACGACATGTTTCGAAGGATTTACATTTCATCATTGGGAAAACGACAGGTTTCGAAGGTTTTACAATTTCATCATCGGGAGAACGACATGTTTCGAAGATTTTACACTTTCATCATTGAGAGAACAATATAAATGAGAAAGGACCAGGAAGGCCACCGAAAAGATGAAGGGATGGCTGGTGGTCATCATTCCAGGAGAATTCACGGTCATAAACAGGTCATACGACTTAGACTAAGAGGAAGAAGAAGAAGATAAATCCTTGGAGATCGAGTGACGAAAACAATAGAATGATCTCTTGATGAGACAATCAATAACTTGAAGTATCCCGAAGATTAGAGTAGGGTATCGTGAGGGTGTATTTAGTATATGTGGGATCCCTTCCACATTCCAGCATGAAGCGATTGACCGTCTCCTATTACTGGTCGGCCCTACCCCGCCCTTTTCCCTCCAGGGTGCCTCTTGTTGTCTAACTCAATCAGTGATGGCAAAACTTTGCTGGCTGAAAAAATATATATGTTTTGAAAGTGCTCATTTAAAAAAAAAAAATCCCTCAATGATGTACTCGTATGATATTAACATCACCGCAAAGCTTTGAACATTTGTTTGATAACGATGCAAATTGGTTATTAGGTAATCTACGTTGTTATCATTAAAATTCTACTTTCATCCTTCTTTTGCCAGTTCCATGCTTCGCTTCCATACATAAATGGCAAAGAAGGATGAAAGTAGAATAAATGCAGTAGAAATGAGATCTCTAAGACGAATGTGTAGATACTCTGTGTATGATAGAGTGACGAATGAAAATATAAGAAGTAAATGCGGTGCGAATGATGGTGTTATGAACAAAATAATGAGGGGATCATTAAGACAGTTTGAATGTATGGAAAAAATGAATTAAGAAAGACTGGTAAAAAAATTATATGTTAACGATGTAAATGGAACCAGAAATAGAGGAAGACCGAGGAAAACGTGGCACGATCAAATAAATCAAATATTGAATGTCGGCCATGTGAGGAGTCAGAGAAATCGACGCGCGTGCATGACACGTAGAATGAATGTTGAGGAATCGAGAGATATATGTCAGGAAAGAAAAGTGTGGCAGTCCATTCTTTCTGCCTACCCCTTCGTATTAGGATAGCCGACCCTAAATAACGGGAAATGGCTAGGCGAAAGAAGAAGAAGAAGGAGGTCACCTCCGAAATATTTTAGGTTTAATATTTTTATTCTGAAAAGAAATTTAATAAATTGAAGTGGAACATAAACAGCGCTGTTTTTAATTCCAGGGTTATTACTAAAAAAACAGATTTAATGTTTTATTCTAAAAATAACTAACTAACTAACTAACCATCACGCCGTCACCCCGAAGGGGTAGCCAGAAAGAATGGACTGCCACACTTTTCTTTCCTGACATATTTCTCTCGCTTCCTCAACATTCATACATCGTGTCATGCACGCGCGAGAAATGATTTATTTGATCGTGCCACGTTTTCCTCGGTCTTCCTCTATTTCTGGTTCCATTTACATCGTTAGCATATAATTCTTTTACCATTCTTTCTTCATTCATTCTTTCCAAATGTCCAAACCATCTTAATGATCCTTTCATTATTTTGTTCATGACACCATCATTCGCACCGCATTCACTTCTTATATTTTCATTCGACACTCTATCATACACAGAGTATGCACACATTCGTCTAAGAGATCTCATTCTAAAAATTCTAAAAATATATTCAGCTTATTGAATTTATCTTGAAAATTTTTGTTAATTCATCTTTAAAATTTCGATTTTTTTCTTAATTTTTAAAAATTATAAATAATTATAAAAAGGTCTTCCACCCCTGCGATAAGGTCTCGTATGGTTGTTGGGTATTCTTTTTTGACGATTCTCAGAATTGCACAAGTCTCCCAGAGAGCCATCATCTCCCGTATCGTCTGTCCCGAACTGTTTCGACCCAATCATTATTCAATTTGCCTTTTTTAAAAGAGGCGTTTGTAGTAAACTTTCCGTTTAATAACAACTTTTTTAGTTAATCGTTTACAAGGACACGGGTTTTAGAATTCCCGCGTGATGTGTTTCTATTATTTATCTGTGGTTTTGAAGTTATAATTTTTAAAATTTTCGTATGAAGCACTTCATTTGTGGTGTGACATAATTAAATAAAATAATTCAACACTTTTAGTAATTTGTATTAACTCCACTTTATTTGGTATACCAACCGGTTTCGCTCCCGCCGGAGCTTTGTCAGTGTGAGAGAGTAAACTATTATATATATAATCAAATGATTTTACTGAAATCTCTTGATGGAAGTTCATTTTAAATAATAATTAAATAAAACGATGTTTTTTAACTACTTCCACTTTTGTCTTTATTTAGACAGCGACCGGTTTCGCCAGGCTCGCTGGCATCGACAGACTGGTCCGACCGACTGACTGGTCGACCAGTCTGTCGATGCCAGCGAGCCTGGCGAAACCGGTCGCTGTCTAAATAAAGACAAAAGTGGAAGTAGTTAAAAAACATCGTTTTATTTAATTATTATTATATATATTATTATATCAGAGAAAAAGCTATGAAGAAATAAATATTAAGGACGAATAGACTGTTAAGACGGTGAGTCATGAAAAACCTTTTTACTTAAAATTTTCATATGAAGCCACTCACATACTCGTATGCATCATGGCATCAATTATAACAACCATACCGTGGTTAAATGCAAAGTGTTTTAATTTTTTATACCTTTAATTATTATTATTATTTGTATTTAACAAAATATTCAACAGAATCGCTCTTTACATCATAACAGCGTGAGCCAAATCCATGTAAAGGGTATAGCTATCATATTGATTCTCGTGACATGCGATAGGTAGCTAATCTATCGCCATTTTATTGTCAACACCAGACCAAAGACTGTATGAAATTCGAACCCGGAACCTTCGCTGTGGCCATCAAAGCAATTACCACTCGGCCACGAAGGTCGACAACTATGAGTTTAAAATCATTTCTCAAACAAGGATATCTCTAATACTTGAGACAGACTGTGCCCTATTTTTCAATGAACCAATAATTATCTCCACTTTCTCACGAGCAGGGTGCTGGCTAGTCCGCAGATAACCCAACCTTATTAGAAGTTTTTATCCCGTCTGGAGTGGCCCTAATGGCAGCCGGTTGTGGAATGCGCGAAACGTGATATCACCTTCCCTCTGCGCGGCGACCCGACCCTGCTTCTAACATCTCCACTCCAGGTGTAAAAAACAGTAAATTAGAAATACAATTTTTAATAAGACATCAGAAAATAATATGTAAACTTTTAAAGCGCCGTTTTTGTGATGTAATCACCTCAAGGGCGCATTAAGACGTGTTTTAAATCTAAAAATCCAAATGTGAACGCTGCATCTGATTGATATTCGCGATCGATTAGAAAGTATAATAGAACAAAATATGCAGGTTTTAAATTGGGCATGAAATATTAAAAATATGGGTTTTCAGCTTAGATCTGAAATCTGTCGGATCATTTATGCATCTGAGGTGTGAAGGGAGATTGTTCCAAGCTGATGGGCCGGCTACCGCAAACGCTTCGGCTCAACTAATCTTCCTTTTGCCGAGGAGTTCGCCGAGCGAAGTGTGGATTCCCTTGTATTTAGGCTGTCCATTATACAGAGTTCGGATATATAATTTGGAGCCATTCCATGTAGCGCTTTTAAGACTGTCCAGCAGAGTTTATACTGGTTTCTTTCTGGACTATTAAACCAGTGAAGTTCTTTGAGATGTTGTGTTATATGGGACTTTTTGGAATGCCTTTTATGAATCTTGCTGCTGCATTGAACGCAGATTGAAGTTTGTTTAATTGTTGTTTTGGAATGTTTGCATAAAATCCATTACAATAGTCAAGTCGTGACAAAACGAAGGAATTTACAAGAGTTTTGAAGGTGTCATGGGGAAAACTCCCTTTGACGGATTTTAATCGTCTTAGGTGGAAGAAACTAGCGCTGACCGTGTTATTAATTTGGGATTTTAGGGACAGATTTGCGTCAAGATAAACACCAAGAAGCTTTGTGGAGTTTTTGGGGACGATATTATTGTCAGCTGTCGAAATTGAAGAATGATCGATAAGATGTTGATTGCGGAAGCAGTCCAGAGAAATTCCGTTTTTGATGGATTTAGTTTAAGTTAGTGTAATGCCATCCATTTAGATATGGCATCAATAGAACCAAGAAAATAAAGTAACATAATACTAACACGGCTATCGGCGAAATCTACAAGGTGGAAGATGTCGTGAGATGGGGCAGACGGCGCAGAAGATACTGGAATGCCCGCGTGCAGAGGATGGATCCCTCCAGAATCCCACATGTTGTGGCGCATCAGATTCTTGCTGGCTACCGCCCCCCTGGAAGACCTCCAAAGAGATGGAGGGATAGCTGGGAGTCGACCTTCCAAGAGAGTCCAGCCTAATTACAGAAACAGACCAAAGGTCTAAAAGAAGAAGAAGATGATGAAGATAATCATAACTAACTAACTAACTAACTTATAGAGAACTTCGAGATTTGAACTCTGAAGTTCTGAGAAGCTTCCTAGTTCGAGTTGTAACTGCTCTTGTCTCCAAACCGTAAGTCATTATCGGTCTCACACAGGTCTAATCTAACATTCGTTGATACATTTTAAAATTTGAACTTTTCCATCCTTGAACATTTCCCAATTAATGCCTTTTACCTCCGGCATCTGAGAGCTCTAATGATCTGTACCTGACCTGCGGTGTTCCCCAGGGATACGCTCCGAGTCATCTCATTCCTCAATGATTCAGATGAAATGATGTAAGTATCTACATATATTATATGCGGTATCATACACCAATACTCGTTTAACAAAAAATATACAGCTTATAGATTCCCAAATGTATTTGACCCGCAGAGCGATTATTAGAAAGAAAATAATTCGCACTAATAGAAAAGGCTCCCCTAGAAATTTACCCTTTTAAAAATATTATTTAAAAACTAACTAACTGACTATCACACCATCTCCCCGAAAGGGTAGGCAGAAAGAATGGACTGCCACACTTTAATCGATGCGGCACTCCATCCTTCTCTTTTCGCCATCGCGAGAGACGCGGTGTGATGGGTTGCGAACCTCATCGCCACCAAAAAGCATCTCCCGCGCACACTTCGATCGTTCAACGTCTACATAATAAATCTAAAACAAATTATCTGAAATACAATGATATAAAATAAAATAACAAAGAAAAATAATTTAACACATAATGTTATTATATTTTAGATGGTGCACTTGTCGTCAGCTGGACGATCCGGACATTTGTTTTTATTTAATTTTTATTCCACGTTATCCACTGTTTTTTTTTAAAATTTACTGTAATTAGGCACTTAAAACAATCCAACACCAGCAAGAACTTAAAAATATTATTGAAGAATTTATTCAAATTGTCATTGGAACAAATGAAAAATTTATTTTTACACCTGTCAAAATTCTTTTTATAAACGAAAAAACTTATATAGTTTTAACACCAAAACAGTAAAAACGTATTTTTTGTCACAAATAACTATCATAAAGAGCAGCAATAATCAAATTGACCAAAACAATTCACTTATACACGAAATATCTCCAAATTGACGGGAGCACCATATGAACCAAACCAAATTTTCAAAATCAGAACCAAGAATTTGATAATAATTCGCACTAATAGAAAAGGCTTCCCTAGAAATTTACCCTTTAAAAATATAACTAACTAACTAATTAACCATCACACCGTCTCGCCGAAGGGGTAGGCAGAAAGAATGGAACGCCACACTGTTCTGTCCTGACATACTTCTCTCACTTCCTCTACATTCATACATCTTGTCATGTACGCACGTCGATTTCTCCGACTCCTCGCGTGACCGACATTCAATGTTTGATTGATTTGATACATAGTCCGATTTACTTAAATTCACGTTACCATTTTATGTTACTTCTTCTTCCTTGCTATAAACCTATGTAGTATCTTCTCCAGGGAGTTGTTCCTGCTATGATTCGCAGGTATCCTTTCACCTTTTAGCAGATCTTCCACGAGGACGAGTAATATTAGGCTGATTTTTTTTGTTCTTCTTCTTCAAGTGCCCTGTCGGGTGAACCTGTCCCTGTCCTGCGCCGCTCGAAACAGCTCCTCCACATTTTGGATGCCAGTCCACTCCCTCATGTTTCACAGCCAGGACATTTGTCTCCTACCGGGCCCTCGGCGTCCCTCAACTTTCGCCTCCAATATCAGTTGGAGAAGGTGGTACTTTTCCCCACGCAGTATATGACCCAGATGTGAAATTTTCCGAACCTTGATAGTTGATAACAGTTCCCTGTCAACTCTAGCTCGCCTAAGGACTTCGGTATTGTAACCATGTCTGTCCAGGGAATTCTGAGCATTCGGCGATGGAGCTATCTTTCAAATACTTCCAGTCTGTTCATTGAGTTGACTTTCAAGGTCCACGTTTCACATCCATACAATAAAACAGACCACACATAGCATTTGATCATTCTCTGGCGGAGTTTCAAGTTGATGTTATCATTGCAGAAGAGTAATTTCATTTTATTAAACGTAGCTCTTGCTGCCTCAATTCTGCATTATATCTCTACATCTGGGTCAAGAGATTGCGCTAGTATGCTGCCTAGGTATTTAAAATTTTCCACCATTACAACGTATGAGTATGTAGTGTAACATAGGGGAGTCTGGTGGTGTCCATTCTTTGAACATGACTATGCCAGTCTCTCCTTCGCTGTTTACTCCGTCTTATAATGAGGATGTATCTATCTTATTCCGGTGTTCCTCACGCGATCTCTTAGTGTCTTGCCTGGTATCATCCTGAGTGCTTCATCTCAGAAGTCCTCAACATTTGTTTTGCCTCGACTATGTCTACCCTTGTATTACTAATATGGTAATACATTTCTACCGTTTTAATTAAAGTTAAATCTCTCTGATAATGTTCTAATTGTCTCATTATTCTGATATTAATTATTATTTCTTCCAATGTAGTTTTTAACGTTATAATGTAAATTCTTAGTTAAAGTTCACTTTTTTTTTTTCTCGACCGGTTGCGGCAGTTATCCAATGTCGCTATGAACATTTAGAATTAATATATTACTTTAACCTGAGTATAGTGTTAATAAAAACTCTTTGTAAACATTGTTTATATGTGATATGACATTTAGAACTGAGCATGCGCAAATAAATTTCTCCAGGGTCAATATCAATGACGTCTTGAAAGTATTTAACAGGCCGTAAGGACCATAAACAATATTTGCAACATGGAAATTTATGGGGCCGTGTGTAGTATTGGAATCCTTGAAGTTACTATGTGTCTGCATTTTATATATGCATTTTATTTCGATTATAAATGTGAAAAATGTAAAATAAGTGTTACAAACATTTTAATTTAATACATTTGTGCTTCCGCAGTGTTGGTATATCAATTTGGCTGCCTTGCCTCTTGAAAATTCTACATAACATTTTCAAAGAATGTGATGTAGAATTTCCATTCGTATAGGTAGTACCAACATATTAATGAAATAACATTGGTGAAAATGTTTATGTTAATTAATTGTTTTGAAAAATTCCCGATATTTTTTTACGTTTTTTTGGATTTTTGAAAGCTGACAGGTTAAACCGGCCCCACATTTAATTCAACATTACGGCCTAGTAAACAGTGATTAGACGGCATTGGGTATGCCCGTAGATACCGTGCGAACGAAAGCGCTATGAACAAAATTCTGAAAACTTCATTTCGATGATTTGGACACTTGGAAAGAATGATTTAAAAAAGAATGGTGAATAAAATATACGAAAATGAAAAGATTTGAACACATTGAATTATTAAATGATGGGAGTATACTTTAGCGACGTGAAAAAACCACGAAATTTATGTCGATCAAATTAAACAAAATTTTAATTTAGGCCACGCGAGGTGTCGAGAAAATAGACGTGCATGCATGACACGATGAATTTAGTGTAAATGTTGAGAAGGAGAGAGAAGTATGTCAAGATACCAGCAAAACAGTGTGAAAGTCCATTCTTTCCGCCTAACACTTCAGAAAAATTAGGAAAGAAAAAAAAATTACATATTGTTTTAAAATGGTAATTGGTTTTCTTGGTTTTCTAATTGAACTACATTGTTTCTTTATATTTCTTCTTTCTTTTTTATTGGTCTTAATTTTTTTAAATTGTCAATGGTTAGTTAGTTAGTCTTGATAGTTATATATAATATAACTAACTAACTAACAGAATGGAAAGAATGGACAGCCACACTTTTCTTTCCTGACATATTTCTCTCGCTTCCTCAACATTCATACATCGTGTCATGCACGCACGTTGATTTCGTTGACTCCTCAGGTGGCCAACATGTAATATTTGATTTATTTGATCGTGCCACGTTTTCCTAGCCCACAGACGAATGTGTGGATACTCTGTGTATGATAGAGTGTCGAATGAAAATATAAGAAGTGAATGCAGTGCGAATTATGGTGTTATGAACAATATAATGAAAAGATCATTAAGTTGGTTTGGACACATGGAAAGAATGAATGAAGTAAGAATGCTAAAAAAATATATGTTAACGATGTAAATGTAACTATTATAGAATTAGAGGAAGACCGAGGAAAACGTGGCACGATCAAATAAACTAAATATTTGAATATCGGCCACGTGAGGAATCAGAGAAATCGACGCGCGTGCATATTAAATTGTCGCAGTCCATTATTTCTGCCTACCCTTTCGGAAGACGGCATGATGGTTAGTTAGTTATTTTTAAAAGCAATATTGTAGGATCTTCTGAGATTACAAAATCCTCTTAGAATTCCGTAAGACGTGTTTATCGGGTTGAAAAGAAAAATGCGAATGTTTACGTGTCCTTGCCGACGAATGGGATTTCTCGGGATCAGATTATTGCATTATATAAATCTCCCGACAGAGTACGCAGTAAGTTGGAATACCTGTTGTTTGAGATTGTTCTCTCGGCCTGGCAACGGCGTCCGTATCCTAGCAACGGCCCGCTCCCTAGCAACACCCCCGGCCTGGGAACTCCGGGAGGGAGGACAGTCAGATCAACAGGTCTGTGGAGGTTGCAGCACGCATGCGCGACATGCGGGATATGTGGACGTGTGCACGTGGTGTCGTTTCATTTCTGTAAAATCATATCAACGATTTATTTATTTATTTATTTACTTTTACAACTACTTAATAAATAGAAATATATCCACAGAAGCAAAGATGACAGTACACAATGGAGTTCTAGTGCCAACCCTCATGTATGGAAGTGAAACTTGGAGCTGGCAAAAGAAGAATGAAAGCAGGATAAACGGCGTAGAAATGAGATCACTAAGAAGAATGTGCGGGAAAACGTTGTATGATAAAATACCGAACGATGAAATAAGAAAGAAACGTAAGGCAGATGACTGCATCTTGTATAAAATTAAAAAAGGATCCCTGAGATGGTTCGGACATATGGAACGAATGGATGAGAGTAGAATGGTTAAAAAGTTGTACACAAGCAGCGTGAGTGGGAAAAGAAGCCGAGGACGACCGAGGAAAACATGGCATGTCCAAATTAATCAATTACTAAAAGGCGGCCACATTCGAAGTCGGAATAATCGACGTGCGTGCATGGTACGAATCCCGAGGTATGCCAGGACAGGCCAGTGTGGCGATCCATCCTCTCTGCCTACCCCACCGGGGAAATGTCTAACTAACGAGAGGATGGATCGCAACATTGTTCTATCCTGACATAACTCTCGCGCATCTTCTACATTCACACATCCTGACATGCACGCTCGTCAATTATTCCTACTTTGAACATGGCCGCCTTTCAGTAATTAATAAATTTGGACATGCCATGTCTTCCTTGGCCTTCCTCAACTTCTTTTTCCATTCACACTACTTCTGTATATCTTTTTAACCATTCTTCCCTCATCCATTCGTACCATATGTCCCACCCATATTAGTGAACCTTTCTTGATTTTATTTATCGCGCATTCATCCGCTTTACGTTCCTTTCTTACTTCATCATTAGATATTAATATGATAATAATATATATTTTTTAAAACTAACGTAACCTAACCTAACCATCACACCGTCTCTCCGAAGGTGTAAACAGAAAGTTCTTTCCTGAATTCTCTTCTCTGGTTTCAATCCTGGGATTGGTTTGCAGCAATTTCCTCCATTATTCTCTTCCATTTTTCCCTGTCTTGTGCGGCTCTTTTGAAATCTGCATATGATGAGCAGCGTACGTCCACCAACAGGTCCTCCAGGTACTCTCGGCGTGGGCGTCCCCTAGAGTTTGTCCCCTCGATCATACCCTCCATTATGGCATGCAAGAGACCTTCTTGACGTATTACATAGCCGATCCATCTTGCACGCCTTTCGGACAAGGTCCTGAGCAGGTGCCTTCCTCCTTCGATTCCTTGAAGAACTTCCTCATTCGTGATGTGGTCTCTCCAGGAAATTCCAAAGAGTCTTCTATAGGACCACATCTCAAAAGCCTCTAGACTCCGCTTATCCCTTTCGGATAGGCACCATGCCTCGTAGCTGTACATCAAGACACTCCATACATAGGACTTGATGAGGAGTATTCTCAGGACTATTCCTGAATTATTTCTCTCGATTCCTTAACATTCATACGTCGTGTCATGCGCGCGCGTCGATTTCTCTGACTCCTCACATGGCCGACATTCAATATTTGATTTATTTGATTGTGCCACGTTTTCCTCGGTCTTCCTCTATTTCTGGTTCCATTTACATCATTAACATATAATTTTTTTACCATTTTTTCTTCATTCATTCTTTCCATATGTCCAAACCATCTTAATGATCCTTTCATTATTTTGTTCATAACACCATCATTCGCACCGCATTCACTTCTTATATTTTAATTCGACACTCTATATACACAGAGTATCCACACATTCGTCTAAGAGATCTCATTTCTACTGCATTTATTCTACTTTCATCCTTCTTTTGCCAGTGATGAAGTAAGAAGGAAATGTAAGGCGGATGAATGCATGATAAATAAAATTAAGAAGGGGTCACTAAGATGGTTTGGACACATGGAACGAATGGATGAGGGACGAACGGTTAAAAAGATATATACAAGTAGTGTGAATGGAAAAAGAAGTCGAGGAAGCCCAGGAAGACAAGGCATGAGTAAATTAATCAATTACTGAAAGGCGGCCATGTTCGAAGTAGGAACAATCGACGAGTGTGTATGTCATGATGTGTGAGTTTAGAAGAGGCGCGAGAGTTGTCAGGATAGAACAATGTGGCGATTCATCCTCTCTGCCTACCCCTCCGGGGAAACGGCGTGATGGCTAGTTAGTTAGTTAGTATGCTAGGAAAGTTGTTATAATAAATTTACATTCTAGGATAGAAAATCTCTTCTAAATTTAATAGAAAAAGTGTTTACCACGCCTATGGTTGACCCCTTTATATATTTGGTTAGAGCACGTTTAAATTTCTTTGTCATTAATTGAAAATATAGGGCACGCGGATTGGATATAACAATGGCACAATCCGTCATACATTCTTCCTTTTAGGGGATTATTACAAATATAACAAAATAATAATAATAATAATAAATGTGTAGAAATCTAGAGAGATGTGTCTGGATAGAGATCCACACACACTACCATTCTCTCTGCCTCCATTTTCCATTTCCATTTCCACTCCATTTTCTCTGTCTACCCCTACCCGGAGAAACGGTGTGATGGCTTTTTGTTGCTGCTGTTCAAAACCTAAGATTTTGCAATTTTCCTGGTATTTGAGACCACAAATCCACATTTATTAAAAACTGTAACACACCACACATACACAAACATAGTCACACACGTAGACACACACACACACACACTCATGCAAACGCACACACACACTCACGCATACACACACGCAAACGCACACACACACACACACGCAAACGCACATACACACGCGCGCAAACGCGTACACACACACACACGCACGCATACGCATACGCACACACACACCCACGAAAACTCGCACACACACACACACACGCATACGCATACACACACACACACACACACACACGCGAAAACTCGCACACACACACACGCACGCATACGCATACACACACGCAAACACACACGCATACGCACACACACACACACACGCACACATACACACACACACGCATACGCATACACACAAGCGCGCGCGCTCACAATTCGTTCGCGCTCACAATTAGAGTGCGGCGAAAAAAATCCGAGATGTCAGCGACACTTATTATAAAATAGCTGACCCATCCAGTGGCCGATGCTGTTTAGTCCTTCGAGTCCCTTCATCCTTATAAGGAGTGGTAGAGTTTTTGCTCGAAGGCAGTGCCTTGATCAGGGCCTTTTAAGGGCACGACGCTCCCGCCGGCGAGGCATTCATTCAGGACGGAGCAGCTCCAGTAACAAACGATCTTGAATTGATAAACGCGGTGGCCAAATAAGGGAGGAACCTGGCGGCGGTGTCATTCCTGAATTGAAGAGCGCGGCCTTACCGACCGGACGACTTTTTGCATTCATGACGTATGTTACGTTTCTCACGAGAGTAGTGCTGCCTTCTTTATTCTATATACGAGGTCTATTCAAAAAGTATCCGACCATAATTTTTATTGGCAAAACAAATAACGCTTTGAGGGCGGAGCTTAGATGACCGTTTGTAGGTATACCTAGTGCGCATGCTCAATTTTTTTCTCGATCACAGCGCCACTTAGTCGCTGCCACGCCGTTGAAGAGTGAGCACGTGTAGGCTATTGTCGTCGGATTTTAGTTTTAACGATCAAATTTTGTTTAAAGCTTGGGGATTTTCAAATGGAAACTATCTGGGAAGCAATGGGCACCACCCAGATAAAGGAGTGGTATAACCGCTTCAAAGATGGCCGCTCATCAGTGGAGAGTGAAGCACGATCCGGTAGGCCCTCAACATCCAAAAATGATGTTGTCATTGATCAAGTAAGGACCCTGGTGATGCAGGGTCTTCGAATAACGATCAGAGAACTCGCTGATGAAGTGAGCATTAGTGTTGGATCCATTCATTCCATTTTAACTGAAGATTTGGCCCTCAGAAGGGTTTAGCAAAATTTGTGCCTAAATTGCTGACAATTTAGCAGAAGCAATTTCGTGTGGAGATCGCACAGGACATGCTGGAGACATCTTAATTTGGCGAATATTTTCATACGTCATCTCTTACTTAGATGGCGAAGAAATCCTATATGCATTGTTGCAGATCTTGTGAAAATGTATAGACAAGTACATGTGAATGAGAATGACGCTGATTTCTAGAGGATTGTGTGGAGACCTAAACCTGATATGCCAATCCAACATTATAAACTGTTGACGTTAACATTTGGCACAGCTTGCGCACCATATCTTGCTGTGAAGACACTGCAGACGTTAGCAGAACTAGAGAAAGATCAGTTTCCATTAGCAGCACAGATAACAAAACTTGATTTATATGTGGATGATCTCATGACAGGTTGTGAAACTGAGATTGAAGCCTTACAAATTTACGAGTCAATGAGTAAACTAATGAATCATGGTGGATTTCAATTACAGAAATGGAGCAGCAATAATAACAACTTTTTGAACCACATCGAGAAAGAAAAATTAAGTAGTGAGCAAATGTTGAAAATAAAAAGTGACAACATGATGAAGGTGTTAGGGAATTGTTGGAACAGACTGACAGATAATTTTGAGTACAGAGTTAATCTAAGCGATCCCGAACAACCTATTACTAAACGAAAAGTACTTTCAGACATTGCCAGGCTGTATGATCCTATTGGTTGGATTGCACCGGTAGTGATCACTGCTAAGGTATTCATACAGAAGTTGTGGAAAGCAAATCTTGATTGAGACAAAGAGTTACCAAACGAATTAATGGTTGAGTGGTTAAAATTTAGACATAATTTGAAGCAGCTTACAAATATTTCAATTCCACGTTGGCTCGGCTCAACCAAAGGATCTAAACTTGAACTTCATGCATTTTCGGATGCGTCTAGTGTAGCTTATGCAGCAGCAGTGTATTTGAGAGTGGTGGATACAACTAACAAAGTACACGTGAATCTTGTAACATCTAAAACTATGGTCGCACCAATCGAGAGGGAGGTATCAATACCAAGATTGGAGCTTTGCAGAGCGGTGTTAGCTGCAAAACTCATCCATCGACCTCGTTCGAGTACTATGCTCTTATCAACTATTATTTTTTTTTTCATTATATTTGAATTTGAGAATGGTGAAAATTTGGAGCAAGTAGATGAGTTCGTGTATTTTGACAGTATGTTTACAAGAGATGGGCGAGTGGAGAGGGATATTGAAAGAAGGGTTGGGGCAGGCAACAAAGTGAATGGTGCTCTTAAAGTTGTCATCGCACCAAAAAAGCTAGCAAATGGAACTGGCAGAAGAAGGATGAAAGTAGAATAAATGCAATAGAAATGAGATCTCTTAGACGAATGTGTAGATACTATATGTATATGTCATCCATCCGTTCCATAGTTATCACATATGGAACGGATAGATGACAGAAGAATGGTTAAATATGTATGATAGGTTTCCGCAGAAAGAATTTATCTTGTAATAATATAATTATTGTTGTCCGAGCAATCCTTTGACATCCCGCCATTTTAGTAGGTACGGCATGCGACATTTGAATCCCTCTATCGTTACAATTAAGTACTTCACTTGAAACAACAGAACGCATGCGCAGTGAGGTTTATATTTAACTAGCTGACCCGGCAACGCTTCGCTATTGCTATATTAGAGTATATAAATACTCGTACACCCAATATATATTAAAGAAATACAATTAAAGTTCAATATCAATTATTTTATTGGATAAAATGACATGTGTATAGGTGCAAGAATGTGTGTATCCCTAATTCAGTTCATATCTTTAAAATATTTGTTTAATCCAAGCAAACTTGCTGTGAACTTGAATAATACTAATGTGAATTGAACAATTGAAGGCTGGGCATTACCAAGGTGGCAAGTTTGCAAAAAGTCTGAAATGAGTTTTTGATGCCAATTGGTCTTAAACATAGCTGTGCAAAAGCGCGTTATGATTTAATAATATAGTGTAGTTCAAACGTTACCCTAAAGATGCCACCCAAAAAAAAGTTTATATATATCTTTTTCAGCTTTATGTTTAAACCATTAAACGTCCAGTCTTAATTTTTTCCTCAATATTTTAAGTGAAATTAAAAAAACAAATAAATATACTATATCACATTTGCATAAAACATTCATACATATACAATTCATATCCGTTCACTCCTGGGCGTAGGCCTCCTCCATCTGCTTCAATGTCTGTCGATCCTGGGCAACACGCATCCAATGTCGTCCCTCCATCGAAGTTGAGGACGTCCTGGGTTTCGGGTTGCACTTCATCTACGCATATATCGAGGTGTGGGATCCATCCTCTGCACACGCGCATTCCATTATCTTCTGGGTTGTCTGCCTCATCTCATGACATCTTTCAGCTTGCAGATTTCACCGTTTCATGTTACCTAGAAATAAAAGGAAAAATATTAAATTAATATAGTGTAGTTCAAATGTTACCCTAAAGATGCCACCCAAAAAAAAGTTAATATATATCTTTTTCAGCTTAATGTTTAAACCATTAAACGTCCAGTCTTAATTTTTTTCCTTAATATTTTAAGTGAAATTAAAAAAACAAATAAATATACTATATCACATTTGCATGAAACATTCATACATATACCATTCAAGGTCATAATAATGCTCTTAGAAATACAATGTTTAGAGAAACAAAACTCTTGATTTTGATGTCCATTAGATGAAGCTAATAATGCACATTCACTTAACCAATGACGAAATTTGTAAATTTGTGTGATGTCTGAAATATACATTGAATCAATTCTCCTTTGGAGTGTGATTCTACAGAAATCAGTTGATAATTTAAAGCATTCATTCCATACAATGAACTTTCATTGTTGCAGAATTTTACCCATTCCAGAAATATTTAAAATGTTGCATGTAGGTGTTTCAATGTTTTGTATCATCATCATCATGAGCCTATATCCGTTCACTCCTGGGCGTAGGCCTCCTCCATCTGATTCAATGTCTGTCGATCCTGGGCAAAACGCATCCAATGTCGTCCCTCCATCGAAGTTGAGGACGTCCTGGGTTTCGGGTTGCAGTTCATCTATCATCAGGGCTGCGAGCGGCATGCCATTTTAGCGCTGCCACTCTTCCGATGATGTCCGACACTCCTGTTCTGCCTCTAATAGTGGAATTAAACCAATTAATCCAACCTGTACATACCATTTCAAAATTAGTTCATAAATATAACAATCGGGTGTGGGATCCATACATGCCAGTATCTTGCGTTGCGTGCCCCATCTCACGACATCTTCCACCTTGGAGATATCGTGGATAGCCGTGTTCCTCACCCTATCTCAAAGAGTCTTTCCTGGTATCATCCTTAGCGTCGGCATCTCTGCAAAAATCAAATAATTATATTAAAATGAGCAGTATATTTAAAAAAAAAACACTCGATCATTGTAAGATTGGCGTGGGAACATCAGACCATTTGGAAATGTTATATTAGTGGATTTTTCCAACTGAGGCAGCTAATGCTGTATGTAAGGATATGTTTACCTATCACAGCATAACAGAGAAAAACTAAAACAGCTGAAGTAAATCGTCTAATCCAAAAGATATTATAGGTTATCGCCCTGCCAGAACAATTTTACATTAAAATAACTAACTAACTAACTAACCATCACGCCGTTTCCCCGAAAGGGTAGACAGAAAGAATGGACTGCAACATTTTAATCGATGCTGCACTCCATTCTTCTCTTTTCGCCAACGCGAGAGACGCGGTGTGATGGGTTGCGAACCTCATCGCCACCAATAGGCATCTCCCGCGCACACTTCAATCATTCAACGTCTACATAATAAATCTAAAACAAATTATACAAAATACAATGATATAAAATAAAATAACACATAAAAATAATTTAACACATAATGTTCTTTTAGATGGTGCACTTGTCGTCAGCTGGACGATCCGGACATTTGTGTTTATTTAATTTTTTATTCCACTGTTTTAATTTTAATTAGGCACTTAAAACAATCCAACACCAGCAAAAACTTGAAAATTTGATTGAAGAATTTATTCAAATTGTCATTGGAACAAATGAAAAATTTATTTTTACACCTGTCAAAATTCTTTTTATAAACGAAAAAACTTGTATTATTTTAACATCAGAAGAGTGAAAACGTATTTCGTGTCACAAATAACTATCACAAAGTGCGGCAACAATCAAATTGACCAAAACAATTCACTTATACAGGAAATATCTCCAAATTGACAGGAGCACCACATGAATCAAATATTTTTTTTTAAATCAGAACCAGAACCAGATTCCTTGCAGGATTTGCGAATTTATTCGTTGGGTATCCTATCTCTAACGGTTCTCCCCACAATAAAATAACATTATTAAAATAGATTATACCAATTCATAGAATTGTTACTTAGAATTTAACGTTTTTCCATGTATTCATAACATAACCTAAAATAATACGTAAGTAAAACGATAGGTATGTAATTTCATTTCTATCTATATAAATTCGATATAATTTAGAACTAAAACTTTGAAATATGTAATGCGGAAATATAATCTGTATTCATTTCAACGGCAAAATAGAATAAACTGAAGATATATATGAATTAGAAATATAAATATTTTACTTACGAAACTAACACGCAATTCAAATTTGACATTTCAGAGATAGGGATGGGCAATCCGCTCACGAGTCGACTCAAAGATTCGAATCTTTTTGGTGAGCGGGTGAGCGATGATCCATAAAAAAAAGAGCGGCAGCTCAATGATCCGCTAGGTCAGGGGGGTCGGCAAAATTATTAGCCAAAGAGCCAAATGCGTACTTTACAACGATTTAAAAAAAAAAATTGAGAGCCAAATATGTTTATTGATTTAGATAACCTTTATTATAATTTTTGCACTTCATTCAATTACGGGTACACTGAATAAAACATTATTTCATACTTCTTCCTGTGATGAAGGCGACCAGCCTTCTCTCCATCTCTTTGGTGGTCATCCTGGTGGTCGACGGCCCTCTGGAGTCTCTTGCATCACGATATTAGGAATTCTTGCTGGATCCATTCTCTCGATGTCTCTGCCTACTCCATCTCACTATGTCTTCAATGTTGCAGGATTTGCGAATTTATTCGTTGGGTATCCTATCTCTAACGGTTCTCCCCACAATAGGTCGCAGTCTGGTTCTGACAGTGTCTGTTCTTGCTTTGATTCCGTATGTTATTATGGACCTGATGCATGTTTGTTTGTTGTTATTCTTAATTTTAGGCACAATTCCATGTTCTCATCAATAAGACGACTTCGTAGTTTACTCTTGTTAAAATTCATGCTTGAATAAAATTGTCCGCATGAATATGTAGAAGCGAAAAGCGAAAGATCAGCAAGAGTCAGTAATACTATTTCAGGCGTTGAAGATGATGACTAAAAATCTTTGAATTGGCGATGATGATTAAGAGTTTTAGCTAAACCGGAATTGATAATCGTAATCACCAATTCCATAACTTTACAAATTTCTTCTGGAAATGTCTGCGGACAGAGCGTTCTTGATGAATGATGCGATGGTAAGCAAGTATCTCGCGATTATTTTTTCTTTCAACAAACCCCTTCGGCTCCGGAGCCGCATTTTGCCGACCTCTGCGCTCGGTGAATCGTATATTATTGCAAAAGAGTCGACTATTTTTAGTGATCTCTTTAAGGGATCTGAGCTGAATGGTTCCGCTCAGTAAAGTGAGCCGATTCTTCTTGATAATTATCGAGTCGTTTGTCAAAAAAGTTGTTTGTCGTTGTGAATTTTTTTTTAGCTCATCGACAAAAAATTTATCCTGGTGAATTTTTTTTTTTTTACCGGAATCAACTTTTTTGGTCGAGGAGCAAAAAAAAAGGTCACTAAAATAATTTCAAACTTTGAACGACTCAAAATGGTGAACCGTGGATCGTTAAAAAGAGTCGGCTCACTTTGCTGAGCGGAACCGTTCAGATCAGATCCCTGAGATGAGTCGTTTTGCCCATCCCTATACGTGCGTATATTTTTCAGTTCAAAGGAGCGACTAATTTCATATCTGACCACGCAAAGAGTCAAATAAGCCACTAATTTGCATCTTATCACGCCAAGCGAATATAGACTCTAAAGATCGATACTCAGGTGATACGAACATGAAGGTCTATACTCGCTCGCACTACGAAAATTTATAAATTTCCAAAGTTAATTAGAGCTCGATTAATAACAAAAATATGCCTATGCCCACCTATGTCTATCTATTAAGGAAGTGTATAACTTGGAAAATGATCAGCTCAGGAATAACCTCAGAAATAGTCCACACACACCCGGAAGATCGCCTTTTATTTATATAGATAGATAGATAGATAGATAGATAGATTGCCCCGAGCAGAAAAAATGTCACGTTCAAACTTGTTATAATTGCGAGAAAAACGCACCAACGACACGACCATTGAATACAAAAGATTCTGCGGACACAGATGTGGATATATTATTATATATTTGTACATATACCTACTTTCAACTGAATATGGGAAGCTGTCTTAACAATATAAAGCAAACAAGTAGTATCAAGAAGAACCGACATTGATATCTGAAAGAGTAGAAAAATATTTCACAACAGTGCAGCAGTTTAACTTAATTAACTATGAAGACTCTCCGATCCGTTGCGGGAAGGAATAAGAAAACCCGAGAGCGAATAAGAAATTCTGAAATAAGAAAGATCTGCAATGTAAAAGATGTCGTGTGATGTGGGAAAGACTGAGAAGACGCTACTGGAGAGATCATGTGGAAAGAGCATGTTCTGAAAGAATGATAAATATAGCCGCAAATAAAGTACCAACAGGAAATCGACCTGCAGAAAGATCACCTAAAAGATGGCGAAACAGTTGGACATCTGCATCCCAGGAACAGGCTCCGAGAAATAACAGGACACAGTCCTAAATGAAGCAGAAGAATAAGGAGAAGAACTATGGAGACAAGAAAGATGCATCCACGTGAGGTGTTACTAATAATAACTAACTAACTAACTAACTAACCATCACGCCGTCTCCCCGAAAGGGTAGGCAGAAAGAATGGACTGTCACACTTTTACTGATGCGGCACTCCATCCTTCTCTTTTCGCCCCGCGGGAGACGCGGTGTGATGGGTTGCGAACCTCATCGCCACCAATAGGCATCTCCCGCGCACACTTCGATCGTCCAACACCCACAAAATAAATCTAAAACAAATAATATAAAATACAATGATATAAAATAAAATAACAAAATAAAAATAATTTAACACAAGATATTCTTTTTAGATGGGGCACATATTGTCTATTTAATTTATGTTCCACGAATCCACCGTTTTTTAATTTAGCACATAATGTTTTTTTTCGATGTTGCACATGTTGACATAGACGATCCGGACTTTTGTGTTTATTTAATTTATAATATGTTACGCATATCCACCGTTTTTTAATTTAGCTGTAATTAAGCACTTAGCCAGCAAGAACTTTAATAATATTGAAGAAATTATTCAAATTGTCATTGGAACAAATGAAAAATTTATTTTTACACCTGTCAAAATTCTTTATAAAAACGATAAAACTAATATAATTTTAACAGCAAAATACGTTTGTACTAATAATAAATAATAATAATGCCCATTGCCTGTGAGTACGAGCATAAAGAGTACAAAAATATTAAGATCTGTATTCTGTGTCACCTGATGTGGCTATAAAATCCTATTTTAGGATTGACAAACATATTTACTCGAGACAAGTATATTCTGCTGGACTGGACTAAACCCCGTCCTCTCCGTTTTCTCCGACTCCTGGCACGCAGCGACTACTCCTCTCCAATTCACCCTATCGGTTGACAACTGCTTCCAGTCAGTTTGCCTGTCTTCAACACAGTATGTAGGTTATCCTTATATCTCTTCCGCTGTCCTTCGTACTTCCTTTTCCATTAATTCACGATAGTTTAGATTTATTCGCTCTATAGATACGATATCCACCCGACTGAATGTAAGAACAGACCAGTTTCATGACTCGGTCGATAGATCGCGCTTTCTATCACGCGTTTGCCAAGTGTAATAGATTAAATATGGCGATCGATCAGTTGTCAAATAGCTCATTTTAATAGTAATGTTGTTAGTAGGATTACAAATTGCTCTTTCTTCACAAAACCTTTAAACATATGACAGAGATATATCATCATCTGAATGGTAACTATTCAATTCATCCTTATACTCGTATGTTTTTGTTTCGTTAAAATATGTATAATTTTTAATTGTTACGGAGTTTACTTTATTGTATTACGGAAACGAACTTATGTATATAAGCATTTATTTTTTGTTGATTAGAAATGAGATCACTAAAAAGAAAATGTTGAAAAACAATGTGTGATATTTATTGTTTCTTGAACAATGATGTAAAACTCCATATCAAATATTTAAATTGAATGAAAACGTCAGTTTTTATTTCGTTCTACCTTAAATAACCCTCTTTGATTTATATAATGTCATTTCTTCTTCTTCTTCTTCTTTTTCTTCTTCAGCTTATCGCCGTCCACTCTTGGACGAAAGCCTCCTCTATGTCCCTCCATGTCGATCTCTCCTGTGCAGTCTGCATCCATAGCACCCCAGCGTATCGTTCCAGGTCATCCCTCCAGCAGCCATCAGAGCTGAACCCCTGTAAGCCAGAAGATCCAAGTCCAAGTTACACAACGAAAAGACACGCGATTTTGGTTAATAGAATTATAGTGCAATTTGATATATTTCGAACCTTGAGTTACTCCAAAGGTGGTCATTCAGCGTGGAGGTGATCGCGCACTTGAAATGTAAACATTCTACCTGACTAATTTCACAAAGAAAACACTTACTGAGACAAAGAGACGACCAACGCTGCGTTTGGCAATAGTTTGACGGTCACTCTTGGAGTGTATACATACAGTACATATACATTCCAATTTATTAGAGTCAAATTCAACAAATGGTTAATATTTTAAATATTATTCAGAAACTGTAAATAAAAGCTTAAATGATTATAACCAACTGTTTCATGGTATCATCTTTTAATAAAATGAAATAAAAACAACAATTAAACATCACGCCGTCTCCCCGAAGGGGTAGGCAGAAAGAATGGACTGTTAGTGTTATGCACGCAAGTTGATGTCTCCAATGCCTCAAGTGAACGACATTAAATATTTGACTTACTTGATTGTGCCACGTTTTCCTCGGTCTTCCTCTATTTCTAGTTCCGTTATCGTTAACATATGTTATTATTCATTCATTTTTTCCATGTGTCCAAACCATCTATTTATTTGAATTTTACTCTATTCTTTAAAATACAAATAATGAATTTACAATACTTTTACTATTGGAAGAGAGAAATAAATTGTAGACTTGATGAATCAAATACAAAAACTATTAAATGTTTCTTGAAAAATGATGTAAACTCTATATTAAATAATTAATATAAATAAAAACAAATGACATTTGATAATGCCTTAGAAGGGTGAAACATGTCATTCCATATAAAACTTAATAAAAATCCTAGAAGACAGACGTTTTCATTTATATTAATTATGTCTAAAAATATCTTCTACTTCTTCTTAAAGTGCCCTGTCAGGTCCCCCTGACGTTGGCGATCATTTTGGTAAACTCTTCCCTATCCTGCGCTGTCCGGAATAGCTTCTCCCCAGTTCCGATTCCCGTCCATTCCCTCACATTGCGCAGCCAAGAGATCTGCCTTCTCCCTGCCCCCCTGCGGCCCTCTATTTTTCCCTTCAAAATTAGATGCAGCAGGCGATATTTTTCTCCTCGTAGAACGTGACCCAGATATGACATCTTGCGGACTTTGAATAATGTCAGCAGCTCTCTATTTACTCCTGCACGATTCAGGACTTCTGTGTTCGTCACTCTGCCTGTCCATGGGATCCTGAACATTCTTCGGTGAAGCCACATTTCAAATGCCTCTAACCGGTTCATTGTATTTACTTTTAATGTCCATGTCTCACACCCATATAACAGAACAGACCACACATAACACCTTAACATCCTCTGTCTTATTTTTAAGTTGACATTGTCATTGCAAAAGAGTGTAAATTACCATATTACCAAACAATATACCATATTTTTTTAAAGTAGTCATGGGATAACTTGCCATTTTAACGAAATAATTATAGATAAATACAAATTATTCTTGGTTCCAATAAGTTGTCTATGGGCTGTGCACTCTTTGAAAGTACCTACGTACATCTCGGTGGCGCCAAACTGCAATACAGGCGCCAATGACTATTGTTTTTTGTGTCATTTCTCAAGAGATCTATTCACAAGTTGAATGCAATAAACAATACTCCTCCATTTACATAAAAGTAATTCTGAAAATTCTAAATGTTTAGAAATAGATTTTTGCGTTCGTAGAACTTCTGAAACAATCAAGATAATCTTCTAAAAAATGTTTACAGCTTCCATAATTTGTATTATTACCGATATAATAAACCTAAATGGCGCACTCAAAGTCATTACTGCAAATAGAAATATACCCACAGAAACAAAAATGGCAGTACAAAATGGAGTTCTAGTGCCAACCCTCATGTATGGAAGTGAAACTTGGAGCTGGCAAAAGAAGGATGAAAGCAGGATAAACGCCGTAGAGATGAGATCACTGAGAAGAATGTGCGGGAAAACGTTGTATGATAGAATACCGAACGATGAAATAAGAGAAAAATGTAAAGCAGATGACTGCATCATGGTAAAAATTAAAAAAGGATCCCTGAGATGGTTTGGACATATGGAACGAATGGATGAGAGAAGAATGGTTAAAAAGTTGTACACAAGCAGCGTGAGTGGAAAAAGAAGCCGAGGACGACCGAGGAAAACATGGCATGACCAAATTAATCAATTACTAAAAGGCGGCCACATTCGAAGTCGGAATAATCGACGTGCGAGCCCGAGAGGTATGCCAGGACAGAGCATTGTGGCGATCCATCCTCTCTGCCTACCCCTCTGGGGAAATGGCGTGATGGTTAGTTAGTTAGTTAGTTTTAACAAACCTACAAGCCGTTTCTTAAAATAACTAACTATCGTCGTCTCTCCGAAGGGATATGCAGAAAGAATTGTAATATTTGAGAACAGTTCACTGGCAAGTTCACTGTTTTGACCGAAACTCTATGATACTTAACTAACTAACTAACCTAACCTAACCATCACGCCGTTTCCCCGGAAGGGTAGGCAGAGAGGATGAATCGCCATATTGTTCTATCCTGACATAACTCTCGCGCCTCTTCAACATTCACACATCGTGACATGCACGCTCGTCGATTGTTCCTACTTCGAACATGGCCGCCTTTCAGTAATTGATTAATTTGGTCATGCCATGTTCCATATGTCTAAACCATCTTAGTAACCCCTTCTTAAATTGATTTATCACGCATTCATCCATCATCATTTTACCACTTATAACATATATTACCACTGCCTCTGGTGACACCGGAGGAAAGAGCAATTAATCTGCTGATGCGGTCTCCTCGGAGATCGACGTCTTTCATATTAGTGAAAGTACGTTCAGAAGGCAAATACTCTTAATTCTGAAGAGAATCCTGTCTTCCTAATGTTGAACCATCTCTCATGCCTTTCTGGTAGTATTTATTTATACATGATACACAAATGAGACATTACGAAAAACATTTAGGCGACTCATTTGGACACAAAACGCCTGTTACAAAGATAAGATAAAACAACATGAGACCAAAAAATCATACATATCAGACGGAATCCAAATATGTCGACGTCAGTGAGGCAGTACTCTTTCCAGAATTTGTAATATTTTTTTATGAATACTGCCTCACTGACACTGAAAATGTCCAAACCCGAGACGATTAGATTCAGCGTCCGAATTGCTCTTACTACTGGCATTATCAAAGGCAGGTTGGTGCTGCGTGACGGAGCAAAGAACAATTGATGTCGGCGCTGTCGCAGGTAGTTATCAGGAACAAAAAGACCTATTTGCTCCAGAACATAGGGGTTCTCAATAGAGTCCCGAAACAGTTTGAAAAAATGTGTTGACAGTAATCCTTCCCTCCTCAGCTCGAGGGAGTTATACCACAGCATACCCAAGAGAATAATGCCGTTGGATAG
The DNA here is from genome assembly GCA_022606425.2 of Lepidostoma basale. Classification (NCBI taxonomy): domain Eukaryota; kingdom Metazoa; phylum Arthropoda; class Insecta; order Trichoptera; family Lepidostomatidae; genus Lepidostoma; species Lepidostoma basale. Next base: position 227,752 of record JAHDVF020000390.1, on the reverse strand, counting down.
AGCCAAGGATATACCCGTACTCTCTCATGTAGAGGGATCTCAAGAATTTTTTTTGAACCCTCTCCAACATGAGAGAATACTGAGCCTCATGAGGACTCCATATCACGGCACCTCCTTCGAGTCTGCTTCTGACTAAGGCGTTATACAGAGTTCTAAGGACCCGGGTATCTCTGAACAAAACTTTCATTACTCATGGAATATCGATGAAATGTAATGTAGTGCGCCCTAGATGTAGTTTGGATATGTTGAAGTAAGTCTGGTTGCGCTTGCTCCAGTTAACAATCCTGTCAATATCGGATTGCAAACGCAAACAGTCCTCCAATTTTGTTATTTTTAAGAAAAGTTTTAGGTCATCTGCAAATTAAAGAAATCGCGAGAAGTGTATTGCTTTCGCGACATCGTTTATGAAGATTGAGAAAAGAAGTGGACCTAGGTTTGAGCCTTGGGGTACACCTGAATAAACGTAAAATGGTCGGGAGTTAAATTTTCCATAAGATACAAATTGCATCCTTTCTTTCAGGTAACTTACAAAGAAAGATACAAGACGAGAAGAAAAACCTATTTCTTCTAATTTACTGATAAGAATATCATGATTTACGGTGTCGAATGCCTTGGAGAAATCATTGTACCATACAAAATATATTATTTTACCTAATCTCAATTAAAAATTAATTTTGTAATATCTGTTGATGAAATAAACTGATTTGATTTGATTTGATTTATATCATTATATTTTATTTAGATTTTTAGATCTTCCGTGCTGTTAGCGATCATAACAGCATTGTTTTCATATACCAAATATCTCAATCAGAAGCTAAAGTTATGCTGTTTTTTTTATAATAGATAATTTATCTTACTTGTTACCTCAATGTTTTCGTTTTGGTTTGTGCAGAGCGGTCCACTGGGAGTAGTGTACACACAGACGTGCGAATCATTGGCCATGAAATTTATGTGAGTTTAACGCGCCCGTCTAGTTTATATGCGGCGTTGTCCTAACAATCTGGTCGGTGTCTGTACCGTGTTCAAGTCTAACTAATATAAATCGGCGAACTTTTTAATTTCTTCTTCTTGTTTCTCTTATATATTGTCCTTGAAATTAGGTCGTTCACCACAGGCGAAATTTTTGTACGTTTTTTAGCAACCCTTTGCAACCTGTGGGGTAAACAAGTGACATAAACCATTTCAGTATTAAACACCTTCAAACAGTCTCCGGCTTTCAACGTATAGGCTGCACTGTCTCATATCAGGGTGCATATCTTCTCCGCCATGTCCAGTTTTCCTTGCCACAACAGGAACAAGTTCAAAAAGGAGACTACGTACAATATGGACAAAAATATGCCAATTAATTGCTCTCACCCCGAGAACCTTGAAATATTCTTAAATATTAGCTAAACCTTGAAATATGCTTTTAAATTCCCTAATAACTAGGGCTAAAGGGAGTATATAGATCTCTTCTTCTTCCTTGTTGTAAACCTATGTGGTCTGTTCTCCAGAGTATTGCTCCTCCTGTGAGGTAGATTCCTAGCTGTCTTTCCATCTTTTAGGAGGTCTTCCACGAGGACGAGTCCCATGAGTCTTATATTATGCAATGCAATATAGTACCAGTACCTTTTTCGCTGTCTGCTTCTTCTTATAATATCCTCATATGTATTTACGTATAAGTATGTACATGTATGATATCGCTTTTTAGCACCCATCTTGGCTGAGGTTTTCCATGTTTCCCTCAGGCCTAAGACGAATATCGGGATGGAAAAACAGAAAGCCCATGGAACACAAGACAGGGACACTCACAAATCACTTAGTTAATCTCGCGCACAGCAACACTTTTCAACATTAGCTTACAAACACCTTGATCAAATAACAAGTTAAGGTATTTTAGTAGAACCAACACGCAAAAAAAAAAAACTCACATATCTCTCATTCTGGTGTTCCTAGCGCGATCTCTCAGTGTCTTGCCTGCTATCGTCTTCGGTGTCTTCTTTTCGGAAGTCCTCAAAACTTGTTTGGTCCTTACTGTGTCTGCCCTTGCTTCAACGCCAATAATAATAATATAGATCTCAAAACCGCAAAACGGCGTCTTTTTGAAAGCGAAGCCCAGGGAAAAAAAATGCTTTTTGTATCAATTCCAAGCCCTAGTATTTACACATGATGCTGCGCTTAAGAAGTATTTGAACATTAATGAAATAACACTTATATCCACTGATTTACCCCATATGAAAACCTCGTTGAGTGCTGAAATAGAACGTCGTAAAAAGATCTTCATATTTTTCTTCGTCTGCTTTATTTAGGACTGTCCTGTTATATCTCGAAGCCTGTTCCTGGGATATAGATGTCCAACTGTCTCGCCATTTTGGTTGGTTCTGCATGCTGGGAGATAAAACAGTCTGTGCTGACGCTGTCGAAGATAACCATCCGGAACATAAAGATGGATAGCCTCCAAGATGACGGAGTTCTCAAAGAATCCCCTGATAAGTCTGAAGAAATGGATAAGTGTGCACCCATCCCTTCTTATTTGGAAACTATTGGTCCCCAGCATGCCCAAGAGGAATGCAGTGGGATAAAGCCACGGTATCCGACCCGACAGTAAAACAAAGCCGGATACCGGATAGTTACCGTATATCCATTTCATTTAGTTTTAACTTTTGAGAATAGATAAGACGGCCTTCGTGGCCGATTGGTAAGTGGTTTGACTGCCACACATAAAGTTCCGGGTTCAATTCACGGTGATGGCAGTGTGATTGTCACACTGTCTTTGGTCTGGTGAAGAATTCACGTAACTATAAAAATGTGTTATAGATTTGATACATATCACATGTAACGAGAATCAATTTGATAACTCTCGCTATAATGATGTAAAGAGCGATTTAACAAAATAATATTTAATATAATATACAATGGCAACGTCTATGACTGCAATTGAAGGCGCAATAGAGTGATTCAAGAGTGGATATGTTTTTGAATTCGGAAGAAATTCTATTAATAGTTAATAGAAGTTTATAGTAATAAGTTCTTGCTGAAGTTAGATTGTTTTAAGTGCCTAATTACAGTTATTTAAAAGAACGGTAGAAGCGTGGAGCATAAATTAAATAAACACAAAAGTCCGGATCGTCCAGCTGACATGTGCATCATAAAAAATAACATTATTTGTTATAAGGATTAATTTGATCTCAATTGAGACGAAGAAACTGAATATAGTGATCGAGGTGTTTACAGGACTTATGACCTGTCACTAGTTGGATTAAGCGCACGCTTTATGTAATTACAACATTCCCCATTTCACCTTTCTTATGACCACCATGTCTGACAAATTTTGGAAGTTGTATATTTGTTAATATCCAACATCACAATTCATATGTCAGTTTCAATGCGCCATCTATGAAGATTAGATTTAAGCATTAAGCAGAAGATCTTTATAACGCAATGCGAAAGGCTACCGCCTATTAACGCACTGCTAGATAACGCCTGGAAATGTCACTCCAATTTATATGTTAACTTGGACCAGTTTATATATAATATTATTATATTTATATTATTTGTTATGATATTTTTATTTTGTTACATTATTTTATTTTATGTATTGTATTTAATATTATTTGTTTTAGATTTATTTTGTGGATGTTGGACGATCAGAATGTGCGTGGGCGATGCCTATTGGTGGCGATGAGGTTCGCAGCTCATCACACCGCGTCTCCCGCGGGGGCGAAAAGAGAATGATCGCACCGGTTAAAGTGTGGCAGTCCATTCTTTCTGACTACACCTTCGGGGAAACGGCGTAATGGTTAGTTAGTTGTAAATTTAAATATTAGCATTTGAGAACGTTAAATTTCAGGTAACTTCTAACTTCGGCTTCCAATAATGCACTAATGGCGGGGTAGCCGTTCACATTGAGTTAAAAAGATGTTCTGCTTAATGCTTAATATACATAAATCATCATAGATTGCGTTAGTATGTAGATTATATATAGAGTAATCTTAAAAAGATTAACATATGTAATCAAAATCTTCATAGGTGGCACATTGAAACTGACATGTGAAATCTGACATAGGACTTTAACATCTCGTATATACAACTTCCAAAAATTTGTCATACATGGTCATAAAGAAAGGTGGAATGGGGAATGTTGTAATTACATGAAGCGTGCGCTTAACCCAACCAATGACAGGTCATAAGTCCTGTAAACACCTTGATCAACCATATTCAGTTTCCAATTTGCATCTTCGTCTCTATTGAGATACAATTAAATCATGAATTGATAACCCACGGTGGGTGAAATCCAGTATTCGTATACAAGTATAAGTTTACATTCACAAAAAATAAACTTATTTCTTTGTCATTCAAACTTATGCCATAAATATGTTATTTAAGATAAACGTGTATTATCAGTCAATGAAATTATTTTAATATCTATAGAGCCATTTCTTTTTCTTATAATTTTGTAATATAACCCATTTTTATGTCTTTTTTGGAAGTATTTATTTTGAAAAATAATTATTATTACTGCAGTGCAAATCAACTCCATATTACTGTAAAATTATCTTACAGCGCCAAATAGATTAACAGTTTATTGAATAATAAATTATTAAACATGACTTGATAGGAAGTATAATAATACCAGAAAAGAGTGGTTTCCAAAATGTGGGTCGCGCAATATACAAATAAGTTTTATTATCACATACGAGTACCTACTCGTATATCTAACGAATACTACAAATAAAAACGTACGTTTTCTATGAGATGACATGTTTCGCCTGTCTAAGGCTTTATCAAATACCTAGGCATTATTCATCTTCTTCTGTTGTCGTGTCAGGTCCTCCAACATTGGTGATCACTGCAGCGAAGGCATCTTTCGCTATCGCCCTGTGTGGCGTTCCAGTATCATTTCGAGATAGCTCAAGCTCCAAATATTCAATAGTAGCGTTAAAAGCGCAGTACTCTACGGATGTGAGACTTGGAAATCTACCGCGGACGTTATTGGAAAACTCCAATTGTTTATTAATAGGTGCCTTCGCTCAATATTCAAGATCTATTGGCCCCAAACAGTGTCAAATTCCGTTCTCTGGACCTATTAGAGAACAAGGCCCCCTATGGGGGGAAAGAGGAAGCGAGGCAGACCTAGAGCCACCTGGAGAAGAGCCCTGCAGGACGAGGTTAATGCAGGAGGCCTCACTTGGGATGATGTTAGGCACCAGGCATGCGATAGAGTCGGGTGGAGAAGGTTCCTTGAGGCTCTATGCACCACGGAGGTGTGACAGGACAAAAATAAGAAGACGGGGATGATGCCATGAGCAGTTCAACAGTGTTCGAGTGGAATACCTGTTAATTATATTATACCTGTTCTCAATAGATGGCGAAAACTTTAATATTGTTTGTAACTAACTAACTAACTAACCATCACGCCGTCTCCCCGAAGGGGTAGGCAGAAGGAATGGACTGCCACACTTTTCTTTCCTGACATATTTCTCTCGCTTCCTCAACATTCATACATCGTGTCATGCACGCACGTCGATTTCTCTGACTCCTCACATGGCCGACATTCAATATTTGATTTATTTGATCGTGCCAAGTTTTCCTCGGTCTTCATCTATTTCTGGTTCCATTTACATCATTAACATTTATTTTTTTTACCATTCTTTCTTCATTCATTCTTTCCATATGTCCAAACCATCTTAATGATCCTTTCATTATTTTGTTCATGACACCATCATTCGCACCGCATTCACTTCTTATTTTTTCATTCGACACTCTATCATACACAGAGTATCCGCACATTCGTCTAAGAGATATAATTTCTACTGCATTTATTCTACTTTCATCCTTCTTTTGCCAGTTCCATGCTTCGCTTCCATACACAAGGATCGGTAGAAGAACACCATATTGTTTATATTTTTTTTAATTTAATTGATTTAATATGTATTCATTATATTTTATTAAATGGGAAACGCAGTGTGTAATATTTGAGAACCGCAGCTGTATAACGCTGAATGACTTCCTAGATCGGCTATTATCAGGCCATTACGTGCAGAAATACATTGGCCCCCGACTCTATAATACTCGCAGAGCGTACTACACTAGTCGAGTACAATCGTAAACTCGATTCTCTGTCCAACTCCGCGGGCGAAAGTGATTCCAGTATTACGAGTGTTCTCTCTTGCACGCGAGCTGCAGGTTATATTACGGTATACATGCATACTCGTACACCTTCATCTATATTGGCACTTTGCGCTTCTCCGTACGAAGAAACTTGTAAATCTAGAATCTCATCGACAATAAACTCCTGATATACAAAACGGTTATAAGGCCGATCTTCACTTATGCAGCCCCAATCTGGGGCTATGCAGCTTCGAGTCACATACAAAAACTCCAAATCCTGCAAAATAAGGCTATCCGTTTATCGCTTGGTGCGCCTTCATGGACCAGGATTACACAACTGCACCTAGAATCGGGAATCCCGATGATAGATGAATTCATTCTGAATCTCCCGAACGTTTTTACAAAGGACACCCTTCACATCCTAACTTCCAGCCGCCACAAGCGCCCAAAATCGATTCTCCTTCAGAGGAACACTCCGGGCCACACAAATCATGCCCCCGAATAAACTAACAACCCACCAAATCACCTTCCAACAATGTTCCCATCAGACATAAGAGGAATAGCCATATGAGCTGAACCTCTGTAAGCCAGAAGATCCAAGTCCAAGTCCAATCTAGAATCTAACTAACTAACCGGCATCATTTCCCGACTTCGAATGTGGACGCCTTTTAGTATTTTGTAAATTTGGTCATGCCATACTATCCTTGGTCTTCCAATGTTTCTCTTTCCACACACACTGCTTATATACAATATATTCATGGTTGCAGTTTTAATTCGGGGCTCTTTTGAGAACCCCTACGTTCTGGAACAAATAGATCTTTTCGTTCTTGATAATTACCTGCCACAGCGCCGACATAAAATGAAATCAAATCAGTTTATTTCATTAATAGACAATACAAAATTAATTTTTAAGGCATCCATTGAGAACAGGTAAAATAATATATTGTGTATAATATACTACTAGAAACGCATAAGAGAGGGTTCGACTTTAAGAAGACTCTCCAGAATTAAGAGTATTTGCCTTCTGAACGTACTTTTACTAATATGAAAGACGTCGATCTCCGAGGAGACTGCGTTCAGCAGATTAATTGCTCTTCCCACCGGTGTCACCAGAAGCAGGTTGTCGGACTATGCTGTCGCTGTCGGAGATATCTATCAGGGACAAAAATCCGAGCACCCTCCAGCACGGCCGAGTTCTTTGCTCCGTCACGCAAAACCAACCTGCCTTTGGGGATGCCAGTGGAAAGAACAATTCATTTACATCGTTAACGTATAATTTCTTAACCATTATTTATTCATCCATGCGTCCCATCATGACGTATGGAATAGAGGTCAGAGCCGATACCAATAGAACTAAGAACCTTCTTAGAGTAGCAGAAATGCGAACCCTACGCTCCATCGCAGGCAAAACCCTCGGAGATCGGATCAGAAATAAAACGATAAGATCTGTCTGTGGTGTTGAGGACATAGTGAGATGGGGAAGAAGCAGAAGGTGCTTTTGGAGAGACCACGTGGACCGCATGGAGAATTCAATAATTGCAAAAATTGTTAAAGATGAAAACCCAAGCAGCAAGAGATTACCAGGAAGGCCGCCAAAGAGATGGCTGGACATCATTATCCCAGGACAGCCCACCTCACAAACAGGTCATACGACCTAAACTAAAAGGAAGAAGAAAAAGAAGAAGCGTTCCATATGTCCATACCAACGCAGCGATCCTTTCATAACTTCCTACTTTACATCAGCATTTGAATTTCTGTCATACATGACAATTGAGACTTAAAGAGAAATATGGATAATGTTTTGTAATCTCAATATAAGTGTTAGCTTATCTCTCGCAGTCCGTGGCAATGAACTCGTATCTTCTCCAAAGAGCTTTGACCATCATCTGTCCGTCCGTCTGTCTAACTGTCGGGCTGCCTGTCGTCTCGGGTGCGTCAGCCTGATAGAATATTCAAAACGCGATCCGAGTTAACTCCGTCCAGGGAAATTGAGTCTAGCCGGCACTGGCGACTTGAGTGACTCTGGAAACTACGTCACCTGTCAATGATAAATATTGCTACAATCATTATCAAATGAGCCATTCAACTCTAGTGCTCTTATGCACTGGAATTTGTAGGCAGCGATCACGCACTCTCCCCGAAGGGGTAGGCCGAAAGAATGGGCTGCCACATTTTTCTTTCCTGACATATTTCTCTCGCTTCCTCAACATTCATACATCGTGTCATCCACGCGCGTCGATTTCTCTGACTCCTCTCGTGGCCGACATTCAATATTTGATTTATTTGATCGTGCCACATTTTCCTCGGTCCTCCTCTATTTCTAGTTCCATTTCATCGTTAACATATTTTTTTTTACATTTTTTCATTCATTCTTTCCATGTGTCGAAACCATCTTAATGATCCTTTCATTGTTTTGTTCATAACACCATCATTCGCACCGCATTCACTTCTTATATTATATTTTCACTCGACACAATCATACACAGAGATGTATACACACTCGTCTAAAGGATTTCATTTCTACTGCATTTATTCTACTTTCATCCTTCTTTTGCCAGTTCCATGCTTCGCTTCCATACTTAAGGGTCGGTACAAGAACACCATTGTGAACTGCCATTTTAGCTTTTTTGGTTTAGGTTTTTTTGCGATGACAACTTTAAGTGCACCATTCACTTTGTTTCCTGCCCCAACCCTTCTTTTAAATATCCCTCTCCAATCACCCATCTTTTGTAAACATACTACCCAAATACAAGAACTCATCTTCTTGCTCCAAATTTTCACCATTCACGCTAATGTTGCAGACTGTCATGTATATCTTTTATTATCTCCTTAATGGCGTCTCAATAACTTTTCAAAATATAATAAATTTCTACTTAAGCAAAAGAGAAATATTAGTTCGGGAAACTACTTCTTCTTCTTCGGCGTTACAACCCTTGGGGGTCTTGGCCTCATCCAAGAAATGTCTCCATCCCGTCCTGTCTCTGGCCGCCACCTCCCAGTCTTGCTGCTCCAGGACCAGACAGTCTGCCAGAGCACCATTCAACCATCGCAGTTTCAACTTTCCGACGCTTCTTCGCCCTACTTGTTTGTCAAACAAAACTCTTTTGAGGAGCTCCAGATCCCCCACGCGGTGCAAGTGCCCTAACCAGTGCAGCCTGTCAATCGTTATAAATTTGACTACGCTGACGTCCTGGTATAGATCGTAGAGCTATGTGCTGTATATTCTTCTCCACATCTGACCATCCTTAATGGGTCCAAAGATTCTGCGAAGGATCTTCCTTTCAAAGCAGTTCAACTTTATTTCATCACGTTTAGTGAGTGTCCAACTTTCCGAGGTATATGTTAGAACTGGTCTTATCAGCGTTTTCCGTTCAGAAACTGCTTCATGTTATTAAGGTCGGAAAAGTGGCATATTTACTCGTGTACCTTATTCCTTAAGGATCAAAATGTATTTATTGGATTTGGATTTCATGACTAACCGAGGGTCAGTTTCACCCTGCTGGGGAATGCTGGGGATGAAGTTGGGAGAGATGGCGCGAAATTGTTACGAGTGTCAGATTGGAGGGTCGAAGCGGAGCCAGGAGGAGCTGGAGGCTAAGGCTCGATATGGGCTATAGGGCCATCGAAGAAGAAGAAGCTGGTAACACCATAAAATAAATAGAATTTTTTGGTTCACACAAATTTGTAATCAGACTCAATTCGTTAAAATGATATCAATTCTCTGTATTAAGCAGATAAGATCTGAATTAACATGAGTGTCCATCTTGTGGTTCATGCGCTACGCCCCACGCCCGCAGCTGACAGTCCGTCCTTCACGGCGATGTTAATCTCCTCGACAGCAGATTTGCATTTCAAAGCAGAAAGCAGAAAATTTGCCTTAAATCTCAATAGAATATACACAGGGTTTCCGAACGCTCTGCAAATTTGAAATTAAGATAAATTCAAAGACATATCAGTATGCTCATAGCGGTGTTCTAGTAAATACTCTTATGTACTGAAGTCAAACAAAGATCTAACATAGGAAGTACGAAATGATTGTAGAATTGATGAAGAATGGGACTAGACAATATAAATTTTAATCTTCTTCTTCTTTCTTTGTCCTGTAAGGTCTCCCTAACGTTGACTATCACCCTTTCATAGTGATGACCTGGGGAAAAATATCCAGAGTGGTATCCCCTTGCCTTCTCTGGAGGATTTTCTGTTGGGGTTACCTTCCCTTAGCTGGGTGTATCCAGTTTTATGGCGCTGGAAGCTTGCCATTCGTCATCTCTCTATCTGCTATGGCACTAAGTAATATGTGCCACATTGCCCGGGGTTCGCGGGGTCTTTAAAAGACCTCTCGTGGACGCTAGAGAGTTGGACTTGATAGTAGTGTTGCTGTTGTAAATGCAACATGGCGCCTTACGACATTTTGTAGAGGCATACTATCCAGCAAAGCATACTACCTCATAAATTTTAATATTAAATCAAATCACTGGTTTGGGATCAAATCACCGAGGGGTAGGCAGAGAAGATGGATCGCCACGTTGTTCTATCCTGGCATAACTCTCGCGCCTCTTCACATTCACACATCGTGACATGCACGCTCGTCGATTGTTCCTACTTCGAACATGGCCGTCTTTCAGTAATTGATTAATTTTGGTCATGTCGTGTCTTCCTTGGCCTTCCTCGACTTCTTTTTCCATTCACACTACTTGTATATATATTTTTAACCATTCTTCCCTCATCCATTCGTTCCATATGTCCGAACCATCTTAGTGACCCTTTCTTGATTTTATTTATCACGCATTCATCCGCCTTACATTCCTTTCTTACTTTATCATTAGATATTCTAGCATTCATTGTTTTTCCGCATATTCTTCTTAGTGACCTCGTTTCCACGTCATTTATCCTACTTTAACCTTCTTCTGCCAGCTCCAAGCTTCACTTCCATACATAAGGGTCGGCACTAGAACTCCATTGTGCACTGCCATGTTTGCTTCAGTCGATATATTTCTATATTCCTGATGGCGATAACGGATAGTATTGAAACCGATCGTCAATCAAAGTAATCAGTTCGCTCAAGTTTCTTCTGAATCTGAATTGATGAGAACTGCTTTTCCGCTTTTTCGTTCGTATATAAATTCTTCAACAGCCTGTCTCCATTCACTGCTGGACATAAGCCTCTCAACCCCCACGCCATCCCTCTTGGTCTCTCGCCAGTGTTCTCCAGGCCCTTCCCACTGTCCGCACAATATCTTCGCTCCACCTGGTAGGCTGTCTCCCGACACTTCTTTGGCCCAACCTTGGCCCCCATTCAGTAACCCACATGCCCAGCCCATTGCCACTTTATCCTTGCAATGCGTATCCCATTGTCAATGACCCTGGTGCGTCTTCTAATCTCCACGTTTAGTATATGGTATCTAAGCGAGATCTTTCCATGCCCCGTTGTGCAACTTTAATTTTTATTTTTTATAAATTCACGCTTGTCTAAAGCTTGATTACTGCAATGTCTGATACCAGGCAACTCTCCTAAGATGAAGTGTCTTCATAATAAGATAGACTCACTTACACTAACTGCGCATTAGGTTTCTTCTTCTTTACAGCGCTACATCCCGGTTGGGGATTTAGCCTCCTCCACAACAGTATTTCACTAGCTCTTGTCCTTGGCCATCCCTCTTTACTCTCCAGGTCTTTCCAGTTTCTCCCAGTCCGCCCATATTGTTCTTAGTTTCTTTTCGCGCGGCACCCATCTGGGCGTAATATTATGCATTCATTCATTATTTCCATGTGTCCAAATCATCCCAACATCTCCCAAAACTACAAAGATTGAAATGGGCTGGACATATACAGAGGATGCCGAACTCACGGGTCCCCAAACGCATTATGACTGGACACCCGGAAGACCAAGGCTGAGGGGGGAGGACGAAGTAAAGAGGGATGCAGCACGACTTCTTCGGGTGCCGAACTGGAGTGTGACTGCTGAGGACAGGGACTGCTGGAGGCGAAAGTTGACGGATGCCAATGATGGATATGGGCTGTAGCGCCATCGGAAGAAGACGAAGAAAACGAAAGAAGAAATATAAAGATACAAACTAACTAACTAACTTACCATCACGCCGTCTCCCCGGAGGGGTAGGCAGAAAGAATGGAACGCCACACTGTTCTGTCCTGACATACGTCTCTCTTCCTCTACATTCATACATCTTGTCATGCACGCACGTCGATTTTTCCGACTCCTCACGTGACCGACATACAATATTTGATTGATTTGATCGTGCCACGTTTTCCTCGGCCTTCCTCTATTTCTAGCTCCGTTCACGCCGTTTACATATACCTTCTTTACCATTCTGTCTTCACTCATTCTTTCCATGTGTCCAAACCATCTTAATGACCCCCTTATTTTGTTCATAACACTTTCATTCGCACCACATTCACTTCTTATACTTGCATTTGTCACTCTATCATATACAGATTTGCCACACATTCGTCTTAGAGATCTCATTTCTACTGCATTTATTTTACTTTCATCCTTCTTTTGCCAGTTCCATGCTTCACTTCCATACATAAGGGTCGGCACAAAAACACCATTGTGTACTGCCATCTTAGCTTTTTTGGATAGGCTTTTGTTTGCGATGACAACTTTAAGTGCACCATTTATTCTATATAGAACAATTAGAGAAAAGAGACAGAAAGTAACAATAGAGTAAGACAACAAAGACAATTAAAAAAATGAGAACAATTAAAATGAAAGAAGAATTATAAAGAAACGAGTTAGAACAATTAGAAAACTAAGAAAAGCAAATACCATTTTAATATACTATAAGAGATAGATGCTTTCTGAGGGTAGCCTCACTATCGTGAAAAAGGTCCACATCCGAAGAGATACGGTTTAGAAGGATTATTGCCCTGCCCACGGGCATTACCTTAGGTAGATTGGTTCTACACAGTGGCAGGTATAATAATCTGTGTTGTCTTTGTCGCAGGAACAAACAAAGTCTAGTCATTCAAAATACCAGAGTTATGTATTCGACCACGAATCAGTTGAAAAAAATTAACACCCAAATGGATAGTTCGTCTAATTTCCAATGATTGGTATTCCAGCATACCCAGCAAGAAATCAGTTGGATACAGCCAGGGGAAATAACCGTTTTCTTTGAGGTACAAAAAACGTAAAATATTAATATGATCGAGTCGCTGCTGTATTTGAAATACGTAATATAATAACATATTAGCACGCAACTGTTACAGATAAAGAGGAAACTGCTACCGGAGAAAGTAAAGTGAAATAAACGGTTCCGAACTTGTTGCAAGAGCAATTGTGTTTAGTTTGCAATAAACATTATGAAATATGGATCTATTCCGAGGAGAGATTATTTTTGGCAGCTACAAGTGCCAGCGTGAGTTTTTCTACGTTCAAACACGCCACAGGAGGGCATAGATCACAGGAACATTGCACAAAGAAGGACGGATAGCAGTCGTTCTATCCCGTTGGGAGAAAAACCGGAAGCATTTGAAATGTAGCTCCATCGCCGAATGCTCAGAATTCCCTGGACAGACATGGTTACCAATACCGAAGTCCTGAGGCGAGCTAGAGTTGACAGTAATCTGTTATCAACTATCAGGGTTCGGAAGATTTCACATCTGGGTCATATACTGCGTGGGGAAAAGTACCACCTTCTCCAACTTATATTGGAGGGGGAAATTGAGGGACGCCGAGGGCCCGGTAGGAGACAAATGTCCTGGCTGCGAAACGCGAGGGAGTGGACCGGTATTCGAAGTGTGGAGGAGCTGTTCCGAGCGGCGCAGGACAGGGACAGGTTCGCCGAGGTGAACGCCAACGTTGGGGGGACCCGACAGGGCGCTTGAATAAGAAGAAGAACTTATCCACTTCGCTCGGCGAACTCCTCAGCAATAGGAAGATTAGTTGAGCCGAAGCGTTGCCCCAGTACGAATTTCGGGGATCGAGCGTTCGCGGTAGCCGGTCCATCAGCTTGGAACAATCTCCCTTCACACCTTAGATGCATAAATGATCCGACAGATTTCAGAACTAAATTGAAAACCCATCTTTTTCATATTTCATACCCAATTTAAACATTTATACTTTGTTCTACTATACTTTTAAACCAATCGTTTTTTAAGCGCTCACATTTACATTTTTAGATTTAAAACACGTCTTAATGCGCCCTTGAGGTGATTACATCACAAAAACGGCGCTTTAAAAGTTAGCATATTATTATTATTTATTATTATTAAGAATTATTAAAAAAAACTTCTACATTTTGATTTATTTTATTATGCCATGTCTATAACATATAATGATTTACATAGACATGGCGTGACCAAATTTATCTAATTTAAAAAATAGGCCATGTTAGAAATCTGATAATTTGACTCCGTGTATGACTTGCCATATGAATATGGTGGAATCTAGAGAGGTGTGTCAGGATAGAGTAATGTGACGGTCCATTCTCTCTGCCTAGCCCTGGGAGATAAACATCAAGCGTAGAAGATTTCACGAGTATCCTGTGATCCTTTCTCGGTCTCTTTCTTGAAGCGGATGTCCTATTAATCTCGCACACACTCACGCGAGGACAGACTTGTTTTTAAATATAGAATGTACCTAAGCACCCAGCTACGAGCAGCCGCAGAAATGTATTGAGTAAACACAACATGAATGGGAGCCATCATTCGCCATTCCAGTCCCAAATCAGCAGCATAAACTATTATTTATTACTAGCTAATTCTGATTCGAAACTCGTTTTTCACAGACGATCTGTTTACGCGAGAGATGTTTCACACATTATCTAATTATGAGCAATATTTACGCAGAATTCAGAAATACATCGGATAAACAGATTGCATGTTGCGGAAGGCGAAAACATGATGTTTGGAGTCACACACAAAAAATAATACAGAATACTCTTCTTCTTCTTCTTTATTTAGGACTGTCCTGTTATTTCTCAGCAGGATAAACGCCGTAGAAATGAGATCACTAAGAAGAATGTGCGGGAAAACGTTGTATGATAGAATACCGAACGCTGAAATAAGAGAGAATTGTAAGGCAGATGACTACTGCATAATGGATAAAATTAAAAAAGGATCTCTGAGATGGTTTGGACATATGGAACGAATATGAGAGAAGAATGGTTAAAAAGTTGTACACAAGTAGCGTGAGTGGAAAAAGAAGCCGAGGACGACCGAGGAAAACATGGCATTACCAAATTAATCAATTACTAAAAGGCGGCCACATTCGATGTCGGAATAATCGACGTGCGTGCATGGTACGATGTATGAATGTAGAGGAACCCGAGAGGTATGCCAGGACAGAGCATTGTGGCGATCCATCCTCTCTGCCTACCCCTCCGGGGAAATGGCGTGATGGTTAGTTAGTTAGTTAGTTTTTCTGTTATTTCTCGGAGCCTGATCCTGGGATGTAGATGTCTAACTGTCTCGCCATCTTTTGGGTGGTCTTTCTGGAGGTTGATTTCTTGTTGGTACTTTATTTGCCGCTTCACTCTTTCAGAACATGCTCTCTCCAGTAGCGTCTTCTCAGTCTTCCCCATCGCACGACATCTTCATATACAATTTCAGAAACATGTTGTGATCAATATTTTTATTCTATTATATATAAATATGAAATGAATGAAAATGGAATAAAAAGAGAGTTATTAATTCTATTCCAAATTACAATTGAATTCCAGAGTGTTAACGCCTTAACCTTCAATAAATTAATGATTATTTGTTGTTTCTTGAACAATGATGTAAAACTCTTATTAAATAAAAATATAAATAAAATAAAAAAAGAGTTTTCTAGAAGTTTTATTATAATTTTTGGTAATGACATGTTTTGCCTTACTAAGGCAAATGTCATTCAATAATTCTTAAGTAAGGCGAAACATGTCATTCCCATAAACTATAAGAAATTTTCTAGAAAAAATACATAGGTATTTTATAATTTGTATTAATTAATTAAAAAATACGTCTTAATTCATGAGTTAAAATAATGAAAATAAAATTAAAAATACTTTCTAAATGTATCTTCTTCTTTCGTTGCCGTGTCAGGTCCCCCCAACGTTGGTGATCACTGCAGCAAAGGCATCTCTATCCTGCGCCATTTGGAACAGGTTCTGAACTCTTGTAATTCCTATCCACTCTTTGATGTTCCGCAGCCAGGATAGCTGCCTTCTACCTCCCCGACGTCCCTCCACTTTACCCATTAATATCAGTCAAAGGAGGTGGTATTTTTCTCCCCTTAGCACATGACCCAAATATTAGACCTTTTAATTTTTACCATCGACAATAGCTCTCTATTGGCTTTGGCTCTCTGTAGTGCGTCTGCATTGCTGACCCTATCGGTCCATGGTATACGGAGCATTCTGCGGTATATCCACATCTCGAACATTCACTTTCAGCGTCCAGGTTTTGCAGCCATATAGTAGAACAGACCATATATAACATGTATACTTAGTATACTTAGTTTAAATCCATCAATGTTTGTATCTTCGATCGGTATTGGCAGCTCGCTGCCATCTTCTGGTCAGAAGTCTTATTCACCAGAAGATGGCAGCGAGCTGCCGAAACCGGTCGAAGACACAAAAATTAGTGGATTTTAACTAAATATACTTTTTTTAAATATTTTTTAAACTTTTTATTTTATTTTCATTATTTACAAATGCACTTCTACCATGAAATTTCAAATAACAAAATTATATTTTCATAGGATTAATTCATAGCACCAAGATCGCGAAAGCGAGAGCTTATTTTTGCTGGGGCGGTATAAGTTGGAGGAAGTTACGGGACTAGGCAGGAATAGCCCCGCGAGACAGCTGGGAGTGTGTATGGTATTTACGAGACGAGAGGTGTGAGAACTGAAATAACCTGGCCGCGTGGCTATCGCGACAGCTAGAGTGGGCGCGCAGCGATGACACTTATTAGTGGGGTATTTACGCGAATTTTCTTGCAAGATAAATTATTCTAACGGAGCACTATTCCAACCTGGTCGTGTGGCTCTCGCGCGGCTCCGAGTGGGCATGCTGTGATGACACAATAAGTGGGGTATTAACGCGAATTTCCTTGCACGTTTAATTATTTTAATGGAGCACTATTCCCTGTACCATCACGCCGTTTTTTCGGAGGAGTAGGCAGAAATAACCCGACCGCGTGGCTATCGCGACTGCTCTGAGTGGGCACGCAGCGATGACACTTATTAGCGGGGTATTTACGCGAATTTTCTTGCATGTTAAATTAATCTAATGGAGCACTATTCCCTGGACCATCACGCCGTTTCTCCGAAAGGGTAGGCAGAGACGATACCTGACATACCTCTCTACCTCCCTCTACATTCATACATCGTAACATGCACGCTCGTCGATTTTTACGATTTCGAATGTGGCCGCCTTTTATAATAGTATTTGATTAATTTGGTCATGCCATGCTTTCCTTGGTCTTCCACGGCTTCTCTTTCCACTCACACTGCTTGTATACAACATTTTAACCATTCTTCCCTCGTCCATTCGTTACATATGTCCAAACCATCTCAGGGTTCCTATTTTTTTATTTTACTTATGATTCAATCGTCTATGCGAGAAAACACAACCGAGGAAAATATGGCATGACCAAATTTATCAAATTTGAAAGGTTGGTCATGTTTGAAGTCGGAAGAATCGACGTGCGTTTATGACTCGTTGTATGAATGTGGAGGAAGCTAGAGAGGTGTGCCAGGATAGAGAAGTATGGCGGTCCATTCTCTCTGCCTACACCTGCGGGGAAACGGTGTGATGGTTTATTATATATTATATTTCATTATTTAAAAAAGGGATACCTCAAGAGCGTAGTCAAGTTATTATTTGTTTTTTATATAATTATTAACTTACTACGCTTATGTCATGCTATAGTAGCTCGTAGATTTGATATCGTATTTATCTACTGCGTAAAGTTCGCAGAAAGCCTTCAGAACGTCGGATACAGTTTTCATAAATTTATGAACGTATTTCGATAGCTAAAGCTATTTTGTGTATCGACAAGCATTTGGGTTATCTCACGTTTACATGCATTGTGTTTCCCCGAATCAGGCGTGGTTCCTAGCTAATGATGCGTGGCGGTATTGTTCAACAGTATAGAATATTAAATGAATGATCCAAACGATTTCCCCGCTGTGGGGCTTAGATTGTGTCGTGTGAACCTAATTTTGTTCTGTGGCCAATACGCTGTATAATTCTGAACTGCACATTGAGAGATATCTCTTTTTCTTCTTCGAGTGCCATGTCAGGTCCCCCCGACGTCGGCTATCACCCTGGCCATATTCCCTGTGCCAGACGGAACCCACCCCCTGAATTCCGGTTCACTCCTTGATATTCTCGAGCCAGGACATCTGGGGTCTTCTGTCATCTGGAGTCCAAACTGCTCCCTGGTTGGGTGTGGAATAGTCTAATTATTCTTTCTTCCTTTTTTGTTGTTGTTTCTTTTCTCATATATTTTATGCTATCTTATTAAGGTAGTAGTCTGGTAACTTAAACATATTTTCATGTCTTTTTTGGAGGGCGTTTTTTTGTAGGAAAATAAAAATGAATCGTTTTGGATTTTTAAGATGTTTTTATTTACATATTAAAGATACAATTTTTTTTTTTTTTTAATTTAATAGTTTATTATTATTGATCGAAGTTGGCACCTCGAAAAAAAACGCGTAGGTGGCCCCGGGGATTTTGGCTCTTGATGTTATCTGAAATCAAAAATTCTTGAAAATTCATCATCTAAAGACATGTCATTCTGGTCGGAACTACAGAAGTTAAATTTCATGTATAAATAACAACATGGCGGACTTCGAAAAAAAAAAGTCAGCAAAGAAGGGGTTGTAAAATAAAAAGTTAGGGGTGACAAAATTAAAATAGGGGTTTGATTCCCGGCGATGGCAGTGTGTTTGTCACACTGTCTTTGGTCTGGTGTAGAATTCACGTGACAATAAAATGGCGATAGATTGGCTACCTATCACATGGCACAAGAATCAATATAATAGCTAAAAAATAAAATTTGTATACAGTAATTGGGTCCAAACGACCTGTTGTGAACATAAAAAAAAATTATAATAAAAAAATAAAAAAATGAAAATTAAATAAAAATGTCTTGGTAGTTCCGACGAGTCTTTAGATTAAGAATTTTCAAGAATTTTTGATTTCAGATAACATCAAGAGCCAAATTCACCGGGGCCACCCACACGCTTTTTTTTCGAGGTGCCAACTTCGATCAATAATAATGATAATAATAATAATAAACTATTTAATTTTTTCAACAAAAAAAAATTCCGTATCTTTAATATATATGTAAATAAAAACATCCTAAATTTCCAAAACGATTCATTTTGATTTTCCTACAAAAAGACGCCCTCCACAAAATACATGAAAATCGGCTTAAGTTACCAGACTACTACCTTAATTCTCATGTGCTCCCTTTGCCTTCCCTTTATCCTCACCCAATGGCCACCTTTACCTCGCTTTTGTCCACCCCTTCGCATTTTCCTTTCTTTCTCCACCCTCCAGAATGTTCCGCCTTCCTCATGAAAAAAAACCAAAAAGTTTGTCTTCACTGTGATACCTAGATTAAGTTCATTAAATGTTAGCTGGCTGTTAGATGGCACCCGCCTACATATCTGAACTCTGCATCACCGAGAAACCGAATGCGAGGCAGTCTACATTGCGATCAGCAAGGTCTTCTGCGATGGGTAAATTGTACGTACCGAAGCGTTATCCTCGCACAAATTTCGGGCCTTTGCTGTAGCTGGCCCCTCGGCCTGGAACGCTCTCCCTGCAGACTTAAAGTGCATTGATAACCCGTCAGAGTTTAGATCGAGGCTCAAAACGCACCTGTTCAAACTATCCTATCCCGATGCAAATGGTGATCGACTGCGTCAGGTGTATCCCCCATACTAAAATGTTTATTTTTAACAAAAATGTTTGTTTTTAACAAAATGTTTGTTTTTAACAAAATGTTTATTATAACTAGATGTTTATTTTGACAAAATGTTTCTTTTTAGCAAAAATGTTTATTTTCAACTGTATGTTTATTTTTTACAAAAATGTTTATTCTTAACAAAACGTTCATTTAAATTTTTTTTTAAATATTTTTAACAAAATGTTTATTTTTAACATGTTTATTTTTAAGAAAATCTTTATTTTTAACAAAATGTTTATTTTTAACAAAATCTATATTCTGAACCAAAATTTTTCACATTAACTAAAATATGTATCTTCAACTAGTTCATACTCCCGATGAACTGGTTGAAGATACATATTTTAGTTAATGTGAAAAATTTTGGTTCAGAATGGAAGTGAAGCATGGAACTGGCAAAAGAAGGATGAAAGTAGAATAAATGCAGTAGAAATGAGATCTCTAAGACGAATGTGTGGCAAATCTGTTTATGATAGAGTGACAAATGCAAGTATAAGAAGTGAATGTGGTGCGAATGAAAGTGTTATGAACAAAATAAGGAAAGGGTCATTAAGATGGTTTGGACACATGGAAAGAATAAGTGAAGACAGAATGGTAAAGAAGGTATATGTAAACGGCGTGAACGGAGCTAGAAATAGAGGAAGGCCGAGGAAAACGTGGCACGATCAAATCAATCAAATATTGAATGTCGGTCACGTGAGGAGTCGGAAAAATCGACGTGCGTGCATGACAAGATGTATGAATGTAGAGGAATCGAGAGACGTATATCAGGACAGAACAGTGTGGCGTTCCATTCTTTCTGCCTACCCCTCCGAGGAGACGGCGTGATGGTAAGTTAGTTAGTTAGTCAACTAGTTCACAAAATGGAGCTACAGCGCCCTTGAGATGATTAATTCATAAAAATGGCGCTCTATAAATCATCCAATTTATTATTATTATTATATTAGCTATAAGACTATAGTGTAATAATGAAAACAAAACAAAAATTTATACAAAATTTCTTTATTATTATGTATTTAGTGTGCTTCTATTTGTGTTTATATGTTCGATCGGTTTCAGCAGCTTGCTGCCATCTTCCAAAAGATTATACAATTTTCTGCTATAAAGAGTTCCGTTGTACAGAAAATGTTTAAATTGTTTTTGGCTGCGTAAATAACATTACTTTTAAAGACACAGCTAGCTTAATTTCAGTATTTATTAATTTTTTCGCAAAAAATATTTTCCCACCCAAATGTAGAATTAAAAAAACAATATAAATTCATAAATGTCGCTTCATCGCTTCAGTGATAATACGAGTATTAAGACAAGTCAACAGCTCTCCACAAAAGCGTCTTAAAAGCTTTGGGGTTTTATTTTTCCTCGTGAAAAAGAAAATTGTTTTTCTCATTCTTCAAGTGAATAATTAATATGATATACCAAACCTTCCCGAAGTTGTAATAAGATTTGTGTTCGAATTAAAACAAGGGTGGCGAATATACATTTGTATTTTTAAAATATTTTAACGACTTAGTTTTCACGTATTTTTATTTTGTTTTATCGAGCTAACCTGTTTCTATAGAAAAATATTCGAAATTACCCCATTAATATGTGACAGTAAATATTCGAAATTACCCCACTAACATGTGACAGTAAATATTCGAATTTTTTTTTTTTTTTTTATGGACACAACAGGTCGTTTGGACCCAATTACTGTGTACAATTTTTATTTTTTAGCTATTATATTGATTCTCGTGACATGTGATAGGTAGCCAATCTATCGCCATTTTATTGTCACGTGAATTCTACACCAGACCAAAGACAGTGTGACAATCACACTGCCATCGCCAGGAATCGAACCCAGGACCTTCAACATGGAAGTCAGAGCTCGTAACCACTCTGCCACGAAGGTCGTCCAAAAACATTAATCCAAAAACATCCGAAATTACCCCACTAATATGTGACTATACAAGTTTTTTTTTCCAAATCAAATCAAATCAAATCAGTTTATTAATTCAAAAGACATTACAAACAGCATAAATGTTTAAGGCATCTATTGAGTACAGGTAAGATATTATACACATACAACATAATACACGACATTAGGAAGACAAGATACTTTCCAAAGTCAAGAGTATTTGTCCCCTGAACGAAATTACCCCATTTGCCGTGCTAGAGGGTGTTGGTCTTTTTGTCCCTGATAGATTTCTCCGACAGCGACAGCACAGATTGTTTTACCAACCGGCCACCAGAACCAATCTGCCTCTAGTGACATCGGTGGGAAGAGCAATTTGTCTGCTGAACGCGGTCTCCTCGAAGATCGACGTCTTTTATATTAGTGAAGGTACGTTCAGGGGACAAATACTCTTGACTTTAGAAAGTATCTTGTCTTCCTAATGTCGAACCATCTCTAATGCGTTCCTGGTACTTTGTTGTATTTTTATTATATTTTACCTGTACTTAATAGATGCCTTAAACATTTTCCTGTTTGTAATGTCTTTTGAGTTAATAAACTGATTTGATTTGATTTGATTTAAATGTGACAGAAATATTCGAAATTATTCGAATAATATCTATATTATCTTCCCCTCGGGAACAGACTTTTTATAAATACGAATACAATTCCAATTGTAACTGGTCTTCCATTCCTTGACAATAATGTAAGACTTTATCATAAACCCTAAATCCCCCCTCGCCCTCTTTCGGAGGGACACTCCGGGCCATACATTTAGCCCCATCATAAAACGACTTCTTCTTTCTGTGTCTTGTCAGGCCTCGCTAACGTTGACTATCACCTTTGAGTAGGCCTCATGGTAATGACCTGGGAAAAAATATCCAGAGTGGTATCCCCTTGCCTTCTCTGGAGGATTTTCTGTCGGGGTTACCTTCCCTTAGCTGGGTGTATCCAGTTTTATGGCGCTGGAAGCTCACCATTCGTCATCTCTCTATCTGCTATGGCACTAAGTAATATGTGCCACATTGCCCGGGGTTCGCGGGGTCTTTAAAAGACCACTCGTGGACGCTAGAGAGTTGGACTTAATAGTAGTGTTGCTGTTGTAAATGCAACATGGCGCCTTACGACATTTTGTAGAGGCTTATTTTCCAGCAAAACATACCCCATCGTAGCCTTACTACCCTTTTGAACCCCAACGAATAAAACGACTACCAAATCACATTCCAACAATGTTTCGTACAGACGGAAGAGGAATAGCCATTAGAGCTGAGCCTCTGTAAGCCAGGAGATCCAAGTCCATGTCCAAGTAAACATTAATATCGTTTGTAAAGTCTGTTGAGATAATAAAGTGATTTTATTTGATTACATTTGAAATCTCATTTATTTAGTTTGTTTTTGAAGTGCTGTACCGTGTCGAGAAATATGCAGTAGCTCTTAGTTTTGGACTGTGTCCAGTCCGACACGCCGGCCTTTGAAGCCGCCACGCTAGAATTCCTGTCTGTCTCTGATCCGTGGCAGCAGATACCATCTCCCCGGCCCGGCCGGCTGCGGCTCTCTGATGTAATTAATGTGAGATAATTGACCGATTCATCTGTCTCGGCTCCGTGCGGAGCTTTATTTAAATGGCATAGCGAGCGAATGCCACGCGGTGAATAGTGCAGTCGCAGATATAATAATATCAGACATGTTAAGCTGTGAATCGTGATGAATGGCGTTTCAATTATATCATGTGCTCAACACTCACTGAGATCATAATAGGCGGAGTTGCCAACGCTGAAATAACACTACAATTGTTTTTTTTAATTACGAGCTGCATTTAACAAAATGAGAACCTTCTTTTCAACGATAAACTTAACTTGAAACTCCGACAAAGAATGATTAAATGTTATATATGGTCCCTTCTACTATATGGCTGATAAAACCTGGACTCTAAAAGTGAATTTAATGAACCGGTTGGAGGCGTTCGAGATGTGAATATATCGCAGAATGCTCCGTATACCGTGGACCGATAGAGTCAGTAATGCAGACGTACTACAGAGAGCCAGAGCCAATAGAGAGCTGTTGTCGAGTGTGAAAATTAGAAAGGTCTCATATTTGGGTCATGTGCTAAGGGGAGAAAAATACCACCTCCCTCGACTGATCTTAATGGGTAAAGTGGAGGGATGTTGGGGAATTGGTAGAAGGTAGCTGTCCTGGCTGCAGAACATCAAAGAGTGGACAGGAATAACAAGAGTTCAGAACCTGTTCCAAGTGGCGGAAGACAGAGATGCCTTTGATGATGATCGCCAACGTTGAGGGGAGCTGACACGGCACCGAAAGAAGAAGAAGAATTAAACACTCGATCTTCTTTTTCTTAGTGTAAGTCATTTGGTCTGTTTCTTAAGAGGAATTGGCCTCCTGATCACCTACTGTGGATCCATCTCTTGATTATCTGCCCGGGCACTTTAAGTTAGACCTTTAAGAAATGAAATGAAAATGAAATGAAAGTTGATTATTGCTAATGTTCTGACCTCTGCAATCCATCCAAGAACTGTGGAAGGAACTTCCACGTATTGTGTAAAATTGCAATTAAAACTAAGATCAAACTTTTTACCACAGTGGAACTATAAATATTAGACTCCTAGGTTCGTCTCTATAATATAATATATAAGATTTTATTACCATTGATACAAATAATAAGAATCTTCTTCTTCTCCTCCTCCAAGAAACGTCTCCATCCCGTCCTGTCTCTGGCCGCCACCTCCCAGTCTTGCTGCTCCAGGACCCGACAATCTGCCACGGTACCATCCAGCCATCGCAGTCTCGGCCTACCGATGCTTCTTCGCCCTGCTGGATTGTCATACAACACTCTTTTGGGGGGCTCCAGATCTCCCATGCGGTGCAAGTGCCCTAGCCAGCGCAGTTTGTTAATCTTTATAAACTTGACCACGCTGACGTCCTGGTATAGATCGTAGAGCTCTGTGTTGTATCTCCTTCTCCACGTCTGACCATCCTTAATGGGTCCGAAGATTCTGCGGAGGATCTTCCTTTCGAAGCAGTTTATTTTGTTTTCATCAAATAATAAGAATAAGACCGGGTAATGTGATAAGTCTCATGGAACCCAAAACAATTTTTTGTTAATTTAAGCCTTCCTAGAATTCTTACTTCGGATCACCATCCAGCAAACGATTTTAGCTTGATCTTTCTTTCATAATATTCCCTTTGGATTCTGTCTTGCGATGGAATTCCGGCTGCGTTCGGATTGCGAGCTCGTTCTGCCCACAGGAATGCCTCTTTGCCATTTTATTCAGAAAGCTATTTCTGTCCGGGGACCATCATTCAGCCGCAGCGTCGCCTGTCAATGGACAGCCATAGCACAACATCCACGCATACTCCGGGGTATAAGCGGCTACTAGAAAGGTGGAAATAGATTTTGGCAAGACCCACTTCGTTCTTGATAGCTGTGGAGTATTTTACTACAATATTTATATTCTTATTTTAAAGTAAATATACTTTATACGTACAAACTCACTCTTCACGGCGGTGTTGATTTTTTTGTATTTTTATATAATAGTTTTTATTTTGGTCTACTTTTTGGTTTTATTTTTTACTCCTTATGTATGGAAACGAAGCATGGAACTGGCAAAAGAAGGATGAAAGTAGAATAAATGCAGTAGAAATGAGATCTCTTAGACGAATGTGTCCATACTCTGTGTATTATTGAGTGTCGAATGAAAATATAAGAAGTGAATGCGGTGCGAATGATGGTGTTATGAACAAGATAATGAAGGGATCATTAGATGGATTAGACATATGGAAAGAATGAATGAAGAAAGAATGGTAAAAAAAATATTTTTTAACGATGTAAATGTGCGACAAATTTTACCAAATGTAAAATAAAGAAATCGTGACAGTCTGCAACATTAGCGTGAATGGTGAAAATTTGGAGCAAGTAGATGAGTTCGTGTATTTGGGTAGTAAGTTTACAAGAGATGAGCGAGTGGAGAGGGATATTGAAAGAAGTGTTGGGGCAGGTAACAAAGTGTCATCGCAAACAAAAACCTATCCAAAAAAGCTAGAATGGTAGTGCACAATAGTGTTCTTCTACCGACCCTTATGTATGGAAGCGAAGCATGGAGCTGGCAAAAGAAGGATGAAACTAGAATAAATGTAGTAGAAATGAGATCTCTTAGACGAAAATGTGGATACTCTGTGTATGATAGAGTGTCGAATGAAAATATAAGAAGTGAATGCGGTGCGAATGATGGTGAATGGTCGAATGAAAATATAAGATGATGGTGCGAATTATGAACAAAATAACGAAAGGATCATTAAGATGGTTTGGACACATGGAAAGAATGAATGATAAAAAAATTATATGTTAACGATGTAAATGGAACTAGAAATAGGGGAAGACCGAGGAAAACGTAGCACGATCAAATAAATCAAATATTGAATGTCGGCCATGTGAGGAGTCAGAGAAATCGATGCGCGTGCATGGCATGAGGAAGCGAGAGAAATATGTCAGGAAAGAAAAGTGTGGCAGTCCAATCTTTCTGCCTATCCCTTCGGAGAGACGGCGTGATGGGTAGTTAGTTAGTTAGATATTCTATCATACATTGTTTTTCGTTTTCCCGCACATAATTCTCGGTGACCATATTTCTACAGTAATTATCCTATTTTCATCATTCTTTTGCAATTTCCAAGCTTAACTTACATACTCGTACATATGGGTTATACTTATACAAAAAATACATGACATACATACATAAGTGTCATGTTTATTCTCTGAAACAACACAGCGTCATTCGCTATCAGAATACAGCTTGCTGACATTCCGCTCATCTTGGCACCAGCGTTCATTCCTTGCAGTTCGCACGTATCCATTAATATTACAAAACACAGTTTACAGCGTTAACGTAAACAAAATATTCAAATTTCGAATAGAACGTAGTTAATGAATGCGTTTAAAATAGGTTCGCATGTTTATCTTCCAGATTCTCTATTGTATCGCTGTGCAAGCAACGCCCACATCATAATTTATTCCTTTTTTCTCCTGTTCGCTCCGTGCTCCATGCCTGAGGATGAATCATCAGCCATGACTATTTGAGTATCGTGATTCACGCAATCTTTGCACACGTGATGGTAGACACTCCGAGAATTCGTAGCACAAAAAATATTTGGTAATTAGATATTAAAAAATAGTTTTTTATTTATTTTACCAAATCAAACTAACGTATTAGCAATCACGCCGTCTCCCCTAAAGGATAGTAAAAAAAGCTTTATAAGCTTTACAGCCCAGCTGAGTATTCCGATTAAAAAAAACTAACTAACTAACCATCACGCCGTCTCCTCGGAAGGGTAGGCAGAAAGAATGGAAAGCCACACTGTTCTGTCCTGACATACTTCTCTCGCTTCCTCTACATTCATACATCTTGTCATGCACGCACGTCGATTTCTCCGACTCCTCACGTGGCCGACATTTAATATTTGATTGATTTGATCGTGCCAAGTTTTCCTCGGTCTTCCTCTATGTCTAGCTCCGTTCACGCCGTTTACATATACCTTCTTTACCATTCTGTCTTCACTCATTCTTTCCATGTGTCTAAACCATCTTAACGACCCTTTCATTATTTTGTTCATAAAACTTTCATTTCCATTCATTCTCTTTGTCACACTGTTCTTTTCTGACATATTTTATCGCTTCCCCAACACTCGTACATCGTAACACGAACTCTCGTTGATGTTTCCGACTTCGAATGTTAGCCTAGTCGCCTTTTAGTAATTGATTAATTTGGTCATATTATATTTTTCATATTTTTTGTAATCAAACTAACTAATCATCACGCCGTCTCCAGGAAGAGTTAGACTGAATGAATGGACCGCCACACTGTTCATTCTTGACAGACTCTCGTTCCTTAATATTTATACATCGTGTCATGCACGCGCGTTAATTTCTCCGACCCCTCAAGTAAATGTTTTTTTTTAAAAGACTAATACCATGGATTTAAATCAACGATATGAGAATTCATTTTTACAGTATTCAATGTGAGCAGAAAATAGATCATTATTATGAAGAAGGAATCTGGACGTGTCGAGGCTTGAACCCAAGTCCCCTGGATCAGGAGCCAAGCGTTCTATCCCCTAGACCACCACCCGATTTCCTCGGACATCCTTCTTCTCCCTTCATTGTAATTTGCATTGGCTTCAATTGTTTAACAATATTTATTATTGAGATTTATTTATAGAGAACTTAATTTTATTTGAAGCAATGTGTGACGCATCATCGTTAAAGGAAGGCTCATGAAATATTATACTTTGTTAACCTGTCTGTCGTTTTCGTTATTGTAGAGAGTTAATTATAAAAAAAAACAGCAAACTTCAAAAGTGCGAATAAAACTTGATTCCTTTTTCAAAGCAGGATTACCGAAAGCAAGCGCGTCGATAACAAACAGCGACGTCACTTCACGACGATTGTCCGAAGACAATAAATAGATTTTTTTATTTTATTTCTTGAACAATGGTGTAAAACTCCATATTAAATAATTAAGACGAATGAAAACGTCAGTTTTCTAGAAGTTTTATTATATTTTATAGGAATGGCATGTTTCGCCCTTCTAAGGCATTATCAAATGTTAACGTAAACATTTGATAATGCCTTAGAAGGGCGAAACATGTCATTCCCATAAAATGTAATAAATAGAATTTTATTTGTGTTATGTATTGTTTATTTATATATGTAAATAAACAATACAATAAACCCATTTTTATATAACGGACTTTCGGCTTTAACAGACACCCCCTCACCCCAATTAGTACGTTATATCGAGGTTTTACTGTACATTATTTGTACTTGGACTTGGACTTGGATCTTCTGGCTTACAGAGGTTCAGCTCTAATGGCTATTCCTCTTTTGTCTGTAGGAAACATTGTTGGGATGTGATTTGGTAGTTGTTTTATGATGGGGCTAAATGTATGGCCCGGAGTGTCCCTCCGAAAGAGGGCGCGGGGGGATTTAGGGTTTATGATAAAGTCTTACATTATTATCAAGAAATGGAAGACCAGTTAGGGTTGGGATTGTATTTATTTAAAAAAGTCTGTTCCCGAGGGGAAGATAATAGGAGAAGTGCCTGGATGGAGTTGTGGTAGGAGATAGCATCCTGCGTGAGACCATTTTGTTTGGCGGCGTACGTAGTGGGCTATCGGGGAGATTTTTTTTTTATCGCATTGATTGCGGGAGGTTTAATGACTGTATGATGGTGGATAACTTGGTGGTAAAGGGTCATTATTGATAAGGAAGATGGTAATAATTTAGGTCCTGGTCTGGAAATGAAAGAGATGAATTTGGAGTAGTGCAAGGAATAATAGAGCTGGAGTCGCAGTATTCTGACCTGTCTTTCCTCAATGCCAACCTTCCTCTTTAGAGAGCAAGGGAGAAACACGTTGAAAATTTTAACACCAATGTTCATATACCGTTTCGAGGTCTCTAATTTTACCGAATTAGTCCATGTTATGGCGTATATTGGTATTTGACAATGTGAATGATTGGCGCAAAAGCTAAGTAAAGGAAAAATATAGGTATGCTTTTTATGTCAATTCCGAGCCCTAGTCATTATAGATCGAACGTTTTGTAGATTCGTATTTTGCTCTCCTTCAACATATTTTTGTTTTTAAAATACGTATTATACTTTTTAATGTTAGTGCATTTCGTTTTGTTTACGTTTTAATACGCGTTTAGACGTGTAGAGATTTCACTGCCCGCGGAACAATGCGCCATTGTGTGCGGCGGGCAGCGCCCGTCACGACGGCTGACTCCCGCCTATTTACGTAGTCCGGGTGGCGATTCTCCAGTTTCTTCCGAATAAAAAACCCCAAGCGCCCATCACACTCTCGGGCGACTGTCGGAGTTGCTACGCATCTTTCAATCATTACCGTTTATTCCGTAATCTCAGAGAATCGGAGTTTTGTCGCTGGATAATTCCTTCGGCGATTCCCGCCTCCCGGCCGACTGGCAACGGGTGATGCATGCAGCTTTTGCGATGCAAATTACGTCATTAAAATGTCGAATAAAAGGGCAAACTGCTATGCTACAGTAAACAGTAAGAACAGACAGGGTTTTCAGAGACAACCCCGAGTCCTAAGAACCCTATATAACAAAAGCAGGCTTAAGGGAGGTGCCGTGATATGGAGTCCTCTTGAAGCTCAGTAGGTACTCTTTAGAGAAGTTTCAAAAGAAATTATTGGGAACCCTTTACCAGAGAGACAACGGAGTATATCCTCGGCTATATCCAACGGTATTCCTCTTGGGTATGCTTCCCATGGTTTCCATTTCAAATCCAATCAGTTTATTATCTCAAAAGACATTACAAACTATACAAATGTTTCAGGCATCTTTTGAGTACAGGTAAAATATAATACCAGAAACGCATGAGAGATGGTTCGACATTAGGAAAACAAAATACTCTCTAAAGTCAAGAATATTTGTCTTCTAAACGTATTGTCACTAATATGAAAGACGTCGATCTCCGAGGAGACCGCGTTCAGCAGACTAATTACTCTTCCCGCCGGTGTCACCAGAGGCAGGTTCGTTCTGGCGCCCGGTAGGTAAAATAATCTGTGCTGTTGCTGTGGGACGTATCTATCAGGGACAAAAATATCAATATCACGGCCGAATTCTCGAAATATCCGCTGATTATTCTAAATAAAATAAAAAAATATGAGATGGCCATCTCTTCGAGGCTGCAGAGAGTTACTTCAGCATTTCCAAAAGAAATACAGTGGGATAAAGCCACGGATAGACTCTGTCTGGGTTCCCATCTATCTGTTCCCCTGTCTGGCTACATATCCTGACCATTTCCACTTTAATTTGGCAACACGTTTCTATATATAGACAAGCTTTGCCCGGCGTCTGATTTCAATATTCCCTCGGACTTACGCCATTACCCCTTCCGCAATCAATGCGGATAAAAAAAAATCCTCCCCAATAGCCCACTACGTACTCCGCCAAACAAAATGGTCTCACGCATGATGCTATCTCCCACCACAACTCCATCCAGGCACTGCTCCTCTTATCTTCCCCTCGGGAACAAACTTTTTTTTAAATACAATCCCAACCCTAACGGGTCTTCCATTCCTCGACAATAATGTAAGACTTTATCATAAACCCTAAATCCCCCCTCGCCCTCTTTCGGAGGGACACACCGGGCCATACATTTAGCCCCATCATAAA
Organism: Lepidostoma basale; assembly: GCA_022606425.2. NCBI lineage: Eukaryota > Metazoa > Arthropoda > Insecta > Trichoptera > Lepidostomatidae > Lepidostoma > Lepidostoma basale. Next base: position 196,601 of record JAHDVF020000390.1, on the reverse strand, counting down.
ACAACTACCAAATCATATTCCAACAATGTTTCCTACAGACGTAAGAGGAATAGCCATTAGAGCTGAACCTCTGTAAGCCAGAAGATCCGCGTCCAAGTCCAAACCAAGCATTTGTCTTTCCATAGCCCGTTGTACTGTGAATTCCACAGTTTCCAGTCCATACGTAATTACCGGGAAGATGCATGCCTCATAGACTATTCTTTTGAGGTTCATGTGAAGGTCTTTAGCCTTTAACATATGATCCAATTTTCTTAACACTGCCCATCCCAGTCTAACTCTTAACGTAGCATAGTTAAATTCAAACTCGAGTTTATATCTCTTTGATGCATATAAAACTATGTTTCAAAGTGTACCAACCATCACCAGGCCATCGACATGGTTGCCAACAATAGCGGGATGAAGCTCGCATTAAAATTTAATGAACCGCAATTAGCTTAATGTCAGACGACATTAATTAAGGAGAATCGCATTCTTCGTGTTCTATTCTCATATCAATTGTACACTCACTTTGATAAATATATTTTTATAAAACACAAAGCCGTTCAATTTATACGAGTTTATTTATCCAAGCAAGATGTCTTCGAGAGATCTTGATTTGAACAACTTCCAACTTGATAAGTGTTTTATTAAGATCTTCCTTCGCAACTTCATCCTACAATAAAATACACACCGAAGTGTTTTCGGTTGGTGACTCGCTTGCTGTCTGTCCGAAAATGACATACAGTAGACTCCCGATTTTCCAGGATGGAAGGTGAAAAAAAATCCCGTATAATCGATTTCCTGGCATTTATTAATGATGTCCTATATAGTTTGATCATTAACATTAAATTGCACCATTTTCAAACATTTGAATTATTTCAGGTTTTCGTTCAATTGAAAGTACGACTTGTTTGCGTTTATCCATTTTACCATAAACATCTCCACTTCCACTCCGCTCGGTCCTCGGCAACTCTCTTCAACTCCGCATAAGAGGTGCAGCCCATATCTCGACAAATCTGGTCTAAGTACTCCTGGCGAGGTCGTCCTCTGTCAATCGATCCCTCGACCATTCCCTCCAACACATCATGCAGGAAACATTCGTGTCGCAACACATGACCAATCCATCTTGCGCGCCTCTCCGCTATGGTGTTCGACGTGTGCCAACTCTCTTCAACTCTGTTGAGAACCTCTTCATTTGTAATGTGGTCCCTCCATGAAACATGGGCAATTCATCGGTAGGTCCACATCTCATTCAAAAGACATTACAAACAGCAAAATGTTTAAAGCTTCTATTGAGTACGGGTAAAAAAATATAAAAATGCAACATAATACCAGGAACGCATTAGAGATGGTTCGAAATTAGGAAGACAAGATACTTTCTAAAGTCAAGAGTATTTGTCCCCTGAACGTACCTTCACTAATATGATAGACGTCGATCTCCGAGGAGACCGCGTTCAGCAGACTAATTGCTCTTCCCACCGGTGTCACCAGAGGCAGATTGGTTCTGGCGGCCGGTAGGTAAAAAAATCTGTACTGTCGCTGTCGGAGATATCTATCAGGGACAAAAAGAGCAATACCCTCTAGCACGGCCGAGTTCTCGAAATATCCCCTGAGTAATCTAAAGAAATGTGTTATGAGATGCCCATCTCTTCAAAGCTGCAGAGAGTTGGCCCCATGCATTCCCAAAATAAATGCCGTGGGATAGAGCCTCGGATAGCTACCATACTCCCTCATGTAGATATACTACAGACATTTTTTCTGAACCCTCTCCAGCATAACGGAATATCTCGCCTCGTGAGTACTCCATATCACAGAACCACTTTCGAGTCTACTCCGAACAATGCGTTGGAGAGGAATCTTTATTTTACATTGAGTAAAATTTGATATCATTGAAATTTGTATTTACACATTTATTCTGCGCAAGTAATAAAGAAACTTTTACTTTAGCTCTTGCCACGAAGGTCGTCATTAATATGATCGTGCCACGTTTTCCTCTGTCTTCCTCTACAATAACTGAATCATTGAATTTCATGAAGATTCCAAAAATACTCAAAAATTCACATAACGCTACGTACAAAGTATTGTAATACATGTTAATATATCATGGTTGAATGAATTATAGAGCGAATTTAAAAATATTTTCACATTGCGTGTAACAGCTAGCCATAACTTTACATACGTTTACACAATTATTCGAATCGCCCGTCAATAACATTACTGCAGCGTCCATGTTATGTTATTTGAAATAATACATTTATACTCGTACATACATTTATATATACATGCGAAATGATCCGATGATGAATGTTAATAAGTCCAAGGTAATGATTTTTGAAAAGGAAGAAACCATGACAGTCTGCAACATTAGCGTGAATGGTGAAAATTTGGAGCAAGTAGTTGAGTTTGTGTATTTAGGTAGTATGTTTACAAGAGATGGGAGAGTGGAGAGGGATATTGAAAGAAGGGTTGGGGCAGGCAACAAAGTGAATGGTGCACTTGAAGTTGTCATCGCAAACAAAAACCTATCCAAAAAAGCTATTATAGAATAGCAGTGCACAATGATCATTAAGATGGTTTGGACATATTGAAAGAACGAATGAAGAAAGAATGGTAAAAATATTATATGTAAACGATGTAAATGGAACCAGAAATAGAGGAAGACCGAGGAAAACGTGGCACGATCAAATAAATCAAATATTGAATGTCGGCCATGTGAGGAGTCAGAGAAATCGACGCGCATGCATGACACGGTGTATGAATGTTGAGGAAGCGAGAGAAATATGTCAGGAAAGAAAGGTGTTGCAGTCCATTCTTTCTGCCTACTCCTTCGGGGAGACGGCGTGATGGTTAGTTAGTTAGTTAGTTAGTTATATACATGACTTTTTAATGAATTAAAACACTTAAGACTCCGAAGGGGTAGGCAGAAAGAAAGGACTGCCACACTTTTCATTCCTGACATTTCTCTCGATTCCTCAACATTCATACATCGTGTGATGCACGCGCGTCGATTTCTCTGACTCCTCACGTGGCCGACATTCAATATTTGATTTATTTGATCATGGCAAATTTTCCTAGGTCTTCTATGACTCCATTCACATCGTTAACGTATAATTTCATAACCATTCATTCAAGCGTTCCATATGTCCAAATCAAAATATATACATTCGTCAGTAAATACTTTATACAACCTACTATATTTTGTTTTGAGGGAGTAAACATGACAGTCTGTAACATTAGTGTGAACGGTGAAAATCTGGAACAAGTGGATGAATTTGTTTATTTAGGAAGTATGTTGGTACAAAGGTTGGAAGAGTGGAGAAGGATATTGAAAGAAGGGTTGGGGAAGGCAACAGAATAAATGGTGCACTTAAATTGTCATCGCAAACAAAAGCCTATCCAAAAAAGGCAAGATGGCAATTCATAATGGTGTACTTGTTCCGACCCTTATGTATGCAGTGAACCATGGAACTAGCAAAAGAAGGATGAAAGTAGAATAAGTGCACTAGAAATGAGATCTCTGAGTCGAATGTGTAAAAAAAATATATATATATCATTATTATTCTATTATTATAATATTTTGTTGAATCGCTCTTTACTTCATGACAGCATGAGCTAAATCGATTTAAAGGGTATTATAGCTATCACAGTGATTCTCGTGACATGTAATAGGTAGCTAATCTATCGCCATTTTATTGTCACGTGAATCCTACACCAGACCAAAGACAGTGTGACAATCACACTGCCCTCGTCGGGAATCGAATCCGGAACCTTCGGGGTGGCAGTCAATGTACTTACCACTCGGCCACGAAGGTCGTTAGAAGGTGCAAATGCAATAATAAGAAGTGAATGCGGTGCGAATGAAAGTGTTATGAACAAAATAATAAAAGGGTCGTTTAGATGGTTTGGACACATGGACAGAATGAGTGAAGAAGGTATATGTAAACGACGTGAACGGGGCTAGAAATAGAGGAAGGCCGAGGAAAAGTTGGCACGATCAAATCAGTCAAATATTAAATGTCGATCACGTAAAAACAGTCTTAGAAATCGATGTGCGTGCATGATAGGATTTATGAATGTAGAGGAAGCGGGGATGTATGTCAGGACAGAACAGTGTGGCGGTCCATTGTTTCTGCCTACCCCTTCGGGGAGACGGCGTGATGGTTAGTCGTAACTGCAACGATATCTGAAATCTTGATTGAAAAACTAGCCGCAATCATCCAAGATCCAGGACATATTCAAGTAAGTATGATAATTCAAGCACATATTAAAGTAATAATCAGTTTCAGTACGAAATAGGGCACAATTATTTTTATTACATGTTCTTAATGTCTGATTTCCACTTCTATTTCCACCTGTCACCGTCCATCTTAAAAAGCGCCTCAGGTCAGGTATCTGTTAAATGGATTGCCCTGAGGAAAGTATCGTTCAAGAAACATGTCTACCGTCTGCTAACAATTAGTTACACGCAAATTTTAACCGTATGTAAGAAAATGTCTGATGGTGAAATGAATCAAAATGAAACATTTTATTTATTTTCTCGTTCCAAGTAATTAACTAACTTACTAACCATCAAGCCGTTTATCCGGAGGGGTAGACAGAGATAAACCGCCGAACCGTTTTATCCTGACATAACTCTTGCGCTCTCCCACCATGACACTCACGCTCGTCGATTGTTCCTTCTTTGAACATGACCGCCTTTCATTATTTGATTAGAGTTTATCAGTTTATTTATTCACTCAAAAGATATTACAAACATAAAAACAGTTTAAGGCATCTATTTGAGAGAGGGTAAAGAATCAGGAACGCATGAGAGATGGTTCAACTTTAGGAAGTAGTATTTTTCTTCTGAACGTACTTTCAATAAAAAGAAAGACGTCGATCTCCGAGGTAATCTAGTTCAGCAAACTGATCCCACCGGCATTATTAGAGGCAGGTTGATTCTCGCGGCCGGAAGAAAGAACAATCTATGCTGACGCTGTCGGAGATATCTGTCGGGAACAAAAAGACCTACACCCTCCAGCACGGCTGAGTTTTCAAAATATCCCCTAATTAATCTAAAGAAATGGGTTATGAGAAACCCGTCTCTTCGAATGGAAGTAGAAGGATGAAAGTAGAATAGGATGAAAGTAGAATAAATGCAGTAGAAATGAGATCTCTAAGACGAATGTGTGGCAAATCTGTTTATGATAGAGTGACAAATGCAAGTATAAGAAGTGAATGTGGTGCGAATGAAAGTGTTATGAACAAAATAAAGAAAGGGTCATTAAGATGGTTTGGACACATGGAAAGAATGAGTGAAGACAGAATGGTAAAGAAGGTATACGTAAACGGCGTGAACGGAGCTAGAAATAGAGGAAGGCCGAGGAAAACGTGGCACGATCAAATCAATCAAATATTGAATGTCGGTCACGTGAGGAGTCGGAAAAATCGACGTGCGTGCATGGCAAGATGTATGAATGTAGAGGAAGCGAGAGACGTATGTCAGGACAGAATAGTGTGGCGTTCCATTATTTCTGCCTACCCCTCCGGGAAGACGGCGTGATGGTAAGTTAGTTAGTTAGTTAGTCTCTTCGAAGCTGCAGAGAATTAAACCCCAACATTCCCAAAAGAAACGCCGTGGGATAGAGCCATGGATAGCTACCATACTCCTTCATGTAGAGATACTTCAGAATTTTTTTCTGAACCCTCTCCAGCATAAGGGAATATCTCGCCTCGTGCGGACTCCATATCACAGAACCACTTTCGAGTCTGCTCCGAACCAATGAATTGTATAGTACCCTGAGCACATTTGGATCTCTGAAAACCCTTCCGGTCCGAATGATGAAGCCCAACATCTTCAACCCAATACCACAAATTCTCTCAACATGAGCGTGAAAAAAAAAGTACGAGTATGAGTAAAAAAACACGGCAAATGTTTTTTTACTTATACTCATATTTTTTTTTTAAAGACTGGTAAAGAAATTAAATGATAAACAAAGGGGTAGGCAGAGAGAATGGACCGCCACACTACTCTATCCTGGCAAACCTCTCTAGATTCCTCCACATTCATACAGCGAGTCATACACGCACTTCGATTCTTCTGACTTCTAACATGACCAACCTTTCAAATTGAATTAATTTGGTCATGCCATATTTTCCTCGGTCTGCCTCGACTCCGTACTCCATTTACATCGTTAACGTATACTTTCTTAACCATTATTTCTCCATTCATGCGCTCCATATGTCCGAACCAAGATTATAAAGAATACAAATTATATAGAACTATACAATAAATAAAGAGATCTCTTAGACGAATGTGTGGATACTTTTTGTATGATAGAGTGTCGTATGAAAATATAAGAAATGAATGCGGTGCGAATGAGGGTGTTATGAACAAAATAATGGAAGGATCATTAAGATGGTTTGGACATATGAAAAGATGAATGAAGAAAGAATGGTAAAAAAATTATACGTTAACGATGTAAATGGAACTAGAAATAGAGGAAGACCGAGAAAAACGTGGCACGATCAAATAAATCAAATATTGAATGTCGGCCACGTGAGAGAAATCGACGCGCGTGCATGACACGATGTATGAATGTTGAGGAATCGAGAGAAGTATGTCAGGAAAGAAAAGTGTGGCAGGCCATTCTTTCTGCCTACCCCTTCGGGGAGACGGCGTGATGGTTAGTTAGTTTACGATAAATAGATCGTGACACATAAAACCATTTTTTCTTCTAGTTAGCAGTAAATATAAGGTTAGAGAACACCCACATTGCCCAATTCGCTGACGATACGGGCATCATCTCCAGTGCTAAAAGGCCGCTTCTCGCGACCCGCAGGGTGCAAAAACAGGCCGATGTGCTAGAGGTGTGGTGCAGAAACTGGCGCATTACCATCAATCCGAGTAAAAGCGCAGCGACCCTTTTCAGTAAAAGACACATTCCTCCAAACATTCCCAACATAAAAATGTTCGGCCAAGACGTTCCTTGGACCAAAACAATCAAATACCTTGGGGTTACCTTGGATTCTAAGCTGACATGGAGGCCACACATTACAAATAAAGTCAAAGCCGCGTCAAAAGCAATCTCAGCCCTCTACCCAATGTTAGCTAGAAACAGTAAACTAAGCATCGACAATAAACTCCTGATATACAAAACGGTTATAAGGCCGATCTTCACTTATGCAGCCCCAATCTGGGGCTATGCAGCTTCGAGTCACATACAAAAACTCCAAATCCTGCAAAATAAGGCTATCCGTTTATCGCTTGGTGCGCCTTCATGGACCAGGATTACACAACTGCACCTAGAATCGGGAATCCCGATGATAGATGAATTCATTCTGAAACTTGCCGAACGTTTTTACAAAGGACTCCCTTCACATCCCAACCCCACAATAAAAGACCTCTCTAATTACGACCCAAACACTTCCAGCCGCCACAAGCGCCCAAAATCGATTCTCCTTCAGAGGAACACTCCGGGCCACACAAATCATGCCCCCGAATAAACTAACAACCCACCAAATCACCTTCCAACAATGTTCCCATCAGACGTAAGAGGAATAGCCACATGAGCTGAACCTCTGTAAGCCAGAAGATCCAAGTCCAAGTCCAAGGTTAGAGAATAAAAATGAATATTTAGCACTTATGTACGACAGAATCTGAAATGCTGATATTAGGAAGGAATGTAGAGCGAAAGAAGGTATTATGAACAAAATTATGAAAGGATCGCTGCGTTGGTTCGGACATATGGAGCGTATGGGTGAAGAAAGAATGCTTGAAAAACTATACGATAACGATGTAAATGGAGTAAGGAGTCAAGGTAGACCGAGGAAAACATGGCATGACCAAATTAATCAAATATTAAAGGTTGGTCATGTCAGAAGCCGGAAGAATCGACGTGTGTGTATGACTCGATGTATAAATGAGGAGGAATATAGGGAGGTATGCCAAGATAGAGTAGTGTGGCGGTCCATTCTCTCTATGTATCTCTGCGGGGAAACGGCGTGATAGTTTATTGTTGTTCTTGTACAAAAATAATATATTTAAACTTTTTGGGTAATATAAATTCGATCTCTACTCATAACCGTTCCTCGCGTATTGAGAAGAGCACTCTTATAATGATGAGTGGGTTTCTCCGTTGGGTAAATGAATCACACATTGTTGGGCCGTGAGTCGCAACTTCTGGCCATGATGCATACCTACTTATATTTAAAATGATTTTCCCTAATCATCTGAATTACATAATTTCGACTAAATGAAATATTAAATCAGAAAGGCATAACATAATGCGTATGCGATTTTTATATAATACAATAAAAAAATATTAATGAAAGCGAACGTGTCTATTCACAATGGAGTTCTGGTTCCAACTCTTTTGTATGGAAGCGGAGCGTAGAACTGGCCAATAAGAGCAGAATGAATGCTGTAGAGCATAGGCTTCCAATCTTTTCCGCCCCCTTTACAAGAAAAATAAACGTTCAACGCCCCCTGCCATAAAAGTAATTCCAAATATTAAGAAACACATAGTTGATTTTTATGTATTATATCTGAAAACGGCATATGGTAGAATACCGAACAAAGAAACTGAAGAGATGATAAGCGTGTTTGTGTTGTCTTTTTAAATTATATTTGTTTTATCTGCCCACTCTCTTTATTTTTTCTAGGTCTTCTACTGCCCCCCTGAAAGTCTCAAACGCCCACAAGGGGGCGTTATCGCCAAATTTGAGAACCTAGGCTGTAGAGCGTAGCTTCCCAAACTTTTTTGTCCCGTAGACCCTTGCCGATTTTTTTATATTTTGTGTAGACCCCGTGCTTTCCTAAAATTGATTTTTCGAATGAGTCAAAAAAATTGGTCGCTGCCGAATTCTACTGGCTGGAAGTCGCTGTTGAGCTAAAAAAATAAAAGATCGCCGTTGCAGGAATGCACCTCCAGGAATAGTTCAACTCAGCGATGAAGACAGTAGCCAACACGAAATGTGTTGCCTTACCCGTGTACTGGTGATGAGTAAGCAAGTCCAGCTGTGTTAAATTAGTCCTTGCCAGGCGTTCAGTCATTCAAAACAGAGTTTCCTAACTTTTCGGCAACTGAATTTTGAGGTAGATTAACTATTTTAAACATAAAACTCTAATATAATAAACAAAAAAACATAAAACTTTAATATAAACAACAAAACATAAAGGCGATTCCCCAAAAGGGTGGGCAGAGATAATGGAACGCCACAATAATGTATCCTGACACACCTCTCTAGCTTTCTCCACATTAATTAATTAATTTACTAATTTATTTATTTGTTTATTTATTTATTTATTTATTTATTTTATAATTTATTTATTTATTTATTTATTTATTTATTTATTTATTTATTTATTTATTTATTTATTTATTTATTTATTTATTTATTTATTTATTTATTTATTTTTATTATTATTATTATTATTTTTTTTTTTTTTTTTTTGATTATTTATTTATTTGTTTATTTATTTATTTATTTATTTATTTATTTATTTATTTATTTATTTATTTATTTATTTATTTATTTATTTATTTATTTATTTATTTATACATGATACACAAATGAGACATTACAGACGAAAAACATTTAGGCGACTCATTTGGACACGAAACGGTGTTACAAAGATAAGATAAAACAACATGAGACCAAAAAATCATACATATCAGAAGGAATCCAAATATGTCGACGTCAGTGAGGCAGTACTCTATCCAGAATTTGTATTTTTTTTTATGAATACTGCCCCACTGACACTGAAAATGTCAAAATCCGAGATGATTAGATTCAGCGTCCGAATTGCTCTTCCTACTGGCATCACCAAAGGCTGGTTGGTTCTGCGTGACGGAGCAAAGAACAGTTGATGTCGGCGTTGTCGCAGGTTATCAGGAACAAAATTCATACAGCGAGTCATACACGCACGCCGATTCTTCCGGCTTCTGACATGACCAACCTTTAAAATTTGATTAATTTGGTCATGCCATGTTTTCCGCGATCTACCTCGACTCCGTACTCCATTTACATCGTTAACGTATACTTTTTTAACCATTCTTTTTTCATATGTCCGAACCAACGCAGCGATCCCTTCATAATTTTGTTCATAATGCCTTCTTTCGCTCTACATTCCTTTCTTATATCAGCATTTGAGATTCTGTCGTACATCAATTTTTGTTCTACCTCATTCTAACACACATACGTCATAGTTATAATTGAAACACTTAAATATTTTTTTAAACTATTAAAGGTATATGTAAACGGCGTGAACGGAGCTAGAAATAGAGGAAGGCCGAGGAAAACGTCAAACGACAATCAAATATTGAATGTCGGTCACGTGAGGAGTCGGAGAAATCGACGTGCGTGCATGACAAGATGTATGAATGTAGAGGAATCGAGAGAAGTATGTCAGGACAGAACAGTGTGGCGTTCCATTCTTTCTGCCTACCCCTCCGGGGAGACGGCGTGATGGTAAGTTAGTTAGTTAGTTATATCACCTTCGCTACCACCGCATATTCCTCAAGTTAAACTATTTAAAAAAAACATTAATTCTGTCAATGTTTATGAACAAGTGAAACCGGTTGATACTTAAAAAAATAAAAGAAAAGAAAATAGAGTGGTATATAATTTTTTGTTGTCATTTATTTAAAAATTTAAGTAACACAATATTATTAGAATGTAATAAAATCATATTGTAACTATTCATATCGACCATATGGCGAGAAATGTATGTATTACAATTATTTGTAATTGTACAAAGCGTTCGCACTTTGTCTTAGACGCTGAAAAGCATTTATTTTAGTCGTTCGAGCTGATATTGTAGTTCCATCTCCACTGTACGAGGCAGCTGGTGTGCACTGGTATGGCCGGTCACTCCATCTGTCTCTAAAATCGAAAGTTTGCCGTTTGAGTAACATAGCTACTTGTATTTTTAAATAAATACTAGTATAACTAATAAAATTAATCCAATCGGGATTTTCCAAACTAAAACGCAGTGATTGTTCATCTTTTTACATAGGTAAAAAAACGCGAAATTTTAATTCAATAATAATTTTAAGAGTATCATTTCTTCATTTTTTTATTTTAAGAGTATCATTTCTAACTAACTAACTAACTTACCATAGGCAGAAAGAATGGAACGCCACACTGTTCTGTCCTGACATACGTCTCTCGCTTCCTCTACATTCATACATCTTGTCATGCACGCACGTCGATTTTTCCGACTCCTCACGTGACCGACATTCAATATTTGATTGATTTGATCGTGCCACGGTTTCCTCGGCCTTCCTCTATTTCTAGCTCCGTTCACGCCGTTTACATATACCTTCTTTACCATTCTGTCTTCACTCATTCTTTCCATGTGTCCAAACCATCTTAATGACCCTTTCCTTATTTTGTTCATAACACTTTCATTCGCACCACATTCACTTCTTATACTTGCATTTGTCACTCTATCATAAACAGATTTGTCACACATTCGTCTTAGAGATCTCATTTCTACTGCATTTATTCTACTTTCATCCTTCTTTTGCCAGTTCCATGCTTCACTTCCATACATAAGGGTCGGCACAAGAACACCATTGTGCACTGCCATCTTAGCTTTTTGGATAGGCTTTTGTTTGCGATGACAACTTTAAGTGCACCATTTATTCTGTTGCCTGCCCAACCCTTCTTTCAATATCCTTCTCCACCCTCCATCCTTTGTAAACATACTTCCTAAATAAACAAATTCATCCACTTGTTCCAGATTTTCACCGTTTACACTAATGCTGCAGACTGTCATGCTTCCTTCTTTTTCGAAAATCATTACCTTGGACTTATTCACATTCATCATCTGAAATTACGTAAAATCCCTATAATAACTAACTAACTAACCATCACGCCATTTCCCCGGAGGGGTAGGCAGAGAGAATGGATCGCCACAATGTTCTTACCTGGCATACCTCTCGCGATTCCTCTACATTCATACATCGTACCATGCACGCACGTCGATTATTCCGACTTCGAATTTGGCCGCCTTTTAGTAATTGATTAATTTGGTCATGCCATGTTTTCCTCGGTCGTCCTCGGCTTCTTTTCCCACTCACGCTGCTTGTGTACAACTTTTCAACCATTCTACTCTCATCCATTCGTTCCATATGTCCAAACCATCTCAGGGATCCTTTTTTAAATTTTATTCATGATCCAGTCTTCTGCCTTACATTTCTTTCTTATTTCATCGTTCGGTATTCTATCATACAACGTTTTACGCACATTCTTCTTAGTGATCTCATTTCTACGGGGTTTATCCTGCTTTCATCCTTCTTTTGCCAGCTCCAAGCTTCACTTCTATACATGAGGGTTGGCACTAGAACTCCATTGTGTACTGCCATCTTTGCTTCTGTGGATATATTTCATTACTGAAAAAGGAAAAAAATAATAATTCCCCCGAAATCAATTATCTAGTACCTACTCACAGCTTCCTACGCTTTAAAACAAGTCTCGAACAGTTTCAACAATAAAAAAAATATGATTATGTGAAATGATCCAAATGCCAACCTGCCGAATGCAGCGCCATTCATAAGGCCGTGCGGCGATGCCTATCATTTCCTCTTACGTAAAACTCTCCGTTTGCGTACATTACCGGGTAGGTACTCACACCTACACTAGCCACCTACCTCCCCCCGCGGTATACTGGGTAGTCACTCCAGCCAAGTACCCGCCCGATTACATACATCAAGGATGGCGAACCTATGGCGCGCGTAACGATTTTGCATGGCACGCGTACGAAGACAAAAAAAGTGATAACTAACTAACTAACCATCACGCCGTCTCTCCGAAGGGGTAGGCAGAATGAATGTACTGCCACACTTTTCTTTCCTGACATATTTCTCTCGCTTCCTCAACATTCATACATCGTGTCATGCACGCGCGTCGATTTCTCTGACTCCTCACATGGCCGACATTCAATATTTGATTTATTTGATCGTGCCACGTTTTCCTCGGTCTTCCTCTATTTCTGGTTCCATTTACATCGTTAACGTATAATTTTTTTACCATTCTTTCTTCATTCATTCTTTCCATATGTCCAAACCATCTTAATGATCATTTCATTATTTTGTTCATAATACCATCATTCGCACCGCATTCACTTCTTATATTTTCATTCGACACTCTATCATACACAGAGTATGCACACATTCGTCTAAGAGATCTTATTTCTACTGCATTTATTCTACTTTCATCCTTCTTTTGCCAGTTCCATGCTTCGCTTCCATACATAAGGGTCGGTAGAAGAACACCATTGTGCACTGCCATTCTAGCTTTATTGGTTAGGTTTTTGTTTGCGATAACAACTTTAACTGCACCATTCACTTTGTTGCCTGCCCCAACCCTTCTTTCAATATCACTGTCCACTCGCCCATCTCTTGTAAACATACTACCTAAATACACGAACTCAACTACTTGCTCCAAATTTTCACCATTCACGCTAATGTTGCAGACTGTCATGATTTTTGAAATATAATAGTACAAAAATTTTTTTTTTTAATTTTTAATAGCCATGTGTATTTTCTTCGTTCATCAATAGTTTCACAAATGATGTTTCCTACAGACGTAAGAGGAATAGCCATTAGAGCTGAACCTCTGTAAGCCAGAAGATCCAAGTCCAAGTCCAAGTAGTCCCCCGAGGTGAATTTTTTTGTAATAAACATCGCTCCCAGCATGCACGAGCCGTTAATAAATTATTCATAATCATTATTTTCTTCAATGAACTTTATTAAATCAGACATAAGAAGTAGACTTATTGACGAAAGTACTACTGCTTGTATTCTATTAAAGGCTACCAGCTATGAAAGCGGTATAAAATATTTGGCATCTAGCATCCAACAACAAAAATCTCACTAATAATGAAGTTTTGAGGGTTTTACATTTTTTTTATTCTTCTTTCTTTCTGTGTCCTGTCAGGTCTCCCTAACGTTGACTATCACCCTCATAGTGATGACCTGGGGAAAAATATCCAGAGTGGTATCCCCTCGCCTTCTCTGGAGGATTTTCTGTCGGGGTTACCTTCCCTTAGCTGGGTGTATCCAGTTTTATGACGCTGGAAGTTCGCCATTCGTCCTCTCTCTATCTGCTATGGCACTAATATGTGCCAAATTACCCGGGGTTCGCGGGGTCTTTAAAAGACCTCTCGTGGACGCTAGAGAGTTGGACTTTATAGTAGTGTTGCTGTTGTAAATGCAACATGGCGCCTTACGACATTTTGTAGGGCATATTTTCCAGCAAAACATACCCCATCGTAGCCCTACTACCCTTTTGAATTTTTTTGATTAAGTATATTTTTTTTATTTTGCCATTAATAAGTACTTAATTGTTTTTTGATGTATTAATGCTTTGTTCATATTAAAAATCTGAAGTTACACAAACATTTGATGCATTTTTATTTCCATAGCATGTGGCACGCGACATTATTATATTGAAAAAAAAAATTGGCACTCAGGTTCAAAAGGGTTCGCCATCCCTGACATAGATACTACAGTCTGCTTGCCTACTCACGTATTTGGTTACCCAAGTATTACGAGCCGTTTCCCCTTACTCCGCTTTCAACGGAAAATGTATAGAACTTTAAGATTGAAATGATTTCTTAAGGGGTAATTTACATAATTCAATACCTCAGTAGAAAAAGGTTAAATGTTATTCGCGATTAATTATGTCAAACAAATAACATTTATATTTGATTGAACGAAAAAAATATTATGGAAGTAGTACCTACCTATGTCTTATGTATGAAATATACATATATACTATTATATATATCCTCATCAAGACCTATGTATGGAGTATCTTGTTGTACGGCTGCCAGACATGGTGCCTATCCGAAAGAGATAAACGGAGACTGGAGGCTTTTGAGATGTGATCCTATAGAAGACTATTAGGAATTTCCTAGAGAGACCGCATTAAAAATGAGGAGGTTCTCCAAAGAATCAAAGAAGGATGCCGCCTGCTCAGGACCTTCTCCGAAAGGCGTGCAAGATGGATCGGCCATGTAATACGACAAGAAGGCCTCTTGCATGCCATAATGGATGGTATGACCGAGGGGACAAACTCTAGGGGACGCCCACGCCGAGAGTACCTGGAGGACCTGTTGGTGGACGTGCGCTGCTCATCATATGCAGATTTCAAAAGAGCCGCACAAGACAGGGAAGAATGGAAGAGAAGAATAGAGGAAATTGCTGCAAACCAATCCCAGGATTGAAACCAGAGAGAGAGAGAGAGATATACCTTATGTATGGAAGTTAAGCATGGAACTGGCAGAATAAGGATGAAAGTAAAATAACTGCAGTAGAAATGAGAACTCTAAGACGACTGTGTGCTAAATCGGTATATGATAGAGTGTCAAATGCAAATATAAGAAGTGAATGCGGTGAGAATGAAAGTGTTAAGAACAAAATAATTATTAGGGTCGTTATGATGGTTTGGGCTCATGGAAAGAATGAGTGAAGAGAGAATGGTGAAGAAGGTGTATGTAAACGACGTGAACGGAGCTAGAAATAGAGGAAGACCGAGGAAAATGTGGCACGATCAAATCAATCAAATATTGAATGTCGGTCACGCGAGGAGTCGGAGAAATCGACGTGCGTGCATAACAAGATGTATGAATGTAGAGTAATCGAGAGAAGTACGTCAGGACAGAACAGTGTGGCGGTCCATTCTTTCAGCCTTCCGCTCCGGGGAGACGGCGTGTTGATTAGTTGGTTAGGAATAAATATTTTTAATGAAAGTATTACGAATAAAATTATGAAAGGATCACTGCGTTGGTTTGTTCATATGGAAAGCATGGATGAAAAAATAATAGTTATGAAAGTATACGACGACTTCGTTGCCGAGTGGTAAGTGTTTTGACTGCCACACCGAAGGTCCCGGGTTTGATTACCGGCTATGCAGCTCCATGCTTTTCTTCCATACATAAGGGTTTTTTATTAATTAACACTGTGTTATTCTATAATTGTAATATTTTATGACGTCAGACGTGGTAGTCGTAAGAAGTGCGGAATGGAGAATGTTGTATTACATAAAGCGATCGCTTAACCCAACCAATGACAGGTCATAAGTCCTGTAAGCGCCTCGACCACCATATTCTGTTCCCAGAAAAACAATTTACATCTTCGTCTCTATTGGATACAATTAATCCTTATAAAATATTATATGAATTTAAAAAAAGATTTTTTCCCCAATTTATTTTACCTTCATTAGTGAATTCCACAGTAATAACGCCTTAAGTCTATTAAGAATTAGTATCACAAACAATCAAAGAAAAATACGTTTTTTTTATATGTAAATGATTCTGGAAACATTTTTAAATTGGGGTATTAAATCTCACGGAAGAAATCCCAGATTATCCTATCCTAATTTGTATATAAGCTTTGTATAATCTCGTTTTCTACGTATTAACTCATAATTTCGTCCTTAGATTTTGAAATGAGAATGGTATTTACATATCCACGGCTTTTAAATGGCGTCCTGATTAAATAGTAAATCATTGTGACCGTTTTTACATTAAAATTCATCCAAAACTGTAAACACGAAATTTGACCATTCGGCCTCTTATCGAATACTCGTAGAATTCGTCCGAAATTTCAAATAAAGAATTCGAACGTTTACGGCGGGAAACAATGCGTTAATTAGCCGCGGACAGGTTCAAGGAATCCCGTCTGGCCGCGTGCATCATCAGTCTGTCTCGCGGTGCTAACCGGCCGCGGCGGGGGAGGGAGGGAGAAGGCGCTAGAGCTGTCCGTGAACTTTACCTGGCGTTAGTACCCGCGGCGCGCACACCTGACCGCTGGCGGTACTGGCGTGAAGGCCGCCTGCGCGCAGTGGCGCGCGCCATCTTGGATCTTATTCAATTATAACTGATGTAAAAAAAAGTGTCGTAGGTCAATAAAACAATTTCCTTGTGTAGGGTGTCCTAGGTCAAAACCAAAACACAGCTAATTTCTCAATTGCTTACCAAGTAAAACATAATATTAAAGCATATGTCACATTGATAGTATTAAGCGCGTCTTTAAGATGTTTGGTGAATTTTTCGATTATATCTAAGCAACGTAAATAGCAGTACAAGTCTGAAAAAATACAAAAAATGTGGCACATTGACTGGAAGAAATATAAAGAAGATATCTATGTAAGAACGTAAATTTCCACGGTTATCATATACAGAAATATTTTTCGGGGTGAAACCGTGTTCCCTCTCGTCAAGCTCCACCAACGTTTCGGAGGCTCTTGCGGCCTCCATCATCAGGGTGTTAGAATTCGGCTATTCATAACTTAGAATATATTAAGAAATGGCGAAAAAGAAAAAATATAAGTAGATTATGAAAGATAATAATATATCTATGAAATCAGAATTAAAATCGGAATCTAAATAACTCAGAAGAAAAAATAATACAAGAAGTTATTTATAACAAAGAGAACCTAGACTCAAAAGAATTTTCCTTAATATATTCTAAGTTATGAATAGCCGAATTTCTAACACCCTGATGATGGAGGCCGCAAGGGCCTCCGAAACGTTGGTGGAGCTTGACGAGAGGGAACACGGTTTCACCCCGAAAAATATTTCAAGATATCTATGTCCTTAGATTTTTCGCCCTTCTTTATAAAGTATGTGGTAAAATGGTTTCTAGAAGGGATAGGCAGAAAAAATGGACTGCCACACGTTTCTTTCCTGACATATTTCTCTCGATTCCTCAACATTCATACATCGTGTCATGCACGCGCGTCGATTTCTCTGACTCCTCACATGACCGACATCCAATATTAGGAACTCCACTTTTATTTTCATTTTCTTACTCATTTCTCTTTCAACTCACCCCTCTCACCTTTCGTAGTTTCGACTTCTTTTGACCTTCTCTGCCCCCCTAATAATAAAGCCATATTACTTCGTAGAATCACAAATCAAACATGTCCATACCGCCCTGATAATTATAACGCGGGGCATCAATAATTTAAGACAAAAAGTAAAAAAAAAAATCATTATTTGATTTCTTTGATCGTGCCACGTTTTCCTCGGTCTTCTTCTATTTCTGGTTCCATTTACATCGTTAACTTATAATTTTTTTACCATTCTTTCTTCATTCATTCTTTTGATATGTCTAAACCATCTTAATGATCCTTTCATTATTTTGTTCATAACACCATCATTCGCACCGCATTCACTTCTTATATTTTCATTCAACACTCTATCATACACAGAGTATCCACACATTCGTCTAAGAGATCTCATTTCTACTGCATTTATTCTACTTTCATCGTTCTCTTGCCAGTTCCATGCTTCGCTTCTATACATAAGTGTCTATGCTTTTAAAAACCATAAGATAAGTTTCAAGTATAGAAGGGGCTACCTTAATTTCGCTAGCAGTGGATAACGTTCCATTAACTGTCACGACATGACATGTTTCCTCTTGCTACACGCATTTGATGATTCATAAAATAAAATAAAACTTCTAGAAAGCAGGCGTTTTCATTTGTAATAATTATTTGAAAATCTATCAATAAACCTGAAAGCTCTTGTAACATATTGAAAATAAAAACGCGTTATTTTTTAAGAAACATGAAAACGTTTGTTTTAATTGCAATGATAGCGAAGAATTTTGGTTTTATTGATTTATTTATACTTAAATGTGAATACAGTTTTAAAATATATCATCATCGGCTGTCTCCCGTGTCCGAGGATGACTGTCCTTCACGGTTATGGGTCTGAATGTGACTGAAGAGCCCGATCCTGGACCCACAAATTCTGGGGCATCCGGGGCAGGGAAGGCGCTTGTAATGGAGCAATCACCGTCTCCCAGTGACTCTCATTTCTCCTCTTCCTCCTCTCTGCGACATCGTCTCTGCGCTGTGCTTCAAAGTCTTGCGTGCCTTTATGTACTGTTGTTCTCCACATAGGTCTGTCTTCTGCAGTCTTTTCCCAGCAGTCACAGTCGATGCAAGTCTTTTGTAGGTTTCCTTTATGGGAGTCCTTAAAGCGTTTCTTCTGACCACCGTGTGAGCGTTTCACTTATGTAAGCTGAGAGCACATAATCTTCCTGGGAGTCTTGTCTCAGGCATTCTGACGACGTGACCTATCCAGCGCAGTTGTTTATGAATAATGACAGCCTCATTACTATATATAATAATACATATAATTTTGAGAAACACCAATTGCATTCGTCTTCTTATTGTTGTTGTTCTTCTCCTACCGGAGTTTGGACAACATCATGACTATTTTTACTTTTGATGCAGCAGCCATTAATAGAGATGTTATGCTGCAACTGAACCATTCTCAACGGTTTTCTGGCCAATATTTTATTCTTCTCCCGACACTTCGCTTTCCTTCTATTTTACCCTGGATAATTCACTTGCAGCAATTTAAATTCATCGTTTCTTATAACGTGTCCGAAGTATTCCAGTTTCGAGCGCTTTATGGTCATGATAATTTATTTTTCTTTTTTCTACCTCCTCATTCCTGAATCTTTATGCTATCCAGCTTTTCAGTCATATATTTTATCAGGGTCCATCGTATCGTAGAACAAGACGGGTAGCACGTAACATCGAATATAATTCTCATTTGCAATTAGACGGGTAGGTCTCTATTTCATTGCACCAATTTCATTTTGATGAAGCTATTTGAAATTGAATACAAGCTCTCAAAAATTGAAACCCGATTATGGCATATTAGTAACCGTGAAAAACAACGGAAAACGACAACATTAAAAAGGCCAAGTGGCATCCCAAGAACCAACAAAGATGTGTTCAAACTATGGAAATAGAAACATAAAAAAAGTGAATCCGCAACACAAAAAGTAATGCGGAGAATAGAAGAAATAAAAAAGATACTATTATACAATATAATACGTGTATACAGTATATTCGGAGGCTTTCCTTCACGTCGTTGGTCAAGGAATAAAATACAAAGTTTTGGGTCATGATACATCAGTGCTCTGTTTAGGTAAGTACCTACTCCTAATGAAGAGAGATGTTAAACTGCGTTTTAAAATAGAGAAAAAAAATCTTTAAATTGTTCTATTTTTACTCTTCTTATTCATAATATAAAATATTTGGAATATATAATAACATCAATATTTAGATTGTTGTGTATAATTTACCTGCATGTGAAAATATTAAAGTTTTTAATTTGCACAATATGAGTGACATTTTATTTTCCCCAAGCCTCCACTGAAATGTTTGTGTCGCTGTTTCGGCCGCAGTTCACCCGGAGCGCTGCGGTCGGCAGTCTCCGTTCGTAGTACGAAATACGAAATAATTTCAGTTTCCGCGTGACGGTCGTAGTGAGTGGGTGTGTTTTCGCCAGTGAAATAAATCGGTGTCCCAGTCGTACGTATGTTCTCCTGGCAACCGACCGCCTTCTTCGTTACAACTTATAATGGATTCCAATAGGATTTCGCAGTGATTTTATCGATTTGTGTGCAAAACCAAATTAGTTTCGTTTGTGTTTTATTTGTTGTCGTTAATTATTAAACTGGTTTCTCGAATGCCGGCTTAGTGACAAATGTACCATTACTGCTCTGAAGACGTGTCTATCGTAAGTATTGTTTTATTTTCCGTCGGTTTTATTAATGGATTTCAATTGGTACAAACATGCTGGCATTGATCAGTACTTCTGGGAATCATAATGATTAATAAAATGCTATTGAATGATTTATACAATGTTTCATTCTTTGCATATTGCATTCATGCATTGATAATATAAAACAAAAAGTTTATCTTTATGACATAACTGTAATTACTAGTTACATTAACTATACTTTAAATAATAAGTATGAATGAAATGTTTTTTCCTTATTGCAGCAATCTAGTAGATTATTATTTATGATAGTAGTATTGTAAAAAAATATATTAAGAAATAAATTTGCAGTAAATATTATTTTTACGATGATAAACGTCATAAAAAATAAGCAATTAAACAATGACATATCAAGGATTTTCATATTTTTACTATTTATACTAATTGAATTTTTATTATTATTATTAATTGATTAACCAGAATATTTTTTAACGTCTCCCAGGAGGGGAAGGCAATGTAAATTGACCACATTGTCCTGGCCTGACATACTTCTCTCGAATATTTGATTGATTTGATTGTGCCACGTTTACCTCGGCCTTCCTCTATTTCTATACATATACAATACGAGTACATTTACTTTCTTCACAAGTATATCTTCATTCATTATTTCCATGTCTCTTAACTATTTTAACGACCCTTTCATAATTTTGTTCATAAATTTTTCATTCGCACTCACTTCTTATAGTTTGACACTATCGTATACAGATTTCTTTGTTATTTTATTTTATATCATTGTATTTCAGATAATTTGTCATTAGATTTCTTATGTAGACGTTGAACGATCGAAGTGAGCACGGGAGATGCCTGTTGGTGGCGATGAGGTTCGCAACCCATCACACCGCGTCTCTCTCGATGGCGAAAAGAGAAGGATGGAGTGCCGCATCGATTAAAGTGTGGCAGTCCATTCTTTCTGCCTACCCTTTCGGGGAGACGGCGTGATGGTTAGTTAGTTAGTTAGTTAGTATACAGATTTACCACACATCTAAGAGATCTCATTTCTACTGCATTTATTATATTTTCATCCTTCTTATGTCAGTTCCATGCTTCACTCTCATACATATGAATATAAACTTCGCCACTTAAAAAAACATTTTCTAATCTACCTACTTTTAAAAGTCTTAATATTTAGATATTTTCGTTATCTAGGGTAAAGACAGTTCTTTTATCTTGAATTTCTTTAAAAAATATATATATCAAGCCCATTTTAAAAAAATGGTTTTATAATTTTTATTTAGATATCTTAGAGAGCGACGGCATAGATTGTTTTGTCTGCCGGCTGCCAGAACCATCCTGCCTCTGGTGACAACGGTGGGAAGGGCAATGCTTGCTGAACATGATCTCCTAGGAGATCGACGTCTTTCATATTAGTGAATGTACGTTGAGAAGACTTGACTATACATTGTCTTCCTAACGTCGAACAATCTCTCATGCGTTCCTGGTATTATGTATTATATTTTACCTGTTCTCAATGCCTTAAACTTTAATTTTGTTTGTAATGTCTGTTGAGAAAATAAACTGATTTGACTATTTTATTAAGTCTGGTTTGGACATACAGGCGGTACTCGACTTTCGCACTTAATTGATCCTGAAACTGTTTGCGAAAGTTGAATGTGCGAAAGTAGAGGTTATGTAAAAAAAACACCTAAATGGTGAGTATTTTTAGTTATATATTTATTTATTAATCACATACATTCATACATATACAATAACGAAACGAATTAGCACTTAAAAATCTTCTTTACGAATTTTTCGAAAGATTGTTGAATATTTTTTTTTTATCTTTTCTATAAGGGAGTTATATAACATGCCGTGTCTTTTGGAAACAATTTTGAACATTTATTTATTATAGACAATTCTGAATGTACTCCTTTATCTTTTTTACTCTTGTTTTTCTAAATCGAACATATCATAGACCGGTTAGTGTCGTATGAACGACCAATTCTAGCAAAAGATTCGCCGATTTTTAATATTGGCCATGTCGTAAGTCGTAAGAATAGATATGTACGAGCGAAGTGTGTCAAGAAATTTGTCTCTGTCCATTTGTCCCTGATAATATTACCTTCGTCAAAGACAGCAAGATTGTTTTATTTGCGCGCTGCAGAACCAACCTGTCAATGGTTATGCCTGTGGGTAGGGCAATATTATTGCTTAATCGGGTCGCCTCGGAGGTCAACATATTTCTTGATAGTGTGAGTTGCCTCAGGGATACAATATCTATGTTATGATTCTTTCTAATTCTTAATCTTAATGTTTTTGATGCTTCTCTTATAAATTCATATAATGTAATTGCAAACGATCTGGAATTATATGTCTGTAATGTTTGTGATTTTTTTATTTGTATTTTTCTATTTTATACACTTTGTATACACAACACAATTGTATACGTATTTAAAAAGAAATTATATAGAAATGTTTCGGAGAAACAGTCCTTCTTCAGTAAAGATACATATTTATGAAAATATTATAAAATTGTCGTTGTTTACGTGATCAGACAGATGTTATCTAATTAACATCTGTCAGATCATGTAAACAAAATAACAATTTTATAATATTTTTATAAATATGTATCTTTACTGAAGAAGGACTGTTTGTCCGAAACATGTGTATATAATTTTATTTTTTGAATATAAGTGTTGTGTATATAAAGTGATTAAAAAAGAAAAATAGAAATAAACCATCATAACAACACAAAGTATGGCGTATACATATAGAAGAAATTTGTGATTTTTATTTAAATTTATTAAATGAAATGAAATGATGAAAAAGTAGAGTGACGGTCCATTCTCTATGTCTACTCCAGGGAAACACGGGTTTGTTGTTGTTTTTTTATGTTTAAGTAAGTTTTATGTTATTGTATTAAATTAATATGCTCGACCAGTCGCCTACAACGAGGGCTGGGATGACGTATTACCAAATGCAAAGCCAGTCCAAGTCCATATGCATATGTATGCATATTTTATATGTACGTACAAGTATATTAACGATGCACTACCATTCCCCCGCTTGTGTCTACATCCACAATCAAATATAACACGTCTTCTACATTAACAATAACTTTTCACTATACAAAAGCTGTGTTAATCGCTGACAGAAGAGAAAAATTGCAAGACTTAGTGTCAAGGATGTATGAGGCATGCAAAAAGAGTGACTTGGTGATGAATGTGTCTAAATCTAAAGTGATAGTTTTCGAGAAAGAAGAATGTATGACGATTTGTGATATAAGTGCGATGGGCGAGAAATTGGAGCAAGTTACAGAATTTACGTATCTGGGAAGCATGTTTACAAGAGACGGAAAAATGGAGAAATACATCGAAAGAAGGGTTGATGCTGGGAATAAAATAAATAGCGCACTCAAAGTCATTACCGCAAATAGAAATATAATATATCCACAGAAGTAAAGATGGCAGTACACAATGGAGTAATAGTGCCAACCCTCATGTATGGAAGTGAAGCTTGGAGCTGGCAAAAGAAGGATGAAAGCAGGATAAACGCCGTTGAAATGAGATCACTAAGAAGAATGTGCGGGAAAAAGTTTTATGATAGAATACCGAACGATGAAATAAGAAAGAAATGTAAGGCAGATGACTGCATCGTGGATAAAATTAAAAAAAGGATCCTTGAGATGGTTTTGACATATGGAACGAATGGATGAGAGTAGAATGGTTAAAAAGTTGTACACAAGCAGCGTGAGTGGAAAAAGAAGCCGAGGACGACCGAGGGAAACATGGTATGACCAAATTAATCAATTACTAAAAGGCGGTCACATTCGAAGTCGGAATAATCGACGTGCGTGCATGGTACGATGTATGAATGTAGAAGGAGCCCGAGAGGTATGCCAGACAGAGCATTGTGGCGATCCATCGTATCTGCCTACTCCTCCGGGGAAATGGCGTTATGGCTAGTTAGTTAGTTAGTTATAACTAACTAACTAACCATTACGCCGTTTTGCCGGAGGGGTAGGTAGAGAGGATTGACCGCCATACTTATCTAACCTGACAACACTCTCGATTCCTCAACATTCATACATCATAACATGCACGCTCGTCGATTTTTCCGACTTAGAATGTGGCCACCTTTCGGTATTTAATTAATTTGGTCATGCCACGTTATCCTTGGTCTTCCACGGCTTCCATTTCCACTCATACTGCTTGTATACAACATTTTAAACATTCTTCTATCGTGTATTCCATTTGTCCAAACCATTATGTTATGATGCAATCATCTGTCTTAAATTTCTTCCATATTTCGTCGTTCGGTATTCTATCATGCATCGTTTTGCTTCACATTATTCTCAGTGATCTCATTTTCTACGGCATTTATCCTACTTTCATCCTTTTTTGCCAGCTCCAAGCTTTACTTCCATGCATAAAGGTTCGCACTAGAATTCCATTATGTAAGTTGATATATTTCCATTTGCAGTGATGACTTTGAGAGTAATTATTGTATTTTTAATTTATTGTATTGTATATAAAAACTAACTAACTGATCATCGTGTGACAATCACACTACCATCTTCAGTGAAAAAACCCGGGATTTTCGGTGTGGCAATCGTAGCATTTGCCACTCACGTAAGGTCAACATTATATTATAGGAGCGACCCTAAAACTGAATATGCTCGTTGTGGACTTTATCCAATATGGTTTCGCCTCCAAGCCACCTAAGCATCTTCATTTCGGTCACTCTTAAGCCCAGAAGCCCGCTTGCGTAAGAAATTTTGAATCAAACCCCCCAAATATTAGTAATCATGCCCCCGTATAAATCAACAATCCACCAAATCACCTTCCAACAATGTTTCCATCAAACGTAAGAGGAATAGCCACAAGAGCTGAACCTCTGTAAGCCAGAAGAGGTTTTGATTCAAAATTTCTTATGCAAGCCGGGCTTCTGGGCTTCTATGGGAGTACCGCTACTGGTCAAGATGCACACCAGGCGAACCAACGTATGGCGTACTATGGGACCAGCCACACTATACGAGTACGCTTCTCGCCAGAGTGCGTAAACACAAACGACCTGTGTCTTGACTCCTACTCTGGCACTCTGGTGTGGCCGTACCCTTAGCTTTTGCACGTTAGCCCTTATAATAATCCAGTAAAGCATTGCCGGTCGTATAGTTGTCTTGTAGACCTTACCTTTCACCCTTATGGGCATGCGTGTATCACAAAAAACTTATTGTTTGTCTGCGTTCGTAGTTGTATATCTTTAAATAATAATCAGTTTACTATGTGCCCCACAGTACTTGCTGCAGTTGAATGAATGATTGCATAACTAGCAATAATCATTACTCCAGAGGTAATATAGATAAGAGAGCGAGAAAGTTACCTTGTATGTTTGAACTGGAATTACAATGCTTCAGAGATAAGCACACGTGCATGGATTGCTGAAAGTGCATGTATAGGGAAAAAGCTCCCTATTCTTCTTAGTGTAGGGCTTATTATTTTGAAATAACTTTTGGCAGAAAGAATGGACTGCCACACTTTTCTTTCCTGACATATATCTCTCGCTTCCTCAATATTCATACGTCGTGTCATGCACGCGCGTCGATTTCTCTGACTCCTCACGTGGCCGACATTCAATATTTGATTTAATTGATCGTGCCACGTTTTCCTTGTCTTCCTCTATTTCTGGATCCATTTACATCGTCAAAATATATATTTTTTACACCATTTCTTCATTCATTCTTTCCATATGTCCAAACCATCTTTATGATTCTTTCATTATTTTTGTTCATAACACCATCATTCGCACCGCATTCACTTCTTATATTTTCATTCGACACACTATCATACACCGAGTATCTACACATTCATCTAAGAGATCTCATTTCTACTACATTTATTCTATTTTCATCCTTCTTTTGACAGTTCCATGCCATGTTGGAGAACACCATTAATCAAAAACTCAGACGTACACAGACACTGGACCAGGAACTGTGACAGATATCACTTACCGAATGAACGAACAAAGACAGGACAATCGAGGGTATTGAACAATGGACTGAAACTATACAATGACCTTCCAAAAGACACAAGGAGTTTTATTAGAAACCAATGGAAAAAAATATGAAACATAATATATTATAGTTAAATACTCCATTGTTTTGGCCGAAACACTATGATATTGACATAGGAACAAATACATATAAAGATTCGAAAAATCACGAAAATTTGACATTTGATATATTCTTGTTACACCTGATGATGTCAACATAGGTTGATAAAACAGCTGTCGCGTTAAATAAAATACAATTGTGATACAAAAACACTACCACTTCGAAGTCGGAAAAATCGACGAGCGCGCATGTTACTATGTATGAATGTGGAGGAGACAAGAGAGGTGTGTCAGGACATTGTGGCATTGTGTGTGGCGGTCCATTCCCTCTGCCTACCCCACCGGGGAAATAGCGTGATGGTTAGTGAGTTTGTTAATTATTTGCTGTATGATCGTGTATGATCTGGTCTCGAGAATGGCGGAATATTTGCACGTTTAGCGACAAAGCTGTACCGAATGGTCTATTTTTGAGAGCGGCCGATACACCGCCCTCCTCG
The DNA here is from genome assembly GCA_022606425.2 of Lepidostoma basale. Lineage (NCBI taxonomy): Eukaryota > Metazoa > Arthropoda > Insecta > Trichoptera > Lepidostomatidae > Lepidostoma > Lepidostoma basale. The sequence goes on along the minus strand of JAHDVF020000390.1, from coordinate 169,496 downwards.
GTTAATGATCCCGGAACTGCGAGCACCGCAGTCCGTGTGGGAGCTGGGCTCGCTCGAGAGACGAGAAGCGAATCTCAAAGTCCATGCACCCCGCCGTCCTACGTCACCTCATATCCACTCCAGGACTAACTATTAACTAACTAACCATCACGCCGTTTCTCCAAAGTGGTAACATAACGTTCGCGCCTCTTCTAAATACATTCAACACGTGACACGCGCGCTCTACGATAGTTCCTACTTCGAACATGGCCGCCTTTCAGTATTTGATTAATTTCAAATCAAATCAAATCAGTTTATCCAAAGACATTACAAACAGCATAAATCTTTAAGGCATCTATTGAGTACAGTTAAGATATTATACACATACAACACAATACCAGGAACGCATTAGTGATGGTTCGACATTAGGAAGACAAGATACTTTCCAAAGTCAAGAGTATTTGTCCCCTGAACGTACTTTCACTAACATGAAAGACGCCGATCTCCGAGGAGACCGCGTTCAGCAGACTAATTGCTCTTCCCACCGGTGTCACCAGAGGCAGATTGGTTCTGGTGGCCGGTATGTAAAACAATCTGTGCTGACGCTATCGGAGATATCTATCGGGAATCGGGAATTTGGTCATATCATGCCTTCCTTGGCCTTCCTAGGCTTGTTTTTTCATTCACACTACTTGTTGACCATTCTTCCCTCATCCATTCTTTCAACAACAACAACAACAAACCATAACGCCGTTTCGCCGCAGGGGTAGGCAGAGAAAATGGACCGCCACACTAGTCTATCCTGACATACCTCTCTAGCTTCGTCCACATTCATACAGCGAGTCATACCCGCACGTCAATTCTTCCGGCTTCTAACATGACCAACCTTTAAAATTTGATTTATTTGGTCATGCCATGTTTTCCTCGGTCTACCTCGACTCCATTTACATCGTTAAAGTATACTTTTTTAACCATTCTTTCTTCACCCATGCGTTCCATATGTCCGAACCAACGCAGCGATCCTTTCATAATTTTGTTCATAATACCTTATTTCGCTCTACATTCCTTTCTTATATCCGCATTTCAGATTCCGTCGTAAATCCTTCTACCATACATACGTCTTAGGGACCTCATTTCTACCGCATTTATTCTGTTCTCATCTTTCCTCTGCCAGTTCCATGCTTCGCTTCCATACATAAGTGTTAGGACCAGAACTCCATTGTGAACGGCCATTTTCGCTTTCATTGATAAATTCTTGTTTTTAATAACTATTTTTAAAGCTCCATTCGCTTTGTTACCCGCACCAACCCTTCTTTCAACACCACTGCCGTTCGGCCATTTATCCATTCTTTCCATATGTCAAAACCAACTAGAGTAGACGAAAAAGATTTTAAACTCAGATAACAGTCAATTTAACGCAATTTTAATTTAAATATATTCGAATTTACGACTTCGAACAAAAATAACTAACATAAAACAAAATATGATGATGTCACACAACAAGAATTCCGTTTGTAATTTCAGCAATGCACAAACTTCACAAGGGGTCACTGCTTGACCGGCTAGAATACACAATGCTTGAAATGACGTAGTCCTTACTAGACGATTATGTGTATAGCTGGTAACATGAGACAATGTTATCTGTTTCTCGCTGATGGCGCTACAGTCAAAATCGGGCTTTGGCCTCCCATAGCAGGTGCCTCCAACTTCGCCTGTCCTCTGCAGCCGCCTTCCAGCTAGCCACCTGGAAGAGCTGCTCCACATCCTTTCCGACCTCATCCTCCCATCTCAGTCTGGGTCTTCCCACCCGTCTCCTTCCACCTGGGTGTCCTTTCATTATTATTTTAGGGACCCGTGAGTCCTGGCGTCCTCTGTACATGCCAAGCTCATCTCAATCTCAGTAGTCTCATGTGTGATGAGATGCTAGAGGCCTAGAATATGCTGTACAGTTGTACAGAATATGATAGTTTGGTAGCTATCCGTGGCTTTATCCCACTGCATTCCTCTTGGGCGTGCTGGGGACCAATAATTTGCAGATAAGAAGAGATGGATACACACTTACCCATTTCTTCAGACTTTCATGGGATTCTTTGAGAACTCCGTTATCTTGGAGGCTATCCATCTTTATGTTCCAGATAGTTATCTTCGACAGCGTCAGCACAGACTGTTCTATCTCCCAGCATGCAGAACCAACCTGGGGAGAGCAATCAAACTGCTGAACATGATCGCTTCGGAGATCGACGTCATTCATATTCGTGAAAGTACGTTTAGAAGACAAATACTCTTGACTTTGAAGAGTATTATGTATTCCTAATGTCGAACCATCTCTCATGCGTTCCTGGTATTATATATTTTTTATGTTTTACCTGTTCTCAATAGATGCCTCAAACTATAATTTTTGTTTGATGAGAATATGTAACAATGTGTACAAGAGTGTTTTTTTAGAGGTATTCAAATTCAAAATGAAAAAAAACACATTAAAAAAAATGTTAATGTCTATGATATTGATTTTATTTAATAGATAATTTTATGCCATTATTGTTTAAATATGATTTCGGGCATATGGGCGCCACGGCTAGCCCGAATGAAGCGCAATCGTGAAGTCCAATTTTCGACAATTGTCGTCTTTGTGGATGCGTATTATCCACTAGAGTGTACGTGGTGTGAAAACGATCCATGATCTTCCGAATAACTTGCTCGGATGGACGATTATGTCGACCGTAAAATGGACGTAGTGCACGATAAGTTTGGCGAACCGAACCACGATTTTCAAAATAAATTTGCACAATTTGCAAGCGCTGTTCTGACGCCAGTCTATTCATGGTTAAATCGCAAAACATACTGACTACAAATCAACTGTCAAATGTCAAATTGACAGGCTGTATTCTTCTATTCTATACATTCTATGGGAGGTCATAGCTCGATTAGAGCTATAGCGCCATTGGAGAAGAGAGAGACACCTATAGTATTTGTTTTGTTTGTCTCAATGGCCGAATGGTATTTTACCGTGTTTGCCATTCTTGACTTGCAAATTATGCAGATGCTATGCAAAGAATTTGGCGTTGTGTAGTGCTTTTCCATTTCGGTTATGCAGATTTGCATTCTACAGTCGCGTGACTGACTAATCATTCCGCGAACACGTGTGAACCACACCGCCCGTGCACTTCACTCCACTCCACGCGGGCCGATCGTGCGAAACTTCAGCACAACGTGCGTGCAGCGGGGTACTCCTCAAGGCGACAGTCGGATCCCAAAATAATTTCCAATTATGACTGCGTTTGTTTCCAATAGTTCATATTTTTAAATAAAATTGTAAGCAGGAACAGAACGAATACAAGTTAAATTCAAGGATTAATTGTTTCTCAATAGAGACGAAGATGCAAATTGGAAACAGAATATCGTCGCCCCAGAGCAATAGTGAGATAAACCAGTGCCATCTTGACAATAAAACAAGCCGTAATGTTCCTTTGATATTGTTTATGGTTTGACTTGGTGGAGGCCTTGCACTTATTTGAGTCTCCTAGGCCCTAGGTCACCAAGTCAAACCATAAACATATGGCACTTGTTTATCTCACTATTGCTCTGGGGCGACGATATGGTGATCGAGGTGTTTACAGGACTTATGACCTGTCATTGGTTGGTAATACAACATTCCCCATTCCACGTTTCTTATGACCACCAAGTCTGACAATTTTTGTTTTGGAAGTTATATATATGTTAATATGCAACACCACAATTCACATGTTAGTTTCAATTTACAGACCAGCGCCATCTATGAAGATTAGATTAAATTGAATGAGTGGACAGATGCCTTGGAGTGTAATGGACTACGCATTAGCAGGAGAATATTTATAAACAGAATATTTAGAATGTGAATATGAGGGCATCGCTACAGATTTGACTCATGAAAATACAATTCACATTGACAATACTCCAGTTAACAAGGTGTCCCAATTCAAGTATCTTGGGTCGGTCCATCATCAGGTGTTACAATAAACTAAGCTTATTGTCACAACTTAGTTTATTGTAACACCTGATGATGCCAACATCGGTTGGCGAAACAGCTGTCGCGACACTCTCAGTGAATAAAAAGATATTGTGATATTCTAATAATATTTTGAATTTTAACAGTAATAAACTTTTTTCCAATTCTTCAATGAAATGAAGGGTGTAAAAATATATGAATAGGAAAAAGATAATAGCGGTAGCCTTTCACATTGCGTTAAAAAGATCTTCTGCTTAATGCTTAAAATACAATCTTCATAGATGGCGCTAGTGTGTAGATTGAAACTACCATGTAAAGGGTGGTGTTACAGATTAACATATATACAACTTCCAAAAATTTGTCAGACATGGTGGTCATAAGAAAAGGTGGAATGGGGAATGTTGTATTACATAAAGCGTGCGCTTAACCCAACCAATGACAGGTCATAAGTCCTGTAAACACCTCGATCAACCATATTCTGTTTCCAATTTGCAACTTCGTCTTTATTGAGATACAATTAAAGGCGGGCCACACTGTTTTAAACAAGCTCTCCACATCGGTCTCCACCGGCGGTTTAAAACTGTGTAGACACTTGTTTGAAACCAAAATTCGTTTGACCTTCAACAAACTTTGTAGGCGGACGCGTGTTTAAACACACATTCCACGCGTGGAGAGCTTGTTTACAACCGTGTGTGGACGCTACACCAACCGTGGGCTCCACAGTTCTCCACCAAGCTCACCCCTGTGGAGAGTTTGTTTCAAACAGTGTGGCACGGCCTTAAATCCTTGAATTGATAACCCGCAATGGATAAAATCCAGTATTCGTGTACAAGTATTTGTATACATTCAAAATGTTGTAAAAATATAATTTTTTCAATATGTCGATTTTTTATTAATTTAATGTATGGATGAATTAAAGGATTTTATGAATTCTATTTCATGAATTCTATTTCATACGAGTATAAGGAAGTGAAGCATGGAACTGGCAAAAGAAGGATGAAAGTAGAATAAATGCAGTAGAAATGAGATCTCTAAGACGAATGTGTGGCAAATCTGTTTATGATAGAGTGACAAATGCAAGTATAAGAAGTGAATGTGGTGCGAATGAAAGTGTTATTAACAAAATAAGGAAAGGGTCATTAAGATGGTTTGGACACATGGAAAGAATGAGTGAAGACAGAATGGTAAAGAAGGTATATGTAAACGGCGTGAACGGAGCTAGAAATAGAGGAAGGCCGAGGAAAACGTGGCACGATCAAATCAATCAAATATTGAATGTCGGTCACGTGAGGAGTCGGAAAAATCGACGTGCGTGCATGACAAGATGTATGAATGTAGAGGACGCGAGAGACGTATGTCAGGACAGAACAGTGTGGCGTTCCATTCTTTCTGCCTACCCCTCCGGGGAGACGGCGTGATGGTAAGTTAGTTAGTTAGTTATTTCATTGATGCATAAATCAATTCTTGGTCTTCAGTTGCGTAACGTCTCCCAGCCTCCTTCCAGCCACTGGGTATTCAATGCTGTACTCTTCTGTGGAGATCTCCGTACCACCCGCACGGTTTGATGATAAAAATATGCATAATAACAATGTTCCGCAGATTGATAAAGCACAGTTTTTAAGTACAAATTCAAGAACGTTGCGCCATTGTGTTTTTTATTATAACTATCACCAAGGATTTAAATCAATGGTATAAGACAGAGGTTCCCAAACTTTTTTGTCCCGTAGACCCCTTGCCAATTTCTTCTATTTTGTGCAGACCCCCTACATTCCTAATATCTTTTTTTTTTTACAAATTCATCTCTAACCATACAATTAGTTTTTGAAGCTGACACAGAGCTGCTCACTTTAATAGGGTTTACTGTAGAAAAGAAAAAATATCCTTAAAATAAAATATTCATTTCTAGATCATTCTTATTAATTATTGATACATATATTATACCAAGGATTAATTGTAACTCAATAGAGACGAAGATGCAAATTGGAAACAGAATATGGTGATCGAGGTGTTTACAGGACTTATGACCTGTCATTGGTTGGGTTAAGCGCGCGCTTTATGTAATACAACATTCCCCATTCCACCTCTCTTACGACCACCATGTCTGACAATTCTTTTGGTGGTGTATATATGTTAATATGTAACACCAAACTTCACATGTTAGTTTTAATCTACACACTAGCGCCATCTATGAATATTGGATTTTAAATAGTTTATTTAAACACCCCAGGCCACACAAATCAAGCCCCCGCATAAACCAACAACCCACCAAATCACCTTTTCAACATTTTTATTATTATTATTATTATTATTATTATTATTATTATTTTGTTGAATCGCTCTTTACATCATGACAGCATGAGCCAAATCGATGTAAAGGGTATTATAGCTATCATAGTGATTCTCGTGACATGTGACAGGTAGCTAATCTATCACCATTTTATTGCCACGTGAATTCTACACCAGACCAAAGACAGTGTGACAATCACACTCCCCTTGCCGGGAATCGAACCCGGAACCTTTGAGGTGGCAGTGAATGCACTTACCACTCGGCCACGAAGGTCGTCTAGCATCGTTACCATCAGACGTAAGAGGAATAGCCACAAGAGCTAAACCTCTATAAGCCAGTCCAAGTCCAAGTATAAATTAAACTAACTAACTAACCATCACGCCGTCTCCCCGAAGGGGTAGGCAGAAAGAATGGACTGCCACACCTTTCTTTCCTGACATATTTCTCTCGCTTCCTCAACATTCATACATCGTGTCATGCCCGCGCGTCGATTTCTCTGACTCCTCACATGGCCGACATTCAATATTTGATTTATTTGATCGTGCCACGTTTTCCTGGTCTTCCTCTATTTCTGGTACCATTTACATCATTAACATATAATTTTTTTACCATTCTTTGTTCATTCATTCTTTCCATATGTCCAAACCATCTTAATGATCCTTTCATTATTTTGTTCACGACACCATCATTCGCACCGCATTCACTTCTTATATTTTCATTCGACACTCTATCATACACAGAATATCCACACATTCGTCTAAGAGATCTCATTTCTACTGCATTTATTCTACTTTCATTCTTCCTTTGCCAGTTCCATGCTTCACTTCCATACATAAGGAATTAATACAATAATTAATACAATTCTATTCAGTTAATTCTAGTTATGACGACACTCCGTTCACGAAATCCGTTTGCTCTTGGATCGCAATTAGTACGCTCCATTCTTGAAATCCGTCTGTTTTGTTTGTGTTTCTTTTGTCTCCGCTAGACCAGTCCGGTCCGTCCCTTGCGCCGTCTCGTTCTCCGCGATAACACAATGCGATAGTTGCCTCGCCACGGGCGTAATCTCCCGAGGAGAGGCATCCCACACTCCGGCCGCACGCATGGGGGCACGGTACCGGGTCAGAGGTGAGACCGTAGCACTTTGCAACGCTCTTTACCTTCCTCCAGCGGTTCTTGGACTTACCTTCAGAGGTTCACTTCTTATATCCTTATAAAAATAGTTGCCCAACATTAACAGGTGGGCAAGCAACAGGAAAGCGATGACGTCACGGAATATTCTTCTTCTTAAAGTGGTAATCTCTTCCCTATCCTGCGCTGTCCGGAATAGCTCCTCCACAGTTTCGATTCCCGTCCATTCCCTCACATTGCGCAGCCAAATGATAATGATGATTTATATAGCGCCATTTTTGTGAAAGATTCACTTCAAGGGCGCTCAACGTCCAGAAAGCTTATTTTAAAAAGAAAAGTTTTAAGAGAGCTTCTGAACACTCCTTCGTCGTCTTGATTGCGGATATTGTAGGGCAGCCTGTTCCACGCCGTCGGTCCCGCGATGCCAAAAGCGCGATCTGCGAAGTTTGAAGCTCCTTGGCGCCGCGGGACGAGAAGTTTGTGTGCTGCTTCTTCCTTCGAGGATCGTAGAGTTGACTGCCGAGGGTTCAAATTTGTCAGCTTACAAAGTTCTGTGAGGTAGTGGGGCGCTCGTCCATGTAAGGCCTTGCCCCCCTGCGGCCCTCCACTTTTCCCTTCAAAATCAGATGCAGCAGGCGATATTTCTCTCCTCGTAGAACGTGACCCATATATGAAATCTTGCGGACTTTGATCAATGTCAGCAGCTCTCTATTTACTCCTGCACAATTCAGGACTTCTGTGTTCGTCACCCTGTCTGTCCATGGGATCCTGAACATTCTTCGGTGAAGCCACATTTCAATTCTAACCGGTTCATTGTATTTACTTTTAATGTCCATGTCTCGCACAGACCACACATAACACCTTAACATCTTCTGTCTTAGTTTTAAATTGACATTGTCATTGCAAAAGAGAATATTAAAAATGTGAATTCCTCCATCCGTATTATATAATAGTTACATTGCTAAAAACTTTTGTGATAAATGGCTGTATCGTCTGGTATTCGCGAAAAATGAATAATAAATTACCTGTGCTGGCTTAACTTAACTACAGACGAACGCGGTAAAGAAGTTGTTCAAGCTATTAAAACTTGCGGAAGTCGACATCCAAGGAGACTTTACACAATGAAAAGAACTTGCGACAGCTTTCTTGGACTTGGATTTTCTGGATTACAAAGGTTCAACTCTTGTGGCTATTCCTCTTACGTCTAATGAGAACATTTTTGGAAATGTAATTTGGTGGTTTGGAGGTTTGATTTGTGTAGCCAGGAATATTTCTCTGAAGAAGAATCGGTTTTGGGCATTCGTGGCGGTTGAGGGTGTTTGGGTCGTAATTTAAGAGGTATTTTATTGTGAGGTTATGGTGTGAAGGGAGTCCTTTATTAAAACGTTCATTTCTGAATGAATTCATCTTTCATTGGGATTTTCGATTTTATGTGTAGTTGTGTGCTCCTGGTCCACGAAGGCACACCAAGCGCTATCATTTATTCATTTAAAGATAACGTTTATTAATGATAACAGAAAAATACCCAAATCGAGTACCTCGATAAGCAAATACGTTTAGATCCCGATGAATGAATCAGAGATAGCCGCGGTTATCTATTTGATTGATTGTTGATATTACACTTATTTCTGCGCATCCGGTACTCGGGCAGGCGCAGGCGGCGACACATTCGATTTAGATTCTCGATTGGTCCGCAAATATGTACAATACCGACAGGCGCTGGCTATCTGCTGCAAAGCTGTATTTCCCGCGGTGACATCATCATCTGCATTAATAACCAGTTTGATATTGGATACTGCTGTTTCAGCTGCTGGGGGAATTTATCGATTTGTTTTCGCGCTCGAGCCTTCACGCACGCCCGCGCCACCGGATTCAATTTGTAATTTCTCACATTAGCTCCTCCATTACGGGCGCCGCGCGCTGCTCCGCCGGCCCGGCGCGCCGGCCGCCCGAACCGGTCCCGTGTGTTATTCCCGATTTGCATACAATAAGACGGCAGCGTGGTGCGCGCCATTCTTCTCCATACTCGTTTGATTTACTACGCGCGCTGCGCATCACTCGCTGGCCTATTGTTGTGGCGGCCAATGAGCAAAAAATCCTGACACGTGACGAGCCAGCCAGCCGTGTGGACCGTATTAATTCACGCTTTTTGGCGCAGGATCGCGTTATTGGAAGAGCTCGCGCCAAAGCAAACACTCCTCGCGCATTATAACCACGCTATCACCGCCGCTAATTACCTGTGACCCGTTTATGATCCGATGGTTAGCGGATCGCTCTATTCTTTTGTTCTTCGCTCCTATCCATTGTTAGGGATTTATCCGTCAATCACCACCGCAGCCGGGCCCCGTCAGCTGCCGCTGTTTACTCAGTTGCCTGGTCGTTCTACTTGTAGTCTGGTAGCGTATATCGTGCCCGAAGGCTGCGTGGGCGCGCGTATTGTGACAGCGTCCAGCGCCCGCGTAACGAATGCACCGAGAGCGGAAGATTAATCCACTCTCGAGAGAGCTCTCGGCAGTTGGAATTCGGAGAGTCACGCTGGTCGAGAATGAAGTAATCGCAGGCGGGAGGTGTCGAAACCGATGGCGCCAACAGATCCGCATTCAGCCGCCGTCCGTTGATCTCGCTGCCCACGCGCCTCGCACTCTTGCAGAGAGCGATTTAAGGAGCACTCGACGCCAGTTTTTAGTCCGCGTAAAAAGTCTCGCTCCGAGCGACGGCTGTTTGTACGCTCGGAGTGCTCGATAAACGGGTATTGTAATTTCGTGGAAATAGAAATCCAATTAACCCTGAATTGGGCATTTCGAGCCGCGCGAATTCCGCTCACAATGACATGGCATGGCACGGCGGTACACTATCGGAAGAATGCAGACGCTGGAACCTGTCCCGCGCGGCGCACGGTAGCCGCGCCGGTGAAAAGCAGCTCGTTTCGGACTTTGTATCTGGCGATAAAAAATACTCCGACGGCAAAAAGTGGCGGGGCGGATGGTATAACAATGATCGTAAAATAAAACGGTTGGTAATGCGCCAAGGCTGACTGCCGGGCGGGTTGAACGAGCCGCGCAGCGCGACAGTGCGCGCCGCGAGGTCACGGCGGCCGCGGCGCGTGGGCGCTCGCTCTCGCTCTAGTCCCCTGCTTTCTTTCTTCTCTACATCTCTACACCTCTACACATCCACATCTCCCGGGATCTGCGTGACTCGCCTTCACTCACATTCGTTTTACTGAAAAATCAGATAGCTCGTTAACTACTTGTGAAGCTTGGAGTTGACCAAATAAGATACTCGCATAGGCTTAAAGGGCGATTATTTAATATGAAGATAACTTCTATTCTTCTTCTTCTTCTTCTTTAACAGCCGTTGTCGTCCACTGCTGGACTACTGCCGCCTTCCCCATACTTCTCCATGTATGACATGTCATACGGGGGGTGGTTGGCATTACAACGCCACACTTGCCAGACGGGTTGGCGAGGTGTCCTTCCACGTTAGCCTGTGCATCAATATTATCCACCGAGGTTATTCACATTCGATCTCTAACATTTCGCATAGTTTCCAGGGGAGACCAAAGTCGAGGAGGTGTGGATAGGTACTTGGGATCAGATCAATCCTCCTTCTATTATCTCGCTTTATATAAGATTTGAACTGCTTCCGCGCGGATAACTTATAACGATAAGTCATTTTCTGTCACGGGCTTGATTGATGACACTGGTCATTTGCTGTCGCGGGCCGGATTGACGACACTGGCGGACCGGATTGACGACACTAGCGGGCCGTAGTTTGCAGACTTAGAGGAACGAAAATAATAACTTCTATCATTAGCTTTATATTAGATTTGAACTGCTTCGTTACATGGGAATCGAACCCGGGACCTTCGGTGTGGCAATCTTAGCTGTTGTGACCCTGCCACGAAGGCCGTCAGATAATTCCCGTTTTACACAAAGAAATATAATATACAAAAACTAACTAACTTACTAACTAACCATCACTGAATGGACTGCCACCCTTTTCTTTCTTGATATATACTTCTATCGCTTCCTCAACATTCATAGATCGTGTCATGCACGCACATCGTTCTACCACACATACGTCTTAGGGACCTCATCTCTATGGGTTTTATTCTGCTCTCATATTTCTTCTGCCAGTTCCATGCTTCGCTTCCATACATAAGGGTTGGGACCAGAACTCCATTGTCATGTTTAAAGTCGAATTCAATAATAATAATAATAATAAATTGGATAATTTATAGAGCGCCATTTTTATAAATTACTCATCTCAAGGGCGCTGTAAAAAATGCTCCGTTTTATGAACTAGTTAAAAATAAACATATTTAGAATGAGGGCTGCACCCAACGCAGTCGATCAACCCTTCTTATCAGGAAAGGATAATTTGAAAAGGGCGTTTTGAGTCTCGATCTAAACTCTGACTGATTCTCAATGCACTTAAGGTCTGCTGGAAGATTGTTCCAGGTTGAAGGGCCGGCTACCGCGAAGGCTCGGTCGTCAAAGTTTGTGCTAGGACAGCGTTTTGGCACAGTCAATCTACCGATCGCAGAAGTCTTAACTGATCGCAATGTAGATTGTCTGGCATTCAGGTTCTCGTTGATGCAGAGTTCAGATATATAAGCTGGTGCCATACCATGCAACGCCTTGAAGACCGTCCAGCAGAGCTTGTATTTTATCCTTTCTGGACATTTCAGCCAGTGGAGCTCCTCAAGATGCTGTGTTATGTGCAACTTCGGTCATCTTGGAGGCTATCCATCTTTATGTTCCGGATGGTTATCTTCGACAGCGTCAGCACAGACTGTTTTATCTCCCGGCATGCAGAACAATCAAATCAGTGGGGAGAGCAATCAAAGTGCCGAACATGATCGCTTCGGAGATCGACGTCTTTCATATTCGTGAAAGTACCATCTCTCATGCGTTCCTGGTATTATATATTTGTTATATTTTACCTGTTCTCAATAGATGTCTTAAACTATAAAAATTGGTTGTAATATCTTTTGAGAAAATAAACTGATTTGATTTGATTTGAACTCTTCGGCACACCTCTTATCAATCTTGCTGCTGCGTTGAATGCAGACTGGAGTTTATTAGTTTGCTGTTTGGGGATGTTGGCGTAGACTCCATTGCAGTAATCTAGTCGTGATACGAAGGAATTGATTAATGTTTTCAAACTGTCAACGGGAATATTTCTTTTTATGGATCTTAATTGCCTTAGATGAAATAAGCTACTGCTGACTGTTTTATTGATTTAAGTTTTCAATGAAAGATCAGTCTCTATATGGACGCCAAGAAGTTTTATTGACTTTTTAAGAGAGCGTGTTTGACACGTGACATGATTGTGCATCAAGAGGTCTAGAAGAGCATGTCTTGATCTAAGAGCTGTAACTTCTCCGTGGTTAGTCGGTATTAAAGCAGGGCTTATCTGAGGAATAGACTAGATGTAGTGTTTAAAGCAAATATTTGACAAATGTTATCTCCCTCGTGGAAGCGGGGAACGAGAGAGAGCCCTTATCAAGTGACCCAGAGTATATTTTTAACCGGTACTATTAAAATAAATATTATTATAAACGCGGAGACATATTGATTTATGTCTGTGTTTGCACTCTGTGGTCGAGATAAACGCTGTATATATTGCACGGCCGATGCCTGATAACGGGTGTCTTCACTGCTGAGTTCGTAATACGTAATCGCTTTGTAGATTTTAGCTCCACGGACAGAAAGTGGAGCATTATAAAGGGACTTCCGAACTTTGACAGTTGATAGCGGCCATATTGTAAAAGCGACATCTGTCAAATTGACTTTCATTTATTCAGTCTGTTTTGCAAAATCACAATGGACGGATATAGCGTTCAACAACACGTGTAAATTATAAAATTGTTTTTATCAAAATGAGTGTTCTGTTCAGGCAACGTTCCGCGCGCTTCGACCATTTTATGGTCGCCATAAGCGTCCTACCGAGAGGACTGTTAGCAGTGTGGTGGATAAATTTGAGTCCAATGGTTCAGTAATCAATCAACCATCACCCGTACGTCGACGAAACCCAAGATCTGCCGAAAACATCGTCGCTGTCCGTGAGAGTGTGCAGGAGAATCCGAAGCAGTCGATTTCACGTCGCTCACAAGACCTCGGCCTTTCACTGAAAACTTGGCGAATTTTGCGTCGTGACTTGGGCCTGCAACCGTACATTACGCATTAATACATTAATAGCGTGTTTGTGCTGCAGTTAATGAAGACAGAAGGAAAGACATCTTTAATAAAATCGGAATATTTCATTTAAACATGGAATCGAGAGGAGTATGTCAGAAAATAACAGTGTGGCGGTCCATTATTTCTGCCTATCCCTTCAGAGAAACGGCTTGATGGTTTTGTTAGTCTCGAGATAATCCACGCATTTGGTCTCTCTATATTTCGATACAGAGATGTCACCATTTTGTTGGTTCTATAATCTTATTCCGGATACAGGCGGCCCAATATTTGAATGCATTACTTAGAAGGCGACAAAGCAGACAGGTCGGTCCATTAATTTCTGTCCCGGGCAGCCAATCGCGGCTGTCCGTCGTGCTCACTAGCCAGGAGTGGTGTACCCATGAGGCAAGGTCACGGCGAGAAGCACTAAATATTATTCAAATCAAAGATCACGAACTTCACACCATAGTCCCAAATAAGTTCGTTTTTATCTATGTCTATAAACTCACGTAATATTGGTAGGATGTTTACAACAACAATGACTTTTTTTTTAAACTATCACCAAGGATTTAAATCAATGGTATTAGAATTTATTATACCATCTCCAATATGAGCAGAAAACAGTTCATTATTATGAAGAAGGAATCTGGTCATAGAGACATAGAAGGTCCCACCACATATCCGAGACAGTGGCGACTCCCATAGAAGCCCAGAAGCCCGGCTTGCCTAAAAAAAATTGAATCAAAACCTCTTCTGGCTTATAAAGGTTCAGCTCTTGTGGCTATTGCTCTTACGTCTGATGGGAACATTGTTGGAAGGTAATTTGGTGGGTTGTTGGTTTATGCGGAGGCATGATAACTTAGATTTTAGGGTTTTGATTCAAAATTTCTTACGCAAGCCGGGCTTCTGGGCTTCTATGGGAGTACCGCCACTAATCTGAGGCTGTTATCAGTTTCATCAGCCTCGCTCGTGCCCTTCCTAGGCCTGTCACTCGTCCTTCCGGGACTAACGAGTACATTTAAGATTTCAAGGGCAACAGGATGCCAGGTCCCATTTATAATAATCTACTTTATGCAAGCATGGAACTGACAAAAGTAGGATGAAAGTAGAATAAATGCAATAAAACTGAGATCTCTTAGACGAATTTGTAGATACTTTGTTTATGATAGAGTGTCGAATGAAAATATATGAAGTGAATGCGGTGCGAATGATGGTTTTATGAATAAAATAATGAAAGGATCATTATAATGCTTTGATGGACACATGGAAAGAATGAATGAAGGAAGTAGGTAGTAGTAATTAACGACATTTCAAAGCAATCGTTTTTTTTCCAAAAGAAGAAGAAGGAAAAGTTTAGTATTTTAAAACACCCGCGTATTCCAATGGAACGTTGTGTCAAAATTTCGAAGCAATCTGTAGATAAACCTAGAATCGGGAATCCCGATGATAGATGAATTCATTCTGAAACTTGCCGAACGTTTTTACAAAGGACTCCCTTCACATCCTAACCCCACAATAAAATACCTCACAAATTACGACCCAAACACCTCCAGCCGCCACAAGCGCCCAAAATCGATCCACCTTCAGAGGAACACTCCGGGCCACACAAATCATGCCCCCGCATAAACTAACAACCCACCAAATCACCTTCCAACAATGTTCCCATCAGACATAAGAGGAATAGCCACATGAGCTGAACCTCTGTAAGCCAGAAGATCCAAGTCCGAAATTTCAAAGCAATCGGTTTTCTTCAAAATAAGAAGAAAAGGATTGGATTTCATTCAAACTACTCTTATAATCGTCCTGGGACAAGAAAAAAACTGGAAAATTTTCAGCGAAATCGGTGTAGTAATTTTCGAGTAAATTTAGATTAACGATTTTGAGAAACAAAAATGAAATGACGCGCTTGAGGCGTCATAATATTTACCATTGGTGAATAATGTGAATATATTCTTGTCCTGTCGGTTTAGTGCATTTACATTAGCCGTAAAAATCGTATTTTATGAACCGTTTGGCTTCTAAGTCCATCAAATCGGAATGTGGAATTCGTATGTTTTGTAAACACGTCCGACCATAGCTGGCGGCTCATCCTAGTACAAATATTGAATAAATTACTCTCCCCGCAGAGGTTGAAGGTTACTAGAAACGTAATATTTTATATCCGACACTCGTAGCCAACAAAATTGTGCAATTAATTACGAATGAAAACGTCGGTGGCACTCCAGACCACATTACAAGCGTGTCGCCATGCTACTTCGTTCCTATCTATTTCATGCATAACACACGAGATATCTAATGAATTAAGATGCAAAATTTGCAAAAAAATAATTATTCAAGATCATAATTATAAAAATTATTCATTTTTAAATATACATTATTAAGATCATCGAGTATTATTCTTCTTCTTTATTGTAGACCTCCTGTGAGGTAGATTCCCAGCTGTCCTTCCATCTTTTAGCAGGTCTGTCACGAGGACGAGTCCCATGAGGTTGATTATGCAATGCAATATAGGGGAGTCTAATGGTGTCTATTCTTTGAACATGACCGTACCAGTCCCTTTCTCGCTGTCTGCTCCATCTTATAATATCTTCAACCTCACATATCTCTCTTATTCTGGTGTTCCTCACGCGATCCCTCAGTGTCTTGCCTGCTTATCGTCCTCAGTGTCTTCATTTCGGAAGTCCTCAAAACTTGTTTGGTCCTTACTGTGTCTGCTCTTGCTTCGACGCCATATATCATCGAGTGTTTTTACTCAAATCTCTTGATGGAAGTTCATCATAATATAAATAGGCAAGAACTCAGAACACAAGAGAGCGAGAGAGGAATACTTCGATTCTCTCCAATAGTAATTCGAAACGCACACGATGCGCATGCCTGCACGTTTCTAGATAATTTTTAATGTTGTTTCTATTAAAACTTATTATCTGCATATTATTGTTTATTGGTTATTTATTTTATAAATGATTATTATTGTTTATGGTTGCTAGAATAGCTTTGTCTAATAACTGGAGTGTATAAAGTTGTTTTCATTAGTGCAGCCTAAAGCCTGCGATGATGCCGCATCACAAGCCTAGCACACGGCGTGGGAGTTAGAAATGGCGGGTTCTTGTATGATGTAATCCGACGCTTTTAATAGATTCGTCTGTCCGATTTACATACGGCCATATTCGGCGCCCATTGTCGTGTGCTTCTGTTTGCGGCAGGACCTAATGCCATGGCGTATGCTATCTCCGCAGTCTATATAGATATTGTAGATAATATCAAATGTGTTATCGGAGTCACTGCCGCACGCACTCGCCTGTTAATAAACTCCGTAGACTTGATAATAGATATTGAAAATATATATATTATTTTGCACGGATAAGCTCATCTTCGCGCTCATTATTGTATGCGCCTGTCCTAAGACACAAAATAAATTACATTCGTTGAAGCCTAGGAATTACAAGTCTTCTTCTTCGCCTTATAGACCTTTGGTTTTCGTCCTTGGTCCTACATGCCAAAAACTGTACTCCACATTTTTTTTCCCATCCCGCATTGGTCTCCTCTGCCTCTCCTGTTCTTCCCGCTGTATATTCCTGTGGCGTATCATTATTTTCATATTTTATATAATGTTCCTAAAATGTTCATGTATTATATATTATGTTTATTTATTCAATAAATTACAGCGGAGCATAGAAGTAGGATGGAGTAGATTAAATGTGGTCTGGCACCCCCTTGTTGTTGCCGTCTTTAAATGTAAGTCCCGGATGAACCGGGGACAGGCCCAGGGAGTGTACGAGCGAGGCTGATAAAAGGGCGCCGCTACGCCCTATAACAGCCTCGGGTATGTGGCGGCAACTTCTATGTTCCTTTAAAAAAAAAAGACCTTTGGTCTGTTCCTGAAATCAGGCTGGCTTCTCTTGGGAGGTTGACTCCCAACTCTCTCTCCATCTCTTCGGCGGTCTTCCGGGGGGACGGCAGCCGGCAGGAATCTGATGCGCCACAGCGTGTGGGATTCTGGTGGGATCCATCCTCTGCACGTGCGCATTCCAGTATCTTCTGCGTTGTCTACCCCATCTCACGACATCCTCCACCTAGGAGATCTCGCGGATAGCCGTGTTCCTCACCCCATCTCGAATAGTTCTTCCTGCTATCATGCTCAGCGTCCTCATCTCTGCCACTCGTACAACCTTCGTTCTTGTGGTATCCGCTCTGGTCTCAATGGTATATGTCAGTATAAGCCTTACGCAGGTTTTATATATTCTGACCTTACTGTCAGTTCTCATATACTTGTTTGAATTACAAGTCTTGACAGAAAACATTTGATAAAATGAAATCACTCTTCTGTAATGATAACATGAAATAGAAATTCCACCAGAGAATGATCAAATGTGACATATATACAACTTCCAAAGGATTTGTCAATTATGGTCGTAGCAAGGGTGAAATGGGGAATGTTGTAGTTGCAAAAAGCGTGCGCTTAACCCAACCAATGACAGGTCATAGGTCCTGTAAACACCTTGATCAGCCATATTCGTTTTCCAATTTGCATCTTCGTCTCTATTGAGATACAATTAAATTATTATTATCTCGCTGATAAAACGGAGCCTCTTCTACAGCGCCCTTGAGATGAGTAATTCATAAAAATGGCGCTCTATAAATTATCCAGTTTATTATTATTATTATATATGCTATGTGTGGTCTGTTTTATTGTATGGATGTGAAACGTGGACCTTAAAAGTCAACTCAATGAACAGACTGGAAGCATTTGAAATGTGGCTCTATCGCCGAATGCTCAGAATTCCCTGGACAGACGTGGTTACCAATACCGAAGTCCTGAGGCGAGCTAAAGTTGACAGGGAGCTGTTGTCAACTATCAAGGTTCGGAAGATTTCGCATCTGGGTCATGTATTGCGTGGGGAAAAGTACCACCTTCTCCAACTGAGCTCGAGTTTGCCGCTAGTCTATGGAAGGACTTTATGGTCAGTCCATGCGGGCGGCAATTGACAGTCTTCATCTCCATAACACATTCAGGAAGCTCGATAAAAGAAATTTTGTTAATTAAAAAATATTTTAAATATATTACCATTTTGCAGAATAATAAAAAATATAAATAAATTAACATACATGATAGTAACAAATTAAAGCCAAAATGTTGCCATTTATATTTCATTCATTTTTTTTATCTTATCTCTAGCAAGATTGTGACGATTAAAGATCAGTGAAAAAAGATAAGAATTTATCATTGAGATTTGCTTGGGCACTGCTAGCGGCACGGTACAGTTCGGTTAGTAATTATTTTTCATCTTCTACCCAATTTCAATATATTCTTGTGCCAATTTCGTATTTTCCTTCCATACGTAAAGGTTGAATAATAAATATAAATGAAAACGTCTGTCTTCTAGGAGTTTTATTAAATTTTATATGGAATGACATGTTTCGCCCTTCTATCGAATCTCTTAATAATGCCTTAGAAGGGCGACGCATGTCATTCTATATAAAATTTAATAAAACTCCTAGAAGACGGACGTTTTCATTTATATTAATTATTTAAAATGGAGTTTTATATAATTGTTCAAGACGAATGTAAGATAAATCTGTATATTATGATAGTGTCAAATGCAAATATAAAATTGAATGCGGTGCGAATGAAAGTATCATGAACAAAGTAATGAAAAGGTCGTTAATTTGGTTTGGACACATGAAAAGAATGAGTGAAGACAGCATGGTGAAGAAGGTATGTGTAAACGGTGTGAACGGATCTAAAAATAGAGGAAAACTTGGCACGATCAAATCAATCAAATGATAATTAAATAAAACTATGTTTTTATAACTACTACTACTTTTGCCTTTATTTCGACAGCGACCGGTTTCGCCAGGCTCTCTGGCATCGACACACTGGTCATGCACTGGGGATGCCAGCGAGCCTGGCGAAAGCGTTAGCTGTCGAAATAAAGACAAAAGTGGAAGTAGTTAAAAAAAACGTTTTATTTAATTATTATTTAAAATGAACTTCCATCAAGAGATTTCAGTAAAATAATTTGATTATCTTAAAATCAATCAAATATTGAATGTCGGTCACGTGAAGAGTTGGTTTAATCGACGGGCGTGCATGACACGATGTATTAATGTAGAGGAAACGAGAGATGTATATCAAGACAAAACATTGTGGCGGTCCATTATTTCTGCCTATCCCTCCGGAGAGACGGCGTGATGGTTAGTTAGTTAGTTTTATTAATATTGTGTTGTTGATTTTTATTTTTAAAGGAACATAGAAATTCCCGCCACATACCCGAGGCTGTTATAGGGCGTAGCGGCGCCCTTTTGCCAGCCTCGCTCGTACACTCCCTGGGCCTGTCCCCGGTCCATTCGGGACTTACATTTAAAGACGGCAACAGCAAGGGGGTGCCAGACCACATTTAATCTACTCCATCCTACTTCTATGCTCCGCTGTGTGTTGTTGATTCGTCGGACTATTCGATCTCTGGCCTGTCAGCTGTGCGAGTGACGTCAGGGCAGTTGACACGACCCATGCGCTTATCTCGCCAGACTAATGTAATCATATTAGGTACCTCCTTACTAAGCTTCATACTTATGTCATTATTTTCTTTATTGTTTGCATCTGTTACTGAGATCAATTGCACCTCGTTGACGTTGATGAAATACGAAACTATCTAACTAACTGACCATCACGCCGTCTTACCGAAGGGGTAGGCAGAAATAATGGGATTGCCACACTTTTTTTAAAGACTAACACTTTTATGTTTTTAAATAGTCTCGCCACTTTGCCACCAATTTTATGTTTTATCCTTCGGGTGAGGATTTTTGGGATGGAATAACTTCCAACACGATTAAATTTTTAAGTAGAGACTTTATTTAATACGATGTTACAATTAAGAAATTACAATGATATAAAGATGTGTTACAAGTAAGGAGTTGCAATTGTATCTAGACTTGTTACTATTAAGGAGTTGCAATTGTATCTAGACGTGTTACTATTAAGGAGTCGCAATTGTATCTGATTTAATCCATGATGCGGTTCAGCTTAAATAGTGTGCATTTCTTTGTTCGATGACACATGTACCTGTGGGAACAGATCAATAAAAACATTCTCGCGTTCGAGCCCTTATGTTTACAAAAATCAGTCAACGCATGAGAGATGGTTCGACATTAAGAAGACAGGATACTCTCCAGAATTAAGAGTATTTGCCTCCTGAACGTACTTTCACTAACAAGAAGACCACTGTGCACTGCCATGTTCACTTTTTAATAGGATTTTCTTTGGGACGACAACTTTAAGTGCACCATTAACTTTGTCGCCTGCCCCAACCCTTATTCATTATCCCTCTCCATTCGCCCATACTATTTCATAATAATAGTCTTCTGACGCGTTATTCAGCGAAATTTACAATTCGCTGCGATAGATGGCGTTAGATTTTCGTTACCAACTCAACTATTGCGGATCACCTTTATGAATGATTATTTTAATATTTAATATATGATTATTTTTTATCGCTGTGAATTGTTTTTACTATCGCCGGCGCGATAGACCAGCCAGCCATAAGGAATTCCACCATTCAGTAATTATTCGACGCGGTGCTTGAAAGTATTTACCAGGCTGCAAGCATCATAAACAATATTTTCAATATGGAGATTTATAGGGCCGTATGTAGTATTAGAATCCGTGACGTTACTGTGTGTATCGTACGGGATCTCATTTTATTTCGATTATAAACTTGAAATTAATGTATAATACGACTATGATTGTATTATTACTCCACAAACTGTGTTACAAACATTTTAATATGATACATTTGTGTTTCCGCAGTGCCTGTATTTCAATTTGGCTGTCTAAATACTCTATACTGAAAAATTTCAACGAATGTGCTGTAGAATCTTCCGAATTTGTAAAGTGCCAAAAATTTCAATGAAATAACATTATTAAAAATCTTTATGTTTATAAATTGTTATGAAAAAGTACGACATTTAAAAAAAATTTAATAGTCCATTGTTTTGGCCGAAACACTATGATACTTCAACATTATTACTGTTAAAATTTAATATCGCAATTTCTTTTTATTAACTGAGAGATTTTGATTTTGCCAGCCGATGTTGGCATCATCAGGTCTTACAATAAACTTTATTGTAACACCTGATGATGCAAATATCGGTTGGCAAAACAGCTGTCGCGACACTCTCAGTCAATAAAAAGAAATTTTGATATTATAACAATGTTCTAATTTTTTTTTTGTATTTTTGTTTATGTATAAAACAGGTTGTTTGAACCCAATTACTGTTTACGATTTATTTTTTAGCTATTATATTGATTCTCGTGTCATGTGATAGGTAGCCAATCTATCGCCATTTTATTGTCACGTGAATTCTACACCAGACCAAAGACAGTGTGACAAACACACTGCCATCGCCGGGAATCGAACCCGGGACCTTCGGTATGGATGTCAGAGCTCTCACCACTCTGCCACGAAGGTCGTCGCTTTAACAGTAATAAAAAATAAAATACATTTGACAGCTGTCAGATCAAACCGGCCCCACATTTAACTTAACATTACGGCCTGGTGAACTGTGGTTTCGAGACGGCATTGAGTAGGCTCGTTGAGCTATGGCTAGTCGATCGGGTGTCGATAGATATGGCGGGCCCGCGACCTTGCGCAAAGCCAATGCCGCCAAGTTATGAACTAATCCGTGAACTTGAAATGCCACCATTGTGTACGCGGGCAATCATTACATAAAACTGTGAATCAACTCTTGTGTTGTAATGTCGAAAATAATACAGTTTAAACACCCGTAAATTGCCGCGTTGGTTTTGTCCGAAATATAACGTAAATTGCGTACTTATGAATAATTTCTGTACTAAGTTTGTAAACACGCGATCCCGGTCTAACTGGTGACAGATTTGTGAATTCGTGTCAAATTTATAATATAGTGCTAACGAGATTCTTCTGACAATACTTTAAATTTTCTGAACGCACAGGAGCTTCTTCCGACAGTACTTATATTTTCTGAACGCACAGGAGATTCTTCTGACGATACTATAAATTTTCTTAACCCGAAGGAGCTTCTCCTTACGATACTAGAAATTTTCTAAATACGTAGGAGATTTTTCTGACGAAACTAGAAAATTTTCAAAATTTTCTATACTTGTAGAAGATTGTGGAATAGATTTCTGCCCTTGCTAATGATGAGTGATGATGTTTTACTGCCTTGAATATATTACAATGGTTCTTACTCCAGAGGTTAGAGAGGTAAGTACTGCATACCTGATGATGCCAACATCGCTTGGCGAAACAGCTGTAGCGACATTTTCTTAGAAAATAAATAAATAAATTAAGGTATTGAACACTGTTTTAAATTGAATAGTTATTAATTGGTAGAATTTATAATAAGATATATATTTTGTAAAATTGAACAGACGATGGCAGCGAGTGGTCGAAACCGGTCGGAAATGGAAAAAAGTCAAACTAAATATTTTTCCCAATTTTTATTTAATTCGGAAAAATATGTAACGTCTGTTTTTAGAAGTTTTATTATATGATATGAGAGTAACATGTTTCCTCTTATTAGGGCATTATAAAATTTAATTACGTCAATATTATTAAATGTGGCAGCTTTGGTTTCGAAATAATTGTTAAGGTATTAAATATTAAATTTCTTAAAACTGTACGTATTTTTTAAACGGAATATTCAACACTCGACACGTTTTGAAGGCAGTATTATTATTATTATTATGTTGAATCGCTCTTTACATAATTACAGCGCGAGCCAAAACGATGAAAAGGTATAACTATCATATAGATTCTCGTGACATTTGATAGGTAGCTAATCTATCGCGATTTTATTGTCACGTGAATTCTGCACCAGACCAAAGGCAGTGTGACAATCACGCTGCCATCGCCGGGAATCGAACCCGGGTGACCTTCGGAGTGGCAGTCAAAGCACTTACCACTCGGCCACGTAGGTCGTCAAGTATGCATTCATCATATTTGTAAACTATTAAAAATAAACAATATTTTAAATATATACATGATGTCAGCACAAGGCCACATACCCTTAGGGCAAAAAACTACTCACAAATGCCGCCCATATTTAACAAAAGGACAAAAAAATCGTTACTTTTACGAACATGCGAAAGATATCTAAAAAACGTTACTTTTACGAACGTGCGATAGATCGATTCTTTTCGTGTGTATTTAAATTCTTTTTCTTAATTTAAATCATTCCCACAGTGATGAAAGTGTATCTTTGAAAAATATGGACATAAATAAACTTTTATTAGTGGACAGAATCTTCACTGTTTTAATATACGAGTATTGTTTGCGGAAGCCGCTTAAACGCTTCTTTGTAATATATACGTGTACTATCATTGGAACTCAATGACCTACCATTTTTTGGAGAGTTTGAATAAGTCCGGTTTGCTGTTTTATTTATCAGGCCTAATTCCAGATTCTCACCAATAAGAATGTTTGAATTATGTATTAAAACAGAGTAAATTAAATTTTAAACACGGCATTTGTTGAAATATCTCACGTAAGTAGCCAAAAAATCTATACGCAGTTTGCTGACCACAGTGCTGGACTTTATTTAAATATCAATTTTTCGTCTTCTTGGAGTGCCTTGTCAGGTCCCCCCGAAGCTGGCTATCACCCTTGCGTGCCTCTCTGTCCTGTGTCAGACGGTTCATAGTGATGTCCTGGGTAGTTTGCCCAGAGTGGTTTCCCCTTGCCTTCTCTGGAGGATTTTCTGTCGGGGTTTCCTTCCCTTAACTGGGGATATCCGTTTTATGGCTCTGGAAACTCCCTCTCTCTATCTGCTATGACAGTGGTCACATTGCCCGGGGTTCGCGGGGCCTAAGAGAACCACTCGAGTCTTGCTGGTGTTGTTGCAACATGGCGCATTACGATATTTTTAGGGGCATTTTTCCAGGAAAGCGTATTCCATCAAAATCGTACAACTCTTAAAAAGTTTTAGTCTTCTTTGTTTGTGTTTTTCTAAGCTCTTCGATATTGCGTAAGTAGCTCCCAGCAGTCTCTTTCCCAAAGCTTCAGATCAGTCAAAATATTATCCATTTGCCGCTCTCTAGGCCTTCCCAGAGTTCTTACACCGACTGGATGCGTTCAGTACATTGATTGCTCTGGTCAACCCGGTTTGCCATACGTGGCCAATCTATCCCTCTCTTTTGTACACTATAAGGAGTTGCTGCGTTATTGTATAGACCTCTTAATTGCTCATGTGCCTCCAGATACCCCCAACAACCCCAGATTTGGGACACAGAAACAATCTAATCCTGTTCTCGCTTTTTTACAAAAGATTCTTTATTGTTCTTACTGTATAGATCTGCCGTTCTGTGACACAGGAATTATTTCTTCTGAGATTATGAGATCCAACTGTCCGTCTATCTCCTAGATGGTCTTCCAGGTGGATTCCGGAAATCCGGCTTGCGTAAGAAACTTTGAATCAAAACCTCATTTGGCTTACAGAGGTTCAGCTCTTGTGGGTATTCCTCTTACGTCTGATGGGAACATTGTTGGAAGGTGATTTGGTGGGTTGTTGGTTAATGCGGGGGCATGATTACTTAGATTTGGGGGTTTTGATTCAAAATTTCTTACGCAAGCCGGGCTTCTGGGCTTCTATGGGAGTACCGCCACTGGGTGGATTTAATTATGCGAGTCTATCGCAATCCATTCTGGCTACACGGTCCCTCCAGTATCTTCTTCTGGATCTACTCCACCGAGCAATGTCCACTATTCACCACCCAAGTCCCCACGACCACGGGGTGTTCTTCCAGTAACTACTTCATCTCATACGTTCTTAGAAGCTCTTCGGTTGGTACAGTATTGGCCCCCTGATGTCATCATACTTACACACGTAATGCTTTAATTGATTTACGCATTTACCCGAACAAATCCAACTTTTTAATTTAAATGTAATCCGTTTTTATTTTATTTCCTTTGGTAAAAGAATAAAGCGCTTTTACTGAACAGTTTCCGGAAATACCTAAAATTAGTATACCCGCCTTGGTTCAGGACTTTGAATTATTGTTTTTCTCCGGTTCCTGGAATTGGTTTAATTTCGCTTTGAAATTTTTGTTTATTTTCCTTCAGAAGAATATTCCGAGTGCCTACTCGGTAATTGCTATTGTCGACTCCTAAAATAGAGTCCATGACGTCACCGCGTTCACAACAATTATCAAAAGAAGATAACGATATTAAAGCGATAAAGAAATAGATTGTGTTTTTATAACGTTCCCTAATACATATTATACGATCAACGGCATTTTTAAATCCTATTCATAAGGTTGTTTTTTATTGTTGTTTAAACAATGATGTAAAACTTATCTAAAAAAATCTTCTGCACAATACTTAAAATACAATCTTCATAGATGGCGTTAGTGTGTAGATTGAAAAACTACCATGTAAAGGGTGGTGTTACAGATTAACATATATACAACTTCCAAAAATTTGTCAGACATGGTGGTCATAAAAAAAAGGTGGATGGGGGAATGTTGCATTAGATAAAGCACGCGCTTAACCCAACCAATGACAGGTCATAAGTCCTGTAAACACCTC
Source organism: Lepidostoma basale (assembly GCA_022606425.2). Taxonomy (NCBI): domain Eukaryota; kingdom Metazoa; phylum Arthropoda; class Insecta; order Trichoptera; family Lepidostomatidae; genus Lepidostoma; species Lepidostoma basale. Next base: position 143,369 of record JAHDVF020000390.1, on the reverse strand, counting down.
GATCAACCATATTCTGTTTCGAATTTACATCTTCGTATTTGAGATACAATTAATTGTTAAAACTTATCTATATAAATAAAATACAATATTCGTATCTGAGTTACCTATAGACATAAACGGATAAATGACAGCATATTTGCTGAGGAGGACAATATTACCAGTGTCTAGGCTCCCATCATTCTAAGAACTGCGCTGGTCTGGCCATGTCATAACTAGGGCTCATCATCAGCCGTCTGTCATCCACTGTTGAATGTAGGTCTCTCCCAAAGCACGCCACCGCCCCCTATCCATTGCCGCTCCCATCCATCCATGTCCAGCAATCCTCTTCAGATCGTCGGTCAAGCGGGCAGGGGGACGTCCAACTCTGCGAAATCCTGTACGCGGTCTGCACTCCAGAACCCGTCTCCCCCATCGGCCGTCGATTCTCCGACAGATATGGCCAGCCCACTGCCACTTCAACCCGCCCATCCTCAGAGCCACCTTAGTCACCTTGGTTTGTTGACGAATAAATTCGTTTCTAAATCTGTCCCTCAAGGTTATTTCAAGCATGGCTCTTTCCTTGGCGCGTTGGGCAACCTTGAATCTGTAGACTAGACCTTTTGTCAGTGTCCACGTCTCGGCTCCGTACGCCATGACTGGCAAGACGCACTAGTTGCAGACGCACTGGTTGAAGACTTAAGTCTTGAGGCATTGTGGAACAAGGGTTCGGAATTGATATCAAAAGCATGTTTTTCCTGGGCTTCGCTTTTAAAAAGACGCAGTTTTTTGTGTTTTGTGATATATATTCCCCCTTTAGCCCTAGTTATTAGGAAATATAAAAGCATATTTCGGGGTTTAGCGAATATTTCAGGGTTCTCGGGGTGGGAGCAATTAAATAGCATATTTTTGTCCATATTGTACGTAGTCTCCTTTTTAAACTTGTTACTGTTGTGGCAAGGAAAACTGGACATGGCGGAGAAGATATGCACCCTGGTATGAGACAGTGCAGCCTATACGTTGAAAGCCGGAAGCTGTTTGAAGGTGTTTTATATTCACTGGCTTAAAAGTCCAGAAAGAATCCAGTATAAACTCTGCTGGACAGTCTTCAAAGCGCTACACGGAATGGCTCCAAGCTATATATCCGAACTCTGTATAACGGACAGCCTAAATACAAGGAAATCCACACTTCGCTCGGCGAACTCCTCGGCAATAGGAAGATTACTTGAGCCGAAGCGTTGCCCTAGTACAAATTTCGGGGATCGAGCGTTTGCAGTAGCCGGTCTATCAGCTTGGAACAATCTCCCTTCACACCTTAGATGCATAAATGATCCGACAGATTTCAGATCTAAGCTGAAACCCCATCTTTTTCATATTTCACACCCTATTTAAAACTTGTATATTTTGTTCTATTAAATTTTCTAACCGATCGCGAATATCAATCAGATGCAGCGTTCACATTTAGATTTAAAGCACGTCTTAATACGGCCCTTGGGGTGATTACATCACAAAAACGGCGCTTTAAAAGTTGGCATATTATGAAATGGTTTTTGTCACTTGTTTACCCCACAGGGTGCAAAGAGTTTCTAAAAAAGTACGAAAATTTTCGCCCGTGGTGAACGATCTAATTTCAGCGACAAAAAAAAATTCTCAATGATTGCACAATCTAAAAGTTCAAGAGTTCGTTTTCCCTTCTAAATAAAACTCTTGAAAAAAAACCAACGGTGTCATACCCCCAAAAATATGTAATTGTACGATACAAATTTTGCACACCAAAACCTTTATTTTGCAAACCAATTCAAGTTAATAGCTAATTGTCAGTCTTGTTCACATTGCTCATCTCAAGTACATTTATTTATTAATCTTTCTTTCTTTAACAATCCATATACCTGTATTTTAATAGTGTTCTTCTTTCTGTAATATTCTATATATCTGTATTCTTGTTTATAATCGTGTCCTTCTTCTTTAATAATCTACATACTTACCTGTATTCTTAATACTGATCACAGTCTCAACTCGTCTTAGGCTTAATTTTACCGTTATTCTCAAAATGTTCTTATATTAATGTTAACTGTCCGTAACTCTAGATGTCTCAGAGTGTGTGAATCCTTTATCCACACGAGAACCCACAACCACGAAGGACATCTTCCTCGGATACAAAGGATAATGATAATGCCCTATAAACTCAAAAACTGCTCGACTGATTTCCCTGAAAATTTTAGTTTGTTATTATTAATCCAAGAAAATTTATAGAGTATTTTAAATGCTGAAATTGGATATTTTAAATGTAAAGTGACTGAATTATAAATAAAACACGTGTTTTTTACCACTTGAGTATTATATTTTACACGACTAGTTTCGGAAGCTACAGATACTTCCATCTACAGGTTTCAATATAAACTCTTCTTCTTCCCTTTTGGTAGACTTAGGAGTCTGTTATTTCAGGCGGGTCCTCTTGAGATGCTGAACTCCAGCTCTCTCTCCACCGTTTCGGGGGTCTTCCTGGTCGGCGTTGTCCGTTTGGCGTTCCATGGAGAGCTATGTGTGGTATTCTATTTGAGCTCATCCTTTCTACGTGTTGATGCCAGTATCGCCGTCTTTGACGTCCCCATCTGACCACATCTTCGACCTCGCAGATTTTGTATATAGATTTTGATTATAAACTCAAGTGGTAAAAAACAAGTGTTTTATTTACAATTTAATCATGTCCTACCACAAAGTGAATGCCGAAACAATAAATAACATAAAGTGACTGAATGTATAATACCTTCAAGCCATATTTCGTTTTGGCTTTAAAGCCTTAAGGCAATTCTTTTCCACAGTTACACAGAAAACATGATCGTTGTTAATTAAAGAATTTTCCTTTTTTTAGAAATGATTTAAAAATGTTTTGTGGTTGAATTGATAATCACGGACGTAACCGCGGGTATCTATCGCCTTATTATGTATATAATGTATTTTTTCTACAATTTCGTTAAAATTATATTAATGTTTCTTTTTTTATATACTTTGTATACAACACTCACATTTATTTAAATAATAAAATATGAATTAAATATCAAACATGTTTCGGACTAACAAGCCCTTCATCAGTGAGATTAATTTTTTTTTTGTATATTCATAATATTTGTAATAACAAAGGCATAAACGTTCCAATGGAGTTCTAGTGCCAACCATCATGTATGGAAGTGAAGCTTGGAGCTGGCAAAAGAAGGATGAAAGCAGGATAAACGCCGTAGAAATAAGATCACTGAGAAGAATGTGCAGGAAAACGTTGTATGATAGAATACTGAACGATGAAATAAGAGAGAAATGTAAGGCAGATGACTGCATCATGGATCAAATTAAAAAAGGATCCCTGAGATGGTTTGGACATATGGAACGAATGGATGAGAGTAGAATGGTTAAAAAGTTGTACACAATCAGCGTGAGTGGAAAAAGAAACCGAGGACGACCGAAGAAAACATGACATGACCAAATTAATCAATTACTAAAAGGCGGCCACATTCGAAGTCGGAATAATCGACGTGTGTGCATGGTACGATGTATGAATGTAGAGGAAGCCCGAGAGGTAAGCCAGGACAGAGCATTGTGGCGATCCATGCTCTCTGCCTACCCCTCCGGAGAAATGGCGTGATTGTTAGTTAGTTAAACGTTCCAAAATAAATCATTATAACATCTCGTCACCTGAGAGTAAGAAGGTTCCAACTGACAAAAGTAAAAAGCTGAGAAAAATGACGTTAATGTTTTGTTGGTTTCGGGTGTGTATCTTGGAATAAAGGGGTTTTATTCCAATTTCCAGAGATTCTTTTACCGAGAAACGTGTAAATTTTGTCTGGCAACAGTTGGAATAATAAAGTTCTAAGTTTAAATGAATCCTTCTTCAGTGAATGGTGTGTTTTGAATGATCAGATGGAACTTGATTCTTTTCGTAACATCAAAATGACGATACTATTACATGTTTTTTTTAATTGTACGTATAGATAAGATTAGTATTTACATATCTATATGCTCAAAGGCCCTTTTCACGAAAAAAAGCCAAATGTGAAATTTTGTTAGTTGGAACCCTCTTACTCTCAGGTGACGATCTGTCAAAACGGACATGTTTGATATTTAATTTTTTTTAATAAATGTGAGTGTTGTATACAAAGTATATATATAAAAAAGAAACATTTAACATCTACAGCACAAAGTTATGGCGAATATAGAAGAAAATTATTTTATATTAATAGGAATAACAAATATTGCCTTGTTAGCCATTTAAATGTGGACACATACAGATGCAATATTAAATAATGCTCTAGCAGGGAAATAGCTCATATCTTCAACGTGCTAAAGAGATATTCTCACGCCAGGAGACACGATCTAATACACATACCGCATAGCAGAACAAATATCCTGGCCCAACATACCGTGACTAGAGATGAGCTCCTAAACGGGCTGTCAGTCTGGTGTAGACATTTTTAAAGTGAGCTATTATATGTCTTTCAATGAGCATATAGATAGGTACTTAACAATTAAAATCTATAATTTGAATTAACAAGGTTAATTAATGGAAAGTTGCCGATATAGCGTGCAAAATAAAATAGCTTCGTTGAATAATCAATACTAAAGAAAACGTCTGCTTTCTAGAAGTTTCGCCTGTCTTTATCAAATAAATAAGCTTCGTTAAAATAGAATTAAGTCACGTAGCCAGAAGCTCAGATGAAAAATGGATAAGAATACTGCTGACTTAGAGACCGTGGACGGAAAAGAGATGTGCAGGGCGACCGCAACTACGATGGAAGTATAATCTGAACAGACATGTCGGAATAACCTAGATACAGTCTGCACAAGACAGAGTGACATGGAAGCGAATGGAGGAGACCTTTGTCCAGGAGTAGACGGGAATAGGCTAAAGAAGAAGAAAATAGAATTGGGTCGACCATATAGCGAGGACAACGGATGATCGGTGGACCAGATACATCCAAGTTGATATTTAGGCAAATGTGGTGAAGAGACAAAACGCTTGGCTCCTGATCCAGGGGACATCTTAATAATAATGACATATTTCCTGCTCACATTAGAGATTGGATAATAAATTCTAATACCATTGATTTCCATATTTTAAAATCTTTAAAAAAACATGAGACGATAGGTAATATCAAACAAAACAAAATCAAACCATTTAGAGTCCAAACATATTAATAGCTGCATCTGATCATAGATGGAAAAAGAAGTTCGACAAGGTGGCAGGAGACGAATTTCCTGGTTTCACAACACAAGGAACTGGACGTTAGGAGCGTTAAGGAGCTGTTGGAGCTGTTAGGAGGGATAGAGACGCTTACTTTCGGTGATAGAAAACGTCGAGGGGACCTAACACGACACCGGAAGAAGAAGAGTCCATCTCTTCTTCTTCTTCCTAGCCTTGTCAATTTACTTGGGGTCGGCTCTTCTTGTATGGCGTCTCCAGGACTGTCTGTGAGTCCTGGGTGGCATCTGGTTGGATCCGATATCTTTTGAGAGTCCTTTGAATAAATCCCTCCTGTGCCTCCTGCTTTGCATTATTTCTTTTTTATTATTTCTCTAACATATTTATTTATCAATTGTGTTTTTTCTTTTGCTGTTGTATGTGTGTACGGCGGGACATCGAGGGAGAATAGCGTAGCTTAAATGTGGTCTGGGTCCCCCTTGGTTGCAAATATACATACTCGTACTATTTTTACGTAAGTCCCGCAGGGACGGGGGACGGGCCTAGGGAGTGCACGAGTGAAGCTGAACGGTGCGCTTCCATTAATCTTCTTGTAACATGGTCAGCTAGGCGCCGCATGACGTGGTCGTACCATCTCAGACGGTTCTCAAGTTTATCCGAGATTGGCCTCACTCTAAAACCTACGCGGATGTGTATGGTCCTGATGTGGTGTGCTCACCTCAGCATCCTTATTAAGGAGCTGTGCAGTTTGTCCTCCTGTTGTTTTTTGAAGAATAATAAGCCAAGCGTTTTTTCCTGTAGACCACCACCCGGACAATACAATATAATTCACAAGACATCTTCCTGACACTCTTTTATGCTTTGCGAAATCCAGCTCAAAAGATGTTCGAATTTCCGAATTAATTCCCGTCGTAGCTGCGTAGATAAACCGTAGCGATAAATCAGCCGTAGCTCCGTAGTCTCTCGTAGATCGGGGCTCCCAGCGCGAGGGTGGCGCCTCCCCCATCTATATATAGTCCGCCCCGGGTCTCACGACAGTCGGGCGAGGGGCGGTACACCCCTCATATTTTTCACCGGATCAATCAATTTTTTGTGTAAAGGGTTCCCGTATATCGCTTCCGGGAATTTTAACGCTTTTGATGATGTTGGGTTGCTCATGTCTCTTGATTGAGTATTTTGCTGGTACAACGTAGTACCCTTTTTCGGTAGATGGCGTCACTTGCCGTCGTTTTGCGCAATATTAGTTGTAAAAACTTTTTGATAAGACGAAAGAACCTTTATCGAATATACTCGTATGAGTACAATCGTCCTTTCTTCTAACATTTTGACACTATTAATATTGGCACGCGGAATTATTTTTTTGGACTTATTTTTGTTTTGTTACGCCAAAGAAGTATAACTTCTTTGATATGTTTTGTTTTAAATATATGTTTTCGCTCACGTTTACCTTACGGTTATCACTTTTAATAATTACGAATGAAAACGTCTGTTTTCTAGAAGTTTTAATATGTTTTATGGGAATGACATGTTCGCCTTTCTTAGGCATTATCAACATTTAATTAATAATCATTAGCATGGCGAAGCTTGCCATTCTCATAAAATAGATCAAAACTTCTTGAAAACATACGTTTTCATCCGTATTAATTTATTATTTGATATGGAGTTTTACATCATTGTTAATGGGAATGACATGTTTCGCCTTTCTAAGGCATTATCAACATTTGATTATTAATCCTTAGCAAAGCGAAACATGTCTTTCTCATAAAATACATAAAAAATTCTTGAAAACATACGTTTTCATTCATTCAAATTATTTAATATGAAGTTTTACAAGATTTTTATAGAAATAATAACTAAGTTATCGCGTATTTTTTTATCTATAATATACACCGATAATCTAGAAACATCAAGAATATATTATTAATGCATTTTTAACAATTTTTTTTTTATGAATTAAAACACTTTTTTTCACTATTCAGTTTGTTTTCCTCTACATGTTTCGAAGGTTTTACACGTTCATCATCGGGAGAACAATATAGTGTACATATAATATAACCGCTCAACTAATAGTTAGGTAACCTTAGGTTATAATATTGACGCGCGTTGTATGCCAGAGAAAGTTACCATCACTAAAATAAGAATAGCTCTTGAATGAGTTCATTGTCGTGTCGAAGTTCAAGGCTCTATATATCGACCATTTCAAATTGGCGAGTGTCAATTCTTAATCTGTTCAAGAAATATTAAAAAAAATGCCCATATTAAACTTCTCTCGGTTGTCCGGTTAAGTGTTGAATATTTTAAATCTGAGCTGGTGGAAATGTATTCGATCCTACTACACAATTATAAACGTGTTCAAAAGTGGAAAAAACAGTGTTTTAATTCATAAAAATTCGTCATTTGGAATTCCACAGTGTTAACGCCTTGTTTATCTAAAATTATAAATTATTATTTGGGCTCAAATCAGAGATACTTAGAAATATATTGTATTGGTTAACAGTGGTTTGTCATCAATTCTTCTTCTTTCGATGCCGTGTCAGGTCCCCCCCAACGTTAGGCGATCGCTGCAGCTAAGGCATCTCTGTAATACGCCACTTGGAACAGGTTCTGAACTCTTGTAATTCCTGTCCACACTTTAATGTTCCGCAGTCAGGACAGCTGCCTTCTACTAACTCCCCGACGTCCCTCAATATCAGTCGAAGGAGGTGGTATTTTTCTCCCCTTAGTGTATGACCCAAATATGAGACCTTTCTAATTTTCACTCTCAACAACAGCTCTCTATTGGGTCTGGCTCTCTGTAGTACGCCTGCATTGCTGACCCTGTCGGTCTGCGGTATACGGAGCATTTTGCGGTATATCCACATCTCGAACGCCTCCAATTGGTTCATTACATTCACTTTTAGAGTCCAGGATTTCATCAATGGAAGTGCACAATTGAAGACTGGACATTACAAAGGTGCCAAGTGTACAAAAAGTCAAAAATGAGTTTTTGATGCCAATTGGTCTTAAATATAAAGGTCAATAACTGTGCAAAAGTGCCTAATCATGATAATAATATAGTGTAGTTCAAACGTCCCCCTATAGATGCCACCCGTGGTACATGACATATGAAACAAAATACAGCTTATTTAAAATATGCTTATTTTCTCTGCTTTATGTTTAAACCACTTGGCACATTTGTAAAAACACAGCCTTACGTATGGAAGGGAAGCATGAAACTGGCAAAAAATGATGAAATTATAATACTTATTCTTCTTTGTTTAGGTCGTATGACCTGTTTGTGACGGTGGGCTGTCCTGGGATGATGATATCCAGCCATCTCTCCATCTCTTTGGCGGCCTTCCTGGTAATCTCTTGCTGCTTGGGATTTCATCTATAACAATTTTTGCAATTCTTGTTTTCTCAAGTGGTCTCTCCAAAAGCGCCTTCTGCTTCTTCCCCATCTCACTATGTCCTCAACAGCACGGACAGACCTTATCGTTTCATTTCTGATCCGATCTCTGAGGGTTTTCCTGCGATGGAGCGTAGGGTTCGCATTTCTGCTTCTCTAAGAAGGTTCTTAGTATTAAAGGTATCGGCTCTGACCTCTATTCCATACGTCATGATGGGGCGAACGCATGCCTTGTATATCTTGACTTTACTTTCGGTCAGCATGTATTTGTTCCTCCATATGGTGTCGCGCAAGCAGCCAGCTACGGCTGTCGCTTTGTTGGTTTGTGCTCGCACTTCGTCATAAAGGTCACTGTAGCTACCATACTTTGCGAAGAAAGTGTTATGACGAAAAAAATAATGAAAGAAACCTTAAGATGGTTTGCCTAAAATTTGAGTCTTGGGATGGTTGAGAAATGAAAATAGTTTGTATTCGCCTCATTATCGCATAATTGTTTTCTTAACAAACGTGGCATACGCGTGTCAATAACAGTACTCATAGCTCCCGCCTGTGGCGTTGCGTGTCCTGTGTGAATGTAGCTCCAAGCCCCCGAAGCACATAAGGGCGTACCTACTTCTCTTCTATCACCCTTCAATAATAACCTGACTCGCCTTTAGTTAAGTAAGCACACTAACGATATATCAAATGCGCAATTATAGTACTTAAACGCATGGGAATACATATTGAATAGAAGATGTTCTTCATTTGTCTTCTTTTTACGACTGGCGCTAAATGTCATGTAGTTTTAAAGATCTCTCGCAAGATGGCCTTAGGGCTGCGCCGTTTTCTCTTTACGCATGAAGAGATGATTGCTTCATGCTGATATGCACAACATGAAGACAGTGGATCCTTTGTAAACAATTGATGCTGCATATCAAATGGTGCGAAAGATATTCGTTGACCTTAATCGAGGCGAACTACTGAACCAAACGTCCAGATGATAAGCTTCACAACCAGCGGCTCGAATATATTACTATTTTTAATATGGCTAACTCTTATATTTTTCATTCAGAACCAAGAAGGGCGCATTAGGAAATGACTAACCGAACAGTGCAGTCTTTAGAAGTTTCTTAAATTTAACGTCACTATCTTGTAATACTAACATAGAGGCTATTCCATGCCAACGGACCCGCAAAGCACGATCATAGAAACTTGCTTTATTGGCTCTGACTGGAATTGATATGTTGTTTGCACTTGTTTCTACTAATCGGAGTGAACGTTGCCTTTCCGTTGGCATGGGTGTCACGCAGAGGTCCGAAATATACGTTGGCGCTCTCTTGAAACACTGTCACACACAATTTGTATCTTACTCGCTCTCGGATTTTAAACCAGTGAAGTTCCTTCAGGAACTGCGTGATATGACAGTGTTGCCCCATAATCAATCGGGCAACAGCATTGAATGCGCTTTGTATTCTGCTTAATTGATTATTTGGCAATTCAGCGTATTATTATTATATTATTATACATTATTCCGGACCACACAAATCAAGTACAATCCAACAACCCATCAAATCGCCTTTCCATCAATGTTTCCATCAGACGTAAGAGGAATAGCCACAAGAGCTAAACTTCTGTAAGCCAGAAGATCCAAGTTTTATTGAAAACCATAATACACAAGGGAACTCTCACGAGACCGCGTGTAGGAGGCGTCAAATTGCCAGTCAGTGGTCGGCCTTGCGAGGTTACCCCTCCCCACGACCCTGCCCACTCCCCCCACATCGGATACACACGCGTAGGATACAATTTTGCCTCGTGGACTTTTTTTTTGTTTACACTCTGATAGGCCTTTTCGATATCAACGTTTTGTGTTTAGTTTTCATATTAGAACCCCAATCCTCTCAACATCATTTTTGGACATATATAATATAACTAGGGCTCGGATTTAAAATCGCTTAAAAATTTTAAATGATATTAAATAGTCCATTGTTTTGGCCGAAACACTATGATACCTTAACATTTTAAACTGTTAGATTAAATAACTTTGTTTTTGTATCACAATTGTATTTTATTTTACGCGACAGCTGTTTCATCAACCTATGTTGACATCATCAGGTGTTACAATAATATATCAAATGTCAAATTTTCGTGATTTTTCGAATCTTTATGTGTATTTGTTCCTATGTCAATTTGAATAATTTCTTTGATATAATTTTGAAAAAAAAAAACCTATCCAAAAAAGCTAGAATGGCAGTGCACAATGGTGTTCTTCTACCGACCCTTATGTATGGAAGCGAAGCATGTAACTGGCAAAGGAAGGATGAAAGTAGAATAAATGCAGTAGAAATGAGATCTCTTAGACGAATGTGTGGATATTCTGTGTATGATAGAGTGTCGAATGAAAATATAAGAAGTGAATGCGGTGCGAATGTGTCATGAACAAAATAATGAAAGGATCATTAAGATGGTTTGGACATATGGAAAGAATGAATGTAGAAAGAATAGTAAAAAAATTATATGTTAATGATGTAAATGGTACCAGAAATAGAGGAAGACCGAGGAAAACGTGGCACGATCAAATAAATCAAATATTGAATGTCGGTCATGTGAGGAGTCAGAGAAATCGACCCGCGTGCATGACACGATGTATGAATGTTGAGGAAGCGAGAGAAATATGTCAGGAAAGAAAGGTGTGGCAGTCCATTCTTTCTGCCTACCCCTTCGGGGAGACGGCGTGATGGTTAGTTAGTTAGTTAGTTATATAATTTTGAAGTTCTTCAATTCAAGAAATTGTGATACAAAAACAAAGTTATTTAATTTAACAGTTTAAAAAATATTATTTTGTATCTATCCTTATATTTACTTTTATCTAGAAGGAAAAAAAACAAAATCTTATTTGTAACAAACTATTTTTTGTATCGTACAATTACATATTTCATTTAATACATTTTCGGGGGTATGCAACAGTCGATTTTTTACAAGAGCTTGATTTCGAAAGGATGGATTTTTTAAAAATAATTTCCCAGGCAGGATGCAGGCCCATCACAGCGTACAGATTTTCCTGGCAAGGGCGCCCTTTCTCTTGGTTAAGTAAATGATTGTTTTTTCAGTTGTAGAACAATTTCCATAACCGAAGTCAAAATGGCGCCCCGCACCAACAGCTTTTCAAACATTGCTGGACAATTGTGAAAATGAGCCATAATGCAAATTTACTCGGTGAAGTTAAATGCTCTCATCCCGAGAACCCTGAAATATTCTTAAATATTCACTAAACTCTTAAATATGCTTTTATATTCCCTAATAACTAGGGATAAAGGGGGTATATTTAAGACTTTTGATGTCAATTCCGAGCCCTTAATATAACTAACTAACCATCACGCCGTTTCCCCGGAGGGGTAGGCAGAGAGGATGGACCCTACACTATTCTTCTACATTCACACATCGTGACATGCACGCTCGCCTTGGCCTTCCTCGACTTCTTTCTCTATTCACACTACATTGTATACATCTTTTTGACCATTCTTCCCGCATCCATCCGTTCCGTCCAAACCATCTAAGTGACCCTTTTTTAATTTTATTTAAAACTTCTTAATAATGAAACATTCATATAGATAGTTTGGACCCATAGAAACAATGAATGAAGAAAGAAAGTATACGTCAACGACGTAAACGGAACTAGAGATAGAAGGATACCGAAGAAAACGTGGTACGATCAAATTAATCAAATATTAAATGTCGGCCACGCAAGGAGTCGGAGAAATCGACGTGCGTGCATGACACGATGTATGCATGTTGAGGAATCGAGAGAAGTATGTCATGATAGAACAGGGCGGTCCATAATTTCTGCCTACCCTTTCAGAGAGACGGCGTGATTGTTAATTCACATGTAAGAATTTCGCTAAATTATATCACACGACCCTTCTCTCTTGGAACATGGTGTATGTAGCATGTATATATATATACACACAAAGATTTAAAGAATACCCCAACTACATCCATTTGTCTCAAAGAAATGTCATTGTTCTCTTTAAAATAATACGAATGACATTTAAAAGACGATTTATTCTATCAGTTCTATAAATTTATGCTTAAAATATACAGCGATGAGCGAAATGAGATTCTGTACAAAACGTATTATCTTTTTCGTTTATTACTTTATTAATCATAAATCTTTTATTATTGATGTTTTAAATATAAAAAATTTCATTGTATTAATTGTTTAACCTTTACAACGGGTCAGTACCTTAATATATTTGTTGCGTTGGTTCGGAGCAGACTCGAAAGTGGTTCTGTGATATGGAGTCCTCACAGAGATATTCCGTTATGCTGGAGAGGGTTCAGAAAAAAATTCTTAGATATCTCTACATGAGGGAGTAAGGTAGTTATCCTTGGCTCTATCTCACGGCATTTATTTTAGGAATGCTCGGAACCAATTCATTTCGGCTTGGAAGAGATGGGCATCTCATTACCCATTTCTTTAAATTAATCAGGGGATATTTCGAGAACTGGGCCGTGCTAGAGGGTGTAGGTCTTTTTGTCCCTGATAGATTTCTCCGACAGCGACAGCACAGATTGTTTTACCAATTTGCCTCTGGTGACATCGGTGGGAAGAGCAATCAGTCTGCTGAACGCGGTCTCCTCGGAGATCGCCGTCTTTCATATTAGTGAAGGTACGTTCAGGGGACAAATACTCTTGATTTTAGAGAGTATCTTGTCTTCCTAATGTCGAACCATCTCTAATGCGTTCCTGGTATAATATTTTACCTGTACTCAATAGATGCCTTAAACATTTTGCTGTTTGTAATGTCTTTTGAGTTAATAAACTGATTTGATTTGATTTGATATATCTAGGCACATATCTGATTGGAGAGGCAGAGTGGTAAGAGCTCTCACTTCCATGCAGAAGGTCCCGGGTTCGATTCTCGGCGATGGCAGTGTGATCACACTGTCTTTGGTCTGGTATAGAATTCACGTGACAATAAAATGGCGATAGATTTGCTACCTATCACATGTCACGAAAATCAATATAATAATTGCTAAAAACAAATTGTGTACAATAATTGAACTTAAGATAATTTTTTTTTGTTTTTACATCTCGGCTTGTCCGGATAATTGACGTTACGGTTAACTGACGTCCGGATAAACGACGTTCCTTGACACTTCTGATTTTCGAAAACTATTCCAGTTTGAAAAAATAACATTTTTAGCGAAAATTGACATTATTTGGATATAAGCATCAGTTGTTTCGAAATGGCGCCCATGGGCGGCTGTCATTTGAAGCTTCTCACAAAAAAAGAAAATTTCTGCATTTTGGCAATCCTTTGAGATTAAAAACAGCTCCATATACAAGTATATGCATCATCATAAGTAATTTTTTATTGGTGCACACTCTCATACTCAAATTGTACATCGCTCTGCCCGCCTTCCCATCAGCCAGCCAATTAAAATGACAACCTCTGCCTGAATAGGCTTTTACCTTCGGTGCCGTCGCCACACTTGGTTTCATATCCATGACCAACCGGCCCCTTTCCAAGGTCATACCCAACCCCTCCACACTCCTCCCTTCCCGGGTAGTCAGGTCCAAATGTCGGACACAACCCACTACATCCACCAAGTAGCCCTCCCCTCAGCATCCAACAATATCCAACTTCATTTCCAAGAAAGAAATTTCCAATATGTGGGGGAGCAATAGCCTACGGGCTGGTACTCCCGAAAAAACAATATCCAAGATCCAATTTATTTATTATTATGATGATTTGTATTTTAAGTGCGCCGTTTTGTAAAATCAATTACTCCAAGGGCGCACTAGGAAATGACTGACCGAACAGTGCAGTCTTCAGATGTTTCTTAAATTTAACGTCACTATCCTCATACTTAATACTAACATGGAGACTATTCCACGCCAACGGACCCGCAACGCTGAAAGCACGATCGTAGAAACATGCTTTAATCATGCCAAGGAGGAAACATGCTTTAAACATGCCAAGGAGGATATAAGCACGAAACTTTAATTCGATACCAAGATCCATCGATGGAACACGTTTGAATTGCTGTCATCCGATTAATGATTGTTCAACAAGCCATGTATAATATATTATCACTTATTCGAAATTCAGGGATATAAATAACTAACTAACTAACTAACCATCACGCCATTTCCCCGGAGGGGTAGGCAGAGAGGATGGATCGCCACAATGGCCTGTCCTGGCATACCTCTCGGGCTTCATCTACATTCATACATCGTACCATGCACGCACGTCGATTATTCCGACTTCGAATGTGGCCGCCTTTTAGTAATTGATTAATTTGGTCATGCCATGTTTTCCTCGATCGTCCTCGGCTTCTTTTCCCACTCACGCTGCTTGTGTACAACTTTTCAACCATTCTACTCTCATCCATTCATTCCATATGTCCAAACCATCAGGGGGATCCTTTTTTAATTTTATTCATGATGCAGTCATCTGCCTTACATTTCTTTCTTATTTCATCGTTCGGTATTCTATCATACAACGTTTTCCCACACATTCTTCTTAGTGATCTCATTGTGAGTTGTCATCATCAGTGAGGGTTGGCACTAGAACTCCATTGTGTACTGCCATCTTTACTTCAGGGATATACACATTCATATTTAGATTTCCTATTTCTGAGTATAAATATTCATCCAGAGAAAGACTTACTAATCTGGGCTTACGTATCTTGAAGAATATTTCAGGTTTTTTTCTTTCTTGTAATAACTTTACGTGCTTATCCGGATAATGAACCGTTCTTAATAACATAAGTAAATAAACACCTTAAATGGGGATAAAAAAATGTTTTTGTTGAATGAAAAAATTAAAAAATTTAACACTGTTATCCACTTTTTATATAGAGTGTTTTTTTTAAGGGTTTGGTTTTTAAACTGGCAACATTGTTTCTACAGACTGTCAATTTGACAGTTGACAGTTGATTTGTAGTCAGTACGTTTTGCCATTTTACCATGAATTAACTGACGTCATAACAGCGCTTGCGAATCGTGCAAATTTATTTAGAAAATCATGGTTCGGTTCGCCATACTTATCGTGCGATACGTCCATTTTACGGTCGACATAATCGTCCATCCGAGCAAAATATTCGGAAGACCGTGGATCGTTTTC
The DNA here is from genome assembly GCA_022606425.2 of Lepidostoma basale. Taxonomy (NCBI): domain Eukaryota; kingdom Metazoa; phylum Arthropoda; class Insecta; order Trichoptera; family Lepidostomatidae; genus Lepidostoma; species Lepidostoma basale. Next base: position 127,705 of record JAHDVF020000390.1, on the reverse strand, counting down.
GCACCACGTACAGTCTAGTGGATAATCCGCTTCCACAAAGACGACAATTGTCGAAAATTGTCGTCTTTGTGGAAGCGTCTCCGGTATATCTTCATAAATTTTAAAAGCTTTATACATAAAAGTACATACGTTTTTTCTTAGCTTATTTCTCCTTAGTTTATTTTTCTTTCTTTATTCATATTGATGTTCATGTTGGTTACTTTTTATCTTCCTTAAAAATTAATAATGTAAAGAGCAATTAAACAAAATAATAATAATAATAATACTGACCCAAATATAAGATCTTTTAACTTTCACACCCTACAAAAGTTCTCCAATAAAATTTTTAAAAAAAGTTAAATTCTGTTAAATATAAAATATCGAAGGAAAACATTATTGAAGTTGTTTAATACTTTAGAGCTTATTCTAGCATGTTTCTGAACACACTGTTTACAAAATTTAAATACAGAAAAATAAACGATTGATGAATATGTTATATTCAATATTAAATTGATCAATTGAGCAATCTGAAGAAGTTCTTTAATAGTAAGATTCCCCAGTGTCTGAAACGCAAAATGTATGATCAATGCGTACTTCCAGTACTGACATATGGAGCAGAAACGCCAACCCTCACCAAGTCGACCATAAGGAGACTCCGTGTAGCACAGAGGAAACACGAAAGAGCCATGCTACACGTAAGACTCTCAGACCGGATAAGAAATACTGAAATACGTAGAAGGTCGGGAGTAACAGATGTCGTCGCAAGGATAGCGAAGGTTAAATGGTCATTTGCGGGACATGTTGCCAGATTGGTAGACGATAGATGGACCAGAAGGGTGGTAGAGTGGAGACCCCGCGAAGACAAACGAAACAGAGGGAGACACACGATGGTCCGATGACATTAGAAGAATTGCTGGCGATTGGATGCAAAAGGCACAAGACAGGGATACGTGGAGAAGTATGGGGGAGGCCTATGTCCAGCAGTGGACAACAACGGCTGTCTAAGTAAATAAGTAAGTAATATTGAATTCCGCTTTTTATTTCATAGAAATAAAATTGGAATTATCCATTCCACTCGAAGTGATTTTGTATCATAAAACAAAGTCACCTTGCTGAAAGGAATGTTCCACTGAGTAACAGTACCCCCTCCTCTGCTCACTATTCCAACGGCGTGGGCGTCTTCCTTATCCCTTTCTCCACCCCTTCCACTCCGGCCCGACTCCCCGCGGCCACGGTACGGTTGTGTAGTCAGCTGACTTTACAACCACACTCACACCACTCCACAGATAGTTGGAGCCGCACCCACACACCCACGCGCCCCTGTAACGTGTAAAGTTCCCGGGAAAGTCTGCTCGTGTGCGTGACCGTCAAAATTTCCAAGAGAAGTATTTGTGACTTTGCTCAACTTAAAAAAACACGCCCACGTTATATCTTACTTCATTCAATTCATATTCTGCGGACTAATCCATATTAACAGCCGAGGGGGGGTGATTTAGTTAAAGCATAGGTTCCCAATGGGCGCTACGACCCCAATTGATGGAGCTTACTATGGGGACGGTAATAATAAATAATAATATGCTAACATTTAAAGCGCCGTTTTTGTGATGTAATCACCTCAAGGGCGTGTTTTAAATGTAAAAATATTATAGATCAATATGTATTACATATTCGCGATCGGTTAGAAAGTATCTTCTTCTTCTTCTTCCTTATTGTAGACCTATGTGATCTGTTCTCCAGAGTGTTGCTCCTCCTGTGAGGTAAATTCCCAGCTGTCCTTCTATCTTTTAGGAGGTCTTCCACGAGGACGAGTCCCATGAGGTTAATTATGCAATGCAATGTAGGGGTGTCTGGTGGTATCCATTCTTTGAACATGACCGTACCAGTCCCGTTTTCGCTGTCTGCTCTATCTTATAATATCTTCAACCTCACATATCTCTCTTATTCTGGTGTTCCTCACGCGATCCCTCTTAAAAAGTATAATAGAACAAAATATACAAGTTTTAAATTTATAACTGTTAATGAAAAAACTTTGTTTTTGTATCACTTAATTGTATTTTATTTTACGACAGCTGTTTCATCAACCAATGTTTACATCATCAGGTGTTACAATCCGAAATTTCATGGTAGAAGTACATTATGCTAAGCTACCAATGCTAGGTATGCTAAGCTACCAATCATTAGAGAGAAGGAAGAATATCCACTTTTCACTTCTTTCAGCTGATTGGCGGCCATATACTCGTACAAAACTCGGATGTCCTGAGTGATGTAGGTCTATTTGTCCCTGATAATTACCTTCGTCAAAGACAGCACAGATTGTTTTATTTGCCGCGCTACAGAACCAACCTGCCAATGGTTATGCCTGTGGTTAGGGCAATCTTATTTCGTATACAGTCGACATATTTCGTGATAGTGTGAGTTGCCTCAGGGATGCAATATCAATGTTACGATTCTTTCTAATTCTTAATCTTAATGTTTTTTATCCTTCTCTTATAAATTCTTATAATGTAATTGCAAACCTCGAAGGTGTGCGCAGAAAGAATTGACCACCACGCTGTTCTTTCCTGGCATATTTCTCTCGATTACTCAACATCGTGTCATGCACGCCCGTCGATTTCTCCGGCTTCTCACGTGGCCGACATTCAATATTTGATTTATTTGATCCGTACCACGTTTTTCACGGTCTTCCACTATTTCTAGTTCCGTTTATATTGTTAACATATACTTTCTTTACCATTCTTTCTTTAAACATTATTTCAATGTGTCCAAACCACCCCAGTGCCGAGTGTGACTCGATATAGTATTTCTTATACCAACTCCTATGTCGACCTGGACTCGACACTAAACGAGACAAATTTTAAAATTAAATATTGCTTGTAATTATAACACACTTTACACCTTCCTAATACGGCTATTTGTGGCGACTTGTTCCCTGTGTGTTTTTTTGTATGATAAATTAATTTTGGTGTTCTTGTGCCCACCCTTATATATGGAAGTGGAGCATGGAACTGGCAAAAGAAGGATGAAAGTAGAATAAATGCAGTAGAAATGAGATCTCTAAGACGAATGTGTAGCAAATCTGTATATGATAGAGCGACAAATGCAAGTATAAGAAGTGAATGTGGTGCGAATGAAAGAGTTATGAACAAAATAAGGAAAGGGTCATTAAGATGGTTTGGACACGTGGAAAGAATGAGTGAAGACAGAATGGTAAAGAAGGTATATATAAACGGTGTGAACGGAGCTAGAAATAGAGGAAGACCGAGGAAAACGTGGCACGATCAAATCAATCAAATATTGAATGTCGGTCACGTGAGGAGTCGGAGAAAACGACGTGCGTGCATGACAAGATGTATGAATGTAGAGGAATCGAGAGAAGTATGTCAGGACAGAACAGTGTGGCGTTCCATTCTTTCTGCCTACCCCTCCGGGGAGATGGCGTGATGGTTAGTTAGTTAGTTAACAATTAATACTAATGTAAACGTCAGTTTTCTAAAAGTTTTATTACATTTTATGGGAATGACATGTTTCGCCCTTCTAAGGCATTATCAAATGTGACGAAACTTCAACCCGTTGCAGTTTATATACACTAGTAAACGGAGCAGAATATGGTAATTAACGAAAATTTATGTGACTTTATACATTTTAACAAAGAATTATTTGGGTAGGTCCAGAAATATTGGAAATTGTTTCTTGGAACTCGTTGGAAGAAATTTTATGACAATGATTACATAGTTAGGGGATACTAAATGATATTATATAAATCAAAAATAAGTTATTTGAGGTAGGACGAAAAAAAGTGTTTCTAAGATAAACATATTTATACATATTTGTTTACAAAATGATTTTACATATTTCAAGGTGACTAATGATTCTTAGTATTATATACATATAAAATAAAATCGCCATCCTGTGTGCGTAGACTCAATCGATGTATTCTTCTCTTCTGCATCTAGAATGTGAAATAAATACAGTGCAGAATCACGAGTTCTTTGAATCTAATTATATATCGGAACTACATTAAGGAGTAGGGATGAATATATGTTAGTTTGTTCATTGATTAAAGTTAAATTAGGGTTAATAATTAAGCAATTGGTGGCACGTAAAATAATACTGATTGAAGGGTGCAAAGGGTTAATGTCAGTTTGTGTGAATTATTTTGATATCGATGACTACGCGGGAGTGCGTTCTTTTTTGTTCTTTGGGTACTGATACTGATTCGGTGATGTTCGGTTACAATATTGAAAAGGTGGAAAAGTTCATATACCTCGGCAGCATGCTTACTGACACCCTTGACCCAGATGTAGAGTTGAAATGTCGGATTGAAGCAGCAAGAACAGCATTTAACAATATGAAGTCACTCTTTTGCAATGACAATGTCAACTTAAAACTAAGACAGAGGATGTTAAGGTGTTATGTGTGGTCTGTTCTGTTATATGGGTGTGAGACATGAACATTAAAAGTAAATACAATGAACCGGTTAGAGGCATTTGATATTTGGCTTCACCGAAGAAAGACAGACAGAGTGACGAACACAGAAGTCCTGAATCGTGCGATTAAATAGAGAGCTGCTGATATTGATCAAAGTCCGCAAGATTTCATATCTGGGTCACGTTCTACGAGGAGAAAAATATCGCCTGCTGCATCTAATTTTGAAGGGGAAAATATAGGGCCGTAGGGGGGCAGGGAGAAGGCAGATCTCTTGGCTACGCAATGTGAGGGAATGGACGGGAATCGGAACCGTGGAGGAGCTATTCCAGACAGCGCAGGATAGGGAAGAGTTTACCAGAGTGATCGCCAACGTCGGGGGGACCTGACAGGGCACTTTAAGAGGAAATTTTAGTGATTTTCGCTCTTTGAATATCGTCCAGATCCAGGTGTAGGGAAGTCTTTATATAGAAGCTGTGTTACGTGAACAGCAGGGCACAAATTGATTGTGTTTCCACTCCGCCCCTAGGCTCCGGTAGCTGCGAGCGAAAATAGAAAACCTGGCAACTGGCTACACTCCCCCTTTGAATCTCGGTTCTAGGAAATGCTGCTATGTATAGAACCTCGTGCCGTCCCGTACACGCAGAGAAAACAAACAGGAAAGCCACCTGGAAAATCGTTAGGAAAATATTCATTATATTATATCTTTTGTTATACGAGTATTATTTCAAATGTGCAGATATGAGCAGACAATGTCAGAACCAAACATCTCTTAAGAGTAGCAGATATGAGAACATTGCGTCCTATTATGGGTTGAACCCTTAGAGATAGGATACCCAAAAAAGAAATTCGCAAATCCTGCAAAATTAAAGACATAGTGAGATGGAGTAGGTAGAGAAAACGATTCTGGGGGGACCACATCTGGGGGTCACGTGACAATAAAATGGCGATAGATTAGCTCGTACCTAATGTCACAAGAATCACTATGATAGCTATAATATCCTTTACATCGATTTGGCTCACGCTGTCATGGTGTAAAGAGCGATTCAACAAAATAATAATAATAATGTGTCTCGTGCCGCGTGATCTCATTTTATTTCGATTATAAATGTGAAATTAATGTAAAATACAACTACGATTGTATTATTACCCCTTATATACGTGTTACAATCATTTTAATATAATACATTTATGTTTCCGCAGTGCTGGTATATCAATTTGCCTGCGTAACCTATCTACACTGAAGATTCTAAATACATAACATTTTCAAAGAATGTGATGTAGAATCTTCCCCATTTGTAAAGTAGAAGTTCATTCACAAATTGAAGATCTCGTATCGATGTATGAGTGCGGTGATGGTTTTTGCAATTTGATTGGTTGCCGAGTCAAATGAGCCGCGCGGCGTCAGTACGTTCCGAGACATGGAGGGAACCGCACGTATTTGGCATTCTTTGGCATCTCGTATACTCGGTGATTCGAAAAATACTCGTTATGCTGGAATATTTTTGAAATATTATGCAAGGATCAAATATTGTAATAATAAAAACCAATAAAGGAAAAAAAACTATCAGTATTATTATAAGTCTCACCATTAGTCGCTTTTCCAAGAAAAAATTCATGAACTTAATTTTGATTATTATTACAATAAAGCCGATAGCATTTTTGTTAATAAAAAAATTATAAAAATAACATGTTTATTTATTTCAATGTTTGAATATGCGATTGAAATTTTTTTTTGGTTTTCCAATCGTAAAAAAAATAAAATAAAAATAGAGTCTAGATTTTTTGTAAACGCACTGTAATTCATACTATTGCAAACGATCTCCCTGTCGTGAATGGATAACAATATTAATCAAATAATATTGTTTAAAATGTTTTAATTTATTAATTGTTTCGAAAAAATCGCGATATTTTTAACATTTTAAAATTTGACAGCTGTCAGATCAGATCGGCCCCACATTTGATTCAACATTACGGACAGTGATTTCGAGACGCCATTGTTATTATTTTATATTGTTGCGGAAATGAAAGAATGACAGTTTTCCCGAAACGTGCGTGTTGGTGTCCGATGGAGTGGGGCGGACGGGAAAATCGATTTCCCGCGAGGAGAAAGGAGGCGGCAAGGGCAAGGTCGCGGGGGGAGAGGTGGGGTGGGGTGGGGCGGGGCGTAGTGGAGAGGGGCGCCATGTGAAAGCGTTGACATTGAAACTGTTGTCATGACCAGCAGGCGGCGTTTACGTAACGCAATTTCCCATCTCCCCTCCCTCGGAACCAAGTCGCTGCAGATTACCGCATCCCTTTTGACAAACGCCCGCGTTTTGATTGCTCAGGCGGTATAAAGTTGTTATAAAGACCAAGAAAACGTTTAAATCTTATTATGATATATTTTAATGGCGATAAATATTATGGTGAATAAATATATTTACTTTTTATGTGTTATATTTTGGTTTTCATTTTACATTACAAAATCAAGGCCAAATGACATCATAAATACAAACAAAAAAAAAACACTTTCGCTACATATTCCTTGAACAATGATGTAAAACTCCATATTAAATAATAAATAAGAATAAAAACGTATGTTTTCTAGAAGTTTTATTATATCTTGTGTGAAATAAATGTTTCGCCTTACTAAAGCATTATCAAATGTTATCACGTTTGATTGCCTTAGCAGGGCGAAACATATCATTGCCATAAAATAAAATAAAACTTCTAGAGTAGGTACATATGCTTTCATTTAGCAACGTTTAAAAAACATATAATATTGTATATAAGAGCACGTGAACGGAGCTAGAAATGGAGGAAGGCAGAGGAAAACTTTCTGGTTTGGACACATAAGTATATGTTAATGATGTAAATGGAACTATAAATAGAGGAAGACCGAGGAAAATGTGGCACGATCAAATCAATCAAATATAATATTAATGTCGGTCACGTAAGGAGTCTAAGAAATCGACGTGCGTGCATGACACGATGTATGAATGTAGAGGAAGCGAAAGATGTGTGTCAGGACAGAACAGTGGGGCGGTCCATTCTTTCTGCTAACCCTTCGGGGAGACGGCGTGTTTGTTAGTTAGGTAGTTAGTTAATTATAGAAGCACAAAAAAAATATCACAGCAATGACATCATCATTGGAGCCTATTTTTGAGAAATAAAAAAATATTTATTTAAAATCACTTAATAATACACATCGGGATTGAAAAAGAGTAAGTCGGCCATGATCGGTTAACTTCGTATTTGTATAGCGTTGTCTCTGCCATACATTCACGAGTTCCATCGCGAAAGAGACGACGCTCTACAATGGCGACGTTAGCCGATTATAGCCGGAAACCTCTTTCTTAAGACCGATGTGCATTATCATACTTACCGCCGGGTACGTGTTTTAGATTTTACACTATAATATTATTGTTTTATTAACCGGTTTAGGTCTAACCAGAGCTTCATCAGGATAATAAAACAAACCAAATAATTAACACGATTAGTTTCTATTTTTAAACATCTATAAGGGGTTAGGCACAAATATTAATATCTGGGTTGGGGGGTAAATAGGGCATTCATCGTTTCTTGAACGATAATTTAGAACTCCATATTAAATATTTAATATTTTCATTTGATAATTCCTTGGGTCGCGTGTCGAAAATCTTTTATGAAATTGAGTTTCTTCCATTAGCTGGAGTTGTCCCAATCATCTAAGGCGACATATTTAATTTTTAACCCATTCAGACCCCCATTCAGCCAGAATTATGCACATTAGATTTGATATCCTATTAAACATTTCAATTCATTTATCTTGTGGTAAACGTACATAATTATACCCACGAAGAAAAACTGTGGTAAATGTGCATAATTATGCACACGATGAAAAATTGTGGTAAATGTGCAAAATTATGTCAACGATGAAAGACTGAGGTAAATGTGCATAATTATGCATACGATGATTTTTTTGTAAATGTGCATAATTATGCCAACGATGATAAATTGTGGTAAATGTGAATAATTATGCCCACGATGAAAAATTGTGGTAAATATGCATAATTATGCCCACTATGAAGGACTGTAGTAAATGTACAGAATTATGCCAACGATAAAAAAACTCAAAAAAATTCATCAAATAATACTTCTTTTGGCGCGTTTTTAATTGAAACTTTCTTCTATTATTCTATCATGCTTCTAAACGTTTTTTTAAAAATTACTAACGTAGAGTATTGGCACTCGGGATATTTTTTTTTTGTTATTTCGTCAAAGTATAACATCTTACGTGCGTACATAAGTATACACGTTTTTTTTAAGTTTATTATGTTGTGCCCTTAATAAAATAATCCGGTCAACTTTATTCTAACCATCAAAAATAATGAATTGTAAATGAAACACTTGTTTTTCACCACTTGAGTTTTATATTTTACACGACTAGTTTCGGAAGCTACAGATGCTTCCATCTACAGGTTTTAATATAAACTTTATTATTTAAACCTGTTTATATTTAAACCTGTAGATGGAAGCATCTGTAGCTTCCGAAACTAGTCGTGTAAAATATAAAGCTCAAGTGATGAAAAACAAGTGTTTCATTTACAATTTAATCATGTCCTACCACAAAATGAATGCCGAAACAATAAATAACATAAAAAGAATGAAGGCTCGAAGGGGTTGAATGTGAAAATGAAGCATGATGTAATTGCAGGTGACGAGATGATCTCGGGCAGTGTGGCGGTGGAGGGCGGCCGCGCGCTGCCGCCCGCCTTCCCCGCCGCGGAGTTCCTGCGCCCCGCGCCCCGCGCGCCGCCCTACCGCCACGAGGAGGCGCCCTCGGCCTCGCCCGCCTACCCGCCCGTGCCGGGGGCCTACACGCGCTTCCTGCCGCACTTCTACGGCTACGGCTACGGGCACCTGCCGCCTCCCGCGCCGCCACCCCCGCCCCCGCCCTGCGAGCCGCCGCGCCCCGCGCCCCACGGCAAGGAGGGCTCCCTCAAGCACAGGTACGCTTCCACCATCCGACACAGCTATCCATTGTATCCTTGTATCTACCAATACAGCTGTCCCTCATATATATCATCACCGGCAGTCCCTCATATCTACCATCATCGGCTGTCCCTTGTATCTACCAATACAGCTGTCCCTCATATATATCATCATCGACTGTCCCTCGTATCTACCAACACGACTATTACTCATACATATCATCATCAGCTGTCCCTCGTATCTACTAACATCGGCAGGCACTCGTATCTACTAACATCAGCTGTCCCTGGTATCTACCATCATCGGCTATCCCTCGTATCTACCATCATCGGCTGTCCCTCGTATCTACCATCATCGGCTGTCCCTCGTATCTACCATCATTGGCTGTCCCTCGTATCTACCATCATCGGCTATCCCTTATATCTACCACCGTTGGCTGTCCCTCGTATCTACCATCATCGACTATCCCTCATATCTACCACCATCGGCTGTCCCTCGTATCTATCACCATCAGGAGGCCCTCGTATCTACCATCATCGGTTGCCCTTCGTATCTGCCATCATCGGCTATCCCTCATATCTACCACCATTGACAGGCCCTCGTATCTTGGTAGATACGGAAGGACAGTCGATGATGGTTCATCGACTGTCCTTCAAAGTTGGGATCCTCATGTGGTTAAAGAGTCCAATCCTGTACACACACACTCTGATGATGATGATGATAAACGGGGTGATCAGTGTTCCGGATGGTTATCTTCGACAGCATCAACACAGACTATTTTATCTCCCAACATGCATAACCATGCTGCCTCTGGTGATGCTGGTGGGGAGAGCAATCAAACTGCTGAACTTGATTGCTTTCTTAGATCGACGTTTTTCATATTATTGAAAGTGCGTTCAGAAGGCAAGTACTTTTGACTTAAGAGTGTCTTGTCTTCCTAGAGTTGAACCATCTTTTGTGCATTTCTGATATTTTACCTGTTTTCAAATAGATACCTTGAACTGTATATAATTTTGTAATGTATTTTGCGAAAAATAATCTGATTTGATTTGATTCCCATAAATTTTAATAAACTTTCTAGAAAACAGAAGTTTTCATTAGTATTAATTAGAATACAATATAATCATTCATAAAACATTATCTCACACATTTTGTATCAACAAGACAAATTTGCCTTTATGATCTTCATGGAGTCATGCGCATACCGTATTTGACCACTGCTATCTCATAACTCGTGTGGTCACATGTTACATCACCGGCGGATATATCTTCACTCCTCACTATCAAACCACTGTCCAACAACGGTTGCAGGAAATTGGATTCATCCACAGCACAAAATGTCATTATTTAAATGTTACACACTATTTTTTTTTTTTTTCAATTCTTAGTCAAATATTAATATTGGCCACGTAAGTAGTCAGGGATAACAACATGCGTGCATGACACGATGTGTGAATGTTGAGGAAGCGAAAGAATGTCAGGAAAGAACAGTGTGGCAGTCCATTATTTCTGCCTACCCCTTCAGAAGACGGCGTAAAAGTACTTTAGTTAGTTTTCTATATATCTCTCTTAAAAATTCAATAAAACTTCTTGGCGTATCAATCTAGAGACTGATCTTTCATTGAAAACTCAAATCAATAAAAACAGTCAGCAGTATCATCTTTCATCTAAGGCAATTAAGATCCCTAAAACAGTTGACATAAATCCCGTTGACAGTTTTAAAACATTAATCAATTCCTTTGTCGTATCACGACTAGATTACTGCAATGGAGTCTACGCCAACATCCCCAAACAGAAAACTAATAAACTCCAGTCTGCATTCAATGCAGCAGCAAGACTGATAAGGGGTGTGCCAAAGAGTTGTCACATAATACAGCATCTTAAGGAGCTCCACTGGCTGAAATGTCCAGAAAGGATACAATACAAGCTCTGCAGGGCGGTCTTTAAGGTGTTGCATGGAATGGCACCAGCTTATATATCTGCTCTGTCCTGACCTGACCATACTGCTCTGTCCTGATATACCTCTCGAAGTTCCTCTACATTGATCCATCGCAACATGCACACTCGTTGATTTTTTCCAACTTCAAATGTAGCCGTCTTTTAATAATTTATTAATTTGATCATGCCATGCTTTCCTTGATCGTCCACAGCTTATCTTTCCACTCACACATATACAACTTTTAAATCATGCTTCTCTCATCCATTTATTCTAAATTTCCAAACCATCTCAGAGATCCTTTTTTAATTTTACGTATGATGCAATCATCTGCCTTACATTTCTTCCTTATTTCGTCGTTCGGTATTCTATTATATATCATTTTCCTGCACATTCTTCTCTGTGATCTGTTTTCTAGAAGTTTTATTATAGTTAATGGGAATGACATGTTTCAACTTTCTAAGGCATTATAATGACATTTTTTATGAATTAAAACACCGTTTTTTCCACTTTGTCATATCCAAATTGGAAAAAACAGAGTTTTAATTCATAATTAATTCATTATTATGGAATTCCAAAGTGTTAACGCATTAAGTTTATCTAAAATTTATTAACAAATATTACATTTAATAATGTATTAGAAAGGCGAAACATGACATTCCAATATACTATTATATTGCACAATATAATAAAACTTCTAAAAAACAGACGATTTCATTCGTATTAATTAATGCTAACAATGTTTATAACTAATTTATGATCAGGTTGCTGTCTCGAGAGCAGCGTGCTGCCCCGGCCGGGCGCTTCTCACGCGGCGCTCTCATCCAACTAGGCGGGGGGCAACTACGGCGGGTGGAGGACATGAGGACAGAAGACTTTGTGCTCTCTGCCGAGAGGAGCCCCGAGCTGCGGCTAGCCGACAGCACCGTGGTGCGCCTGCTGCGGAGACCAGACACGGACAGTGTCACGCTTACCTTATCTTACAACAAGAATAGGGCACAGGTAATAATTATAACATTACGAGTACTCCCTATTGGGTATCAAACAACCAATTTCTAAAATTTTCTTAGAACCGGGTTCTAAGAAAATTTTCCTGTGATGAAGACGACCAGCCTTCTCTCCATCTCTTTGGTGGTCGTCCTGGTGGTTTATGACCCTCTGGGTCTCATGCATCACGATCTAACGAATCATAAGTGTATTTTGGAAGTTTAATTATCTTTTTTTATTGCACAATTTTGACATTATGATTGTAATACATTTTATTTGTTTCGGTTACTCCCTTTAAAGGAAATGTTTTATGGGGAAGAATATATGATAATATGTATATCAGAAATATAGCAAAGTTATTAGAATTGATATATCATAAATATTAAATAAATATTTAATATACATAATAAATATTTCTTAACTGAAACATCTTGAATACTTAAATAAAAACGTCTGTTTTATTCAAGTTTTGTTATAGTTTATGTGAATCACATGTTTCGCCTGTCTATGGCATTATCAAATGTCACATTCAATAATGCCTTAGACAGGCGAAACATGTCATTTACATAAACTATAATAAAACTCCTAGAAAACAGACGTTTTCATTCATATTAATTATTGAATATGGAGTTTTACATCATTGTTCAAGAAACAATAAATAATTCAACATCTTGGACATGACAGGGATACTTTTAAACATTTTAGTTCATATTGGATTTTAAAATAACTTTTGCGAAGCCTTTAGTCGTCCAGTGTTGGACATAGGCCTCCCTTCCCGACTTTTACGAATCTCTATCCCTCGCCACTCTGTGCCATTGACCTCCCGCCACTCTCTTGATGTCATCAGATAATCTTGCTTGTGGTCTGCCAGGATTTCTATGGCTGGTTCTCGGTTGCCGCTCAAGGATCCATCCGGTTCACCGATCATCCGCTGCTCTCGCCACATAGCCGGGCAAATTCCGCTGAAGCGAGACTATTTTGCATACTACGTCGACAACTTATTTAATGAATATGTTTTATTCCAGGTGGACATGGAGTCTCCTGTGGAGCACCCGTTCTTTGTGTTTGGGCAGGGGTGGGCCTCGTGCTCCCCCGAGCGGACGCTGAAGCAGTACGGGCTGCAAGTCAGCCGGCTGCAGGTGGGCGACGTGTGCGTGTCCCTCATCCCCCGCGAGGTGCCCCTGTCGCACGCCGGCACCACCGTCACCAGCGCCACCACCACGGCCGTCACGGCGCGGCCGGACGTCCAGCGCTACCCGGAGAACCTCAGCCTGCGGGAAGATGCCAGGAAGAGAAGGTCCTCCGCTCCGGACATCTGTCCCGAGGAGGCTAAAAGAAACAGAACAATTAGGCCGCAGATTTAAAGAGAATCAGAACAATCACTCTAGAGACGTTGGAGCTGTGACGGCTGGCTTCCAGTGATTTAGTTTAAGTAATCGATGTGGTGACATGACTACCTATCTGTGATTTTATAAATTGTTCTAGTAATGTGTTATTTGTGAAAAGAATTTTCTTGTTCTCTTCGACCCTAAAGTTATTGATATGATCCTCTAGTTGGGCGCGACTTACATTAAGTGAAAGTGAGTTTAATACTAAAAAAATGTATTTTTATCAAAACTTTCATGTAATTCTTTAAATTTTCTGATGCATCAGTTGTGTATTAACAGTTTGACTGCCGATCACGCATTTATGTGTGATGAGAGGAGTACCCAGGGTGACGATCGCACAATTAAGCTTGCTAACAGTATGTTACTTCTATTCTTTAAAGAAAATTTGGATTTTTCTCACTCTCCACTCTTTTCAGAGAGGCAGTGAAACTGTTAAAACTATGTTGAAAAGCATAATTATTGAAAATTTACATTATCAAAGAAATTCATTTTATTTTTGATGTTCAAATCAAATCAAATCAGTTTTTCTCAAAAAACATTACAATAATTTTTATAGTTTTTAAACTTTTTTTAAACAAAAACAAAACAAGTTTTTAAACAAAATTTATGCTTTAGCATATATCGCCTCTTTGGGAGAATAACGTGTTATCTCGAAAAATTTAAAAATGAAACAAGATACCCGTATGAAAGAGACAAAGTGACAACACAATATACCAATGTTGTGTTGTCTCTTTCCCTCATAAATTCTCTGTTTTTCACTTTAAAAATATCATGTTTTTGTAGAAAATAAGGTTGAACACGGCACATGCATGAACATTATTATCGCAAAGAGGCGATATTTAAAATACCAGAAATGCATGAAAGATTGTTCGACTTTAGGAAGATAAGATACCATCTATTATACTGTCATCAGTGATTTGAACAAAAAAAAATTAAACATGTTTACCATGAAAAATAAAATGAGAGTCTTTAAAATTGCAAATTTCAAAATATCTGATTTGATAATAATGGAAGTTTCCAACAGTAAATATATTTGGAATTGCATTACAAATATTAAGACAAGATGACTACGCTTGTAAGGATAAGGATTGATTTTCTAAGCTCTTTATGAAAGAACATTTGCTGTCAGGATGAAGTATAACGTATACTATCATAGTAAATGAATTGACAACTATTAAGAAGATTAGATCTGCTCTTGTTTCGTTGTATTTATAACTTAAGGGTTCCAATTGGTAGTCTAAACCGAGTGAACCATATATTTGAAAATATATCCAAGCTATTTTGCGATAAAAATGGTATGACACTTTATTTGTGAGGGAAAGATGTGTAAATGAAATCAACGTCCCGATTTTCTTGAAATTTCTTTAGTTTGCTAATTGATGGCTGTGGCTCCGATTTTGGCAATGGTAAGAACAAATTGATTAATTAAATCCAATATTTTGAAAGTTAATATTCTGAACCTAGTGCTGTTGGCAGAAGTCTGGAACAAGTGCATGAATTTGTTTATTTAGGCAGTATGTTTACAAAGGATGGGAGAGTGGAGAAGGATATTAAAAGAAGGGTTGGGGCAGGCAACAGAGTAAATGGTGCACTTAAAGTTGTCATCGTAAACAAAAGCCTATCAAAAAAAGCTAAGATGGCAGTGCATAATGGTGTTCTTGTGCCCCGACCCTTATGTATGGAAGTGAAGCATGGAACTAGCAAAAGAAGTACGAAAGTAGAATAAATGCTGTAGAAATGAGATCTCTAAGACGAATGTGTGGTAAATCTGTATATGATGATGATCTGTATATGAACAAAATAATGAAAGGGTCATTAAGATGGTTTGGACACATGGAAAGAATAAATGAAGACAGAATGGTGAAGAAATCAATCAAATATTAAATGTCGGTCACGTGAGGAGTCGGAGAAATCGATGTGTGTACATGACAAGATGTATGAATGTAGAGGAAGCGAGAGAAGTATGTCAGGACAGAACAGTGTAACGGTCCATTCTTTCTGCCTACCCCTCCGGAGAGACGGCGTGATGGTTAGTTAGTTTTAGTGCTGTTCTTCCCGTTACAAACAAATTGTTTCGATGATAAAAGACACTTCAATAATTGCGTTATTTGATTCCTTCGAGCGTAGAAATTTTATGCTTTTTTATTTAATTTACTAGTTTTTAATTAGTTGCCATTTAATTTTTGGGTTTGATGGGTTATGACACCTCTTGGAGTTCAGCCAATCTACCTAACAATACGCAGAATATCATTCATTGAAAACATTCTCCAATTTTAGATTTTACCGCATATTATTTTTAAATATAAATCAACATATCGTCGCCCCAGAGCAATAGTGAGATAAACCAGTGCCATCTTGACAATATAACAAGCCATAATGTTCCTTTGATATTGTTTATGGTTTGACTTGGTGGAGGCCTTGCACTTATTTGAGTCTCCTAGGGCCTAGGAGACTCAAATAAGTGCAAGGCCTCCACCAAGTCAAACCATAAACAATATCAAAGGAACATTACGGCTTGTTATATTGTCAAGATGGCACTGGTTTATTTCACTATTGCTCTGGGGCGACGATATGTTTCTGTTTCAATGAAATAAATTGAACCAAAACGTAAAAAGAGTTATTGAAAGGTTATCAGTAGTCAAAATTTATATAAAAGTATAGGTAAAATAAATATATAGTAACTGTTTCCCTGTTACTTCCTTGTTAAGGAAACGGAGAGTAGTGAAATTTTATATAACCAGATAAATATTTTGTGGTAGAACTTTACTAAAGTCTCCTAGAAGTGTCGGGACGGCACGTTAGGTTAGATATTCGGAGCTTTTTTAAAAATTATTTTATTATCGTGATGTGCCGTTAAGGTTCTACCATAGTACTATGTATTTTCGCACTATTCCGACAATAAAAACTTTCTATAAAGATACGATAATTATATATATAAAAAAGTTTATATTTGTTATTAAAGTCTCTTGATAGAAGTGCAATGTAACTAATGGAAATAAGAATTAATATTTATTATTTCATTTTATTCTATGAATTATGATATATAATTATGACTGGTTTCGGGAGCTCTCGCAAAACTGGTTGTAATTGTAATATAATTAGTAGAATCAAATAAAATGTATTCAATTATAAAAATATATATATTGATATCTGAAACTGCACGATACAAGAATATTCACATTGGACAAATTCAACCTGCTCTCATTGAGGTGATACTTAAAATCTGGGTAAGAAAAGATATTGCCTTTTGGAAATAAAGGTGGTAATCAAATAATGAAACCGCCCGGGTTTAAATATCAAAACAGCAATACCCAATATCAATGACTGAGGATGAGATATTGAAATTCTTACTAGTAATAATTGCAGAAATTTGCGCTATGATTTCATTCCTATTTCTGGATTAATGAACAATAAAATCTATGTAAAAAGTTGTCAGTAATTTTAAAAATTCCAATTTCAACTAATGACCGCTTTTTATGATTTAATACCCCGTTTTTCCACTTTTTGCTTTATTTTTCTTGACATGTTTCAAAAGTTTTACATCTTCTTCGTCAGGAGAATGTTATAAACATGTTTTGTTGAGTTTATAACGTTCTCCCGATGATAAAGGTTTAAAACATTTTAAACATCGAGAAAAATAAACCCAAGAATGGAAAAAACGTGTTTTAATTTTTTTTTAATTCATCGTGGAATTCAACAGTGATAATGCCTTAAGTTTATCAAAAATGAATCATCACTGTTTGATTTCTATCGATGCAACTAAGATCAATTTAAAGTTAATTAAAACAGCTTTTTTTTTTCTTTTCTGTACTGCTTTTTCATTCATTGATTACAGTATGTACACTCAAAGCCAATATTATGAAACACAGTTTAAACTCATTATTTATAAGTTGTAAGAAACAGCACTAATTAAATTTTTGACATTTATTAGTGAGACTTTCTAATATCTCTAAATAAGTACATATTTGGTAAAGCCTGCAGGCATATTGCTTCTGATAATTACATAGCAGATTTATCTGAAGCTTAAAATGAGATTTCCGCTTGATCTCTGTCATGCCAATGATTCGTATAAGGAAAGAGAAGCTCTCATGTTCCCGCAAACGTGGAGGAAGCGGGAAGGGAGAAGACCGAAGCCCGGCTCACCGGTTCCAGCTTTAACGACTTGCCTTAACGACGAAGTAGCCACTTTTCACTAGGGTCGTCTGAGACCAATTTGAGTTGCCTAAAACTTCTGGTTAGTACAAAGTGCCAAACTTTATTTTATAATGTAACAAGTACATCAAGTAGGGTGTACCTTTAGGTATTGGCAACCTCTGGACTCATTCATATACCGCTGTATTTACCATTGAAGCAGGGCCACTTTATCTTGCATCGTATGATCCAACACGCTAATCGCTAGGTTTTCTTTCATTTTGGGGGCAATTACTCCGTTTGTTGCCAGAATCTCCAGCACTTCGAGAATAGCCCACCCTAACCCCTATAGTGCGGCTGGCTACATTTGCAGTCTAAAAAATTGGTTTCATACGACATTTGCAGCTCATATTTTAATGTATCTTATAAATCTTTTTACTTTAGTTCCTTACAACTGCATGTAATATTATGATGTACTTGGACTATCTGCCTTAACTGTAAATGTAATCGATCGCAGTTCGACCAATTTTTTTAAAGAAGCCAGTCGCACACTGGGGGCTAAATCCACTACCCATAGTCCCCCTGTCTATGTTCTGCGACATGTTCATTAATAGTGATACAACGATTGTTATTAAATTTAAAACAGAAAGAAACTTTACGTGTATTTGTAGATATCATTAACCATCTGGACTGTGTAGGGATCCTTGTATTTCAGCAGGGCTAAAACACTGAAATTATTCCGTATTTAGAACACATCAAGTTGAGTTAATAATTGAATAAAACATTTTTATTATTCTGTTATTTAAGTTGATGATTATTTTACATAATTACTGCTTATTCTTTGAACTCCATTTAACCCCTATTTTAACTACATTTGCAGCATGTATCTTATTAAACCTTTTCACTTTAATTCCTTACTACTAAATTTTGTGTAATATTATGATGAACTGGAACAATCCGTTTGAACTGCAAATGTAAGAGCGCTGCAGTTACCTTTTTTTTACTGTAAATAAAGCTAGCAGCGCTATGAGAGTTAAAATATAGGTTATAATGGTAGATAATTAATACGAATGATATGTAATGTCTGTTTTCTAGAAGTTTTATTATAATTTATGAGAATGACATGTTTCATCTGTTTTTATCAAATGTTTTTGATAATGCCTTAGACAGGGGAAACATGTCATTCACATAAATTATAATAAAACAGACTTTTTGATTTGTATTAATTTTTTATTATGGAATCTATACATCATTGTTTGAGAAACAGTATATAATGGATTTTAATCATTTCAACACTAAAACTGACATAAAACGATACAATTGTATGCATTAGTTAGTTAAAAGTAAAATATAATGTTCAGATTACTGTGTATCTGGATTAGATTCACCATTATTTGATTAATGGCCGTATTTAAATAATGTATGTCATGAACGTATTTTGTTAAAATGGTCTGCACAAAATTGATAGATGTACGAGGCAATATTGCGCTTTGATTGTAACCATTTAGGATATGTTTTATCCGTGTTTAAGTTCAGATCTCATTGGTATTGTAGCGCAAAGCTACATGGCATTCCTTAGGTCAATGTTCATTCCATAATAATAACAGATTTGTTTTTAAAAATGTCAAAAAAAAACAAATGAATTCTACAAAATTACGCCAGGATAATTTTTATTTATTGTCGCCTGTGTTCCAATCAGTGCTAGAATCTAATTAACTTTCAAAATGTTATCTATGGTTAAAATGGAATCCACACTAATTTTGATGTTAGTTTTCTACTCTGATTCCAATAACTTTCATCATAGCAATATGAAAACATATTATTTAAAACTAAAACAAATTCTCTAAACTTGGAATGTTCATTTACCTTTGATCTGCTATTCCCCCTACCTCACACTTAATACTGCTTTCCCAAGATCTCACCCAGTTCCCGTTTTGTATCCATTAGTTGGGATCACACCTCACAGCTCGCACCGCTATTATTACTGCAGTTTGGGCACTCCATTCGCATACGATTTATCTGCACAGAACAACTTTTGTAATCCCTCAACCAACAACAATAACCTGTATGGGTTATTGTTTCTATTCATTTGTTATAACAATAATAAACGATTCCTAATTTCATTTTTAATGATATGAAGATACTTTCCTAATATCCCTGGTCTCCCGTTGAACACATTAGAAGGGAAACGCAAAAATGGTTTCCCCTTGAAAGGTGTTTTAAACCCAATAATGGTTCATAAATCATACGCCACAAATCACACATAGTATATTATGTATTTTGATATATTAGACTCTATAGTCTACATATTTCAAAGAGTTACACTTCATCTTTATATTTTATAAATATACATTGCTCTCATTATCAAATTAAATACCTAATATTGAAGAAAAAAAAACTGTTTTCATGGAAATTATGATTATGCTTCTACAAATATTTTTAGTTTCGAAATGTTTTAACTTGAGTCTTCCTGCACTGTCAAAATGTCACCTTTCTAGAAAAAAATCTGTCTCTGAATCAGAGATTGAAAAATTGAGTGTAATACAAATTTGTCGGGATTAAAAAAGTTGTTCTGTACAATAATTAAACACATCCCCATCTTACAGATATTGTTTCATTAATATTGTAATTGAATTAGCAAAGTATTGATGTTTACAATTAAACATTTTTAAACTGTAAAACATGATTTGAACCCAATGTTTTGAAAGTGATATGATGTGTTGTTATTGTTATTGAGATAAGTTAAAGTTAGCATTTTATATAATGGTAGATGTCCGTGCACATTACATATAGCTTATCTTATTATAATTTATTATTCTATTTTACGCAGAAAATTCATTAAATATATGTATACTTGTGTGGATACATTCAAATTCTTGTGTATAAGTTCATCAGTTTGAATTAATTAGAATACCATTTTACAAACCATAGATAACCTAAATCAGAAAAAATAGTTTTGTGTCCTTAAATTGATATCATTGATATGTGTTTTTTTTTCTATGGGATGCTAATCTTAAAATATTTTTATATGACCTACTACTAGTAAACATCATATTTCAACAAATGGTTATGATATTTTGACTCCACCTTCAAAACAATGGGAAAAATGTATTTTATTTATTATTGTTTAAACATGTATATATACATTTTGTTTGTAATATTGTGTACATTTAAGTTAAAACATATTATATTTGTGCGATTTCCGAAATTTAAAAAGTGCCATTGATTGGTCAAAACTAGATATATTAAGTTTAAGCTTTTCTTCATTTATTAATAATTTTAACAGGCCACAAGAAAATTCCAAAATGACAATAATTTAAAGTGACTCCTAATAGTCTGTGTTCAAAGGATTTAGTTAATTTGTCATTCAAATTTTTCAGCTACAATTAGTTATGAAAACATAATTATCTTATACTATCAAGAAGAATGAATTGGTGGAGTCAAAGTCAAACAATACAAATGACAGTCAATTACTTATCTATTAATGAATGTAGAACAGATGCTTTGGAATTTAAAAAAAAAATCCACAGAGCATCAGCCCGGTAAATGAAAAGCAACAGTTTCGAGTCGTGCCGAAAGTGTCAGTGACTGTTTTTATAGAAATTCTGTTCAATAAGTGTATATTCTTTATTGAAATCATTTGAATGATTCCAACACGTATGCATAAAACCAATCAATATGGTTAATGTGATTTTTTTTAAATACAATTTTTTTTTAAAAATCTGTACTCCATCCAAAATGGCACTTTTTTGTTATTTTGAATAGTGTATTTCTTAACGACATCATTCTTCAGAATAATGTTTTGAAACAAAAATTTTGTAACAATTTTAACATCCTACAACATAAAATAGAACTGTTTTATAAAGCTTGCATTGATTCACTTTTTTATGAATTAAAACCTAGTTTTCTACACCTTCGAGTTAATTTTTCTCAACACGTTTCGAACATTTTACGTCTTCATAATCGAAAGAATGATGAATAAACTCAGTGTTTTAATTCATAAAAAATTCATCATTATGGATTTTCAGTGTTAAGGCATTAAGTTCATCAAAAATTACTTACTTACACAGCCGATTTTGTCCACTGTTGGACATAGGCCTCCCCTATAATTCTCTACAAACTTCTATCTTGCGCAACTATGTTTCTTCTATCTTCACGAGGTTTCTATTCCACTACCCTTCTAGTCCATCTTTGGTTTCCCAGTCTAGCCTTTCTTTTAGTTTGCCACCTTTTTGATGAACTCCGTTAATCCGACCTTCTACTCAATCAAAAATGAAGGAAACTTTATTTTATACGTAATCTTTGGCTATTTGGTGTTTAATTACAACCGTTTCTCTACTTTTAATACAGATTTAATTTCTACAGATTACGAATTAGATAAGAAAGCTGTAACATAAAAAATATAGTTTTCCGATAGATTGCAAGTGTGATATATATATAGTGTGAAATATATATTTTTTTTTCAATAAAATTGAGATTTTTCTGAACTGAGCTTTTTTACTGCGAGCAAAAGTATTTTTTTATTACAGTGTACGCGATATTGTGAACGGAAGAGCCCTCTACATAAGTATTTGAATGAGCTGGAGTTAGGTATAGGATTGCATACCTTTAAAAGATTGTCTTTACGTATACAAAGTAACTTAAGCGATGGAAGCATTTAACATTTTTAGAAAGTAAATACTTTTTATATATAATTACGTCCGCGTGTATATTTATGTCCGGATGAATGTCTTCTATATAAAATAATAATACTTATTTTCTCTATATATTGTCCTGAAATTTTTTAATATTTTGTTTTGGCTGTGATGCGTAGAGGGTATAGTCGATGGCTTGAGTAATGCACTCGTTTTATAGAGAGATTTAAAAACGTAAGTTACGGTGAGAAATATATTTATATATAATTATATATATTTTTTAATACTAACCTGTCAGTTTTGTAATATTACCCATTGATGAACTTGTAACTAGTCTAACAGAATGATTCTAAACCGTGGAAATTACTAAGATACAATTCTATTCAAGTGATAACTCACAATATTTGAAAATCCATTGTTACAATACTTTATAAGTTTTGGTTTATGCTTTTAATGAATTAAAATTTCTTTCTTCGCGAGGTTAAACATATTTTACAAAGATCCACAAATTGTTAATACAAATGAATACGTCTGTTTTCTAGAAGTTTTATTATAATTTATGGGAATGACATGTTTCGCCTTTCTAAGGCATTATCAAATGTCAATAATACTCGTACATTTCATAATATCTTAGAAAGGCGAAACATGTCATTCCCATAAACTATAATAAAAGTTCTAGAAAACAGATGTCTTCATTAGTATTTTATTGAGTTTTACATTATTGTTCAAGAAACAATAAATATTTACAAATTAAATTTTACATAATAGCTTTGTTGTCAGTTCGGTTCTATTCCTTCAAGGTCGTGTTATTTTCTTCCAAAAGGATTATTGCATATAAAATATTAAGAGAGTTTAAACCATCCATCATCAATAGAACTCACATACTTATTCTATATTCGCCTTCACTTTGTGTTTTTAATTCATATTTGGATAAATATTTAAAAAAACACTTATGATGTTCATGACAGTAAGCTGTCCTGGGATGATGACGTCCAGCCATCCCTCCATCTATTTGGTGGCCTTTCTGGTAATCTCTTGCTGCTGGGGTATTCATTTTTAAGAATTTTCGCAAGTCTCGCATCTTCGATTCGTTCAACATAGTCCCTCAAAAAGCGCTTTCTACTTCTTCCCCACCTCACTACGTCTTCAACACTCCATACAGACCTTATCTCATTTCTGATCCGATCTTTGAGAGTTCTGAAAAGACATTGAAAAGGTTTTAAGTCCTGGTTGTATCGGCATATTAAAACCGATAAAGATTTTAACACTTATGAAGAATGACAAACTAAAACATGCTTTTAAAATATATATGATTAAATTAAGTGTTGTGTTATAATTAGGGCTCGGATTTATATTTGCTAAAAAAGTTTTAAATATTCATTTATATGTGCCAAAATACGTTTTTATGTTCTCTAACCTTATATTTACTGTTCACTAGAAAAAAAAAACAAGATCTTATGTGACAAAACTATTTTTTGTATTGTACAATTACATATTTTTATATATTTTCGGGGGTATGAAACAGTCGATTTTTTACAAGAGTTTTATGTAGAACGGAAAACGAACTCTCAAACTAGTAAATTGTGCAATCATTGATCAAAAGAAATTTCCCTGAAATTATTATAGATTGTTCACCACAGGCGAAAATTTTCGTACTTTTTTTGCAACCCTTTGGGGAAACAAGTAACAAACCATTTTAGTATAAAACACCTCCAAAAAGTCTCCGGCTTTCAACATATAGGCTGCACAGTCTCATCAGGGTGCATATCTTCTCCGTGATGTCCAGTTTTACTTACCACAACAGTAACCAGTTCAAAAAGGAGACTACATACAATATGGACAAAAATATGCCATTTAATTGCTCTCACCCCGAGAACCCTGTAATATTCTTAAATATTCAATTAACCTTGAAATATGCTTTTATATTCCCTAATGACTAATGCTAAAGGTAGTATATAGATCTCAAAACACCAAAAACAGCGTATTTTTTAAAGCGAATCCCAGGAAAAAGTGTTTTTAAATATTTATTCAAAATAATACACACAAGCTTATACGAGTACATATAAATGATACTTTCTGTTGTTGTGTCTGAATGCCCCATAATATAACCTAACCTAACCTAACACTAATTTTGTTTAAAGGTATTTAAGGCATGATATTAGGTTTGATAAATTTATTAAGGATAAACCGAGTTGGCAACTGACTGAAATCGAATGAACGCCAGAATAACGAATAACAATGACGTATTCACGTTTAAACATATATTCATGAATGAAATTTAAATTGTTAAAATGTTCTACATAACTCTATTTACATTCGTCACATCACGTTTCTGTTTCTGCAGTCAAATATGCCACCGATAAACTAATTTATTCTCGACGTATTCAAAAACTTGCCCATTTATTTGCTGCATTTGTAAAAAGGTCAGTTTGTCTCTCATGTCTCCATTTCTATGCGTTTTCAGAGATCTCTGAAGTATTATGTGGAAATTTTTGTAATTAGATTTGATATAGGTCACATTTGATTTTCCCATTCAATTGATGACTATTAGATAGAAAAAATATTACGTAAGTCCCTTCCATTCTTGTATACGCATTTCTTATGTCAAATTTCACAACACTTATGAAAATGATTCAGTCTAAATTGTATATAGTCGGCATAAGTCACCCTTATCATCTAGTAATGCATACTTCACCATTTTATAATCTCTATTGAGTATCAAACATTGTGAGATGGCGTGTGATTTGACATCAAAGAGGAAATCTATTTTTTAATGTTGAAATCTTGACTCAGGTTGTACTCAACATTTTATAATATGTTCAATGTGTATGCAGCATGACTTTTTGAAATCATAGACTATTTGTTTTATAGAATGCCGTCAGTATTTAAAACAACAAAATTGGAGTTTGAAGTTAGAACCAAAAGCATACTGTAAATAATTCTGTCTGAGTAGGTCTGATACAAAGGCTTTAAATCTGTATAAAAATCTACAAATTTGATTTAACTTTGTCATTCTCCAAATGCTAGTAAAACAACTTAATGCAATTACTTCTATGTATAAAATTAAATATTCACGAATTCATCTAAAGTACAAAATGTTAACAATTAAGAATAAAAAAGAAACATATTTTTTTCTATAAAAATTGGGGATATTCTTGAGATTGTAGTGATTGTTATGTATAAACTATGTGTTAGATGCAAAGCTTGCAGGTTATGTATAGACGTATGATGTGAAGAGATCTTGTTATGGAATAGAAAGATTATATTTTGATATCAGAAATGCGACATAATTGGTCCAATATAGTTAGAGAATGCTAAAGCTTATTTTTCCCGAGTAGGGTGTCACTTTTGGCATTATCAGTAACCAAACTCAGTCCTCCTTGTGATAAATACACGCAGAATCTATACAAATGTTAAGTCCTTAGTTAAGTCTGTGGAATTCAAGGTGTGCTTTCACTGTTTAGGTACATGTTGGATGTCTCTCTGTTAAATGTCCAAACAGCTTGAAAAAGAGTTATGTATTAAATTTAAGGTTATCCTTTCAAAATGAAATATTAAGTTATGGTCAAATGAGTAAATGTGTAAATAATATAATACAAATATATTTGTATCTGGAGGTGGTTTGACCATTGCTCGATGGGGCATTTACCTTGTAACTATTCATTATTTGAAATAATAGGTGAAGATAATGTACTGTTTTATTTATAACAAGTAATACTTCATTATTTTTTACTGATTACACGATATATTTATCATTTAAGTTTAATATTGTTAGGTAAATCTAGCACCGTTACACTACTTATATTATCAATGTGGCAGACACATTAATACAATGACTTAACCTCAAAAGTGAAAGTTTAAATAAAGTTAATTGTGCCACATTGGTAGTGTTGTACGTGGATGGATTGAACGAGATTATCTCCATTAGTCACGAGGTGACTGAATCAATATTTGGTCTGTTTGCACGGATTATGGAAGAAGTTCAGGCCCAACCGAGACTAGTGCCTTGGGGCCGAGGGCGAGAGGGAGGCGAGGAGTTCTGCACTGACCGACGTGTCTATGTTATATTTGTTATATTCTATAAAGGTTGTAAATACCCTGTATGCGAGTGCCATTGTCCGCGGACAGGTGATGTTACTATATTGTTGTATAATACAAAACCCAATAATAAACTCTTGTACATAACTACCCTTTCTTTCAATTGCAATTCCCACGACCCGCATTTTTAACAAATTGACTACCACGGTACTTCTACATTGAGGATTCCAATGTATAAAGCCAATTTAGGTACATGTAGCATTCAGAATAGCTTCATAATATTAAAAGATCTCCACTGGCCCAAGTCTCCTGAAAGAATCCAGTATAAACCTATGCTGTACGGTTTTTAAAGCTCTTCATGGAATAGCACCCCCTTATAACGAGCACCGTGAGAGCCGGTTGCCTAGCATGGATTGGACACGTATGCCGAGCCAGAGAAACCAGAGCAACGACCCTGTACGCGTCTAGACTGACTGGAGTAAGACCTCTGGAAGGCCTAGACAGCGCCTAATGGATCTGGCTAGGTTGGGCGAATCGGATTGCTGGAAGCAAAAGGCGCAGGATCGAGGCGCTTGGCGGAAAATCATCAAAGAGGCTAAAACTCTTCAAGAGTTGTATGGCCAAAGGAAGTAAGTAAGTTCACGGAATAGCACCAGCTTATATATCTGAACTTTACATTACTGATAGCCCTAACCTGCAGCAATCTACGCTTCGGTCAGCAAACCCCTCGGCAATAGGCAGATTAGTTAAGCCAAGATTAGTGGCAGGTCCGCGGGCCTGGAATATGCTCCCTGCACACCTCAGATGCATTAACAATCCAACTGATTTTGGAAATCTAATATAAAAATATCACATAAAATATAAACAACTATTATCTGATTGCTGGTATCAGATGCAGCTCTTATGACTAAAAACGTTGTGCTAGTGCCCTTGAGGTGAGTTATTCACGTAAACGCCGCTATACAAATTAGCCTAATTATTATTATTTACTATTAATTTATTTATTTTTAAAGTACGCCATTTTGTAAAACGACCCTAAGGGCGCACTAGGAAAAGACTGGCTGAACAGTGTTAGTCTGCAATGTCATAACACAATGCACACCTTTACATGCTTAGTACGAGTGTTCAGATATATATAATAAAGCGTGATAATCTCAAATGACACAGATCAGAACATTTTATGTCTCGATATAAACTTTGATGAGCTCTCATTGCCCTTAATGTCTGAAGAGCCGGCTGCAGCATTGATTCAGTCACCTAAACTCGTGCAAGGACAGCTGTTTCTCAAACAATCTCTTCATCTCGGAAGACATTTCTGAAGAAGCATGGCACATAACTTACCTTTATAAATGATATCAAATGTGAATTTGAATTTCAACTAACGGGGATTTCTTTGATTCCCGAAAAAATATATATCAAGAGCACAAGTGTATGATAAGTGTCAGCCCTGCATTGCGACGCATTTTGGTTGAACGACGAAGCTTTTTTAAAATCAATGTAATATGGATAATTCTTGACAATATGTTGCATCTTATTATTTCAACATGGTGTCAAGAGATGTAACTATACATTAAAAATATTAGTGTAGTGGCTGCCCTCTCATAGACCTTAGTTACTCCCGAACACCTCAGTCAATAAATGCACTAGCTACAGAACTGACGTGTCTTTAATATCACTCCCATAAAAGTGTTCCCCACACACACATAGTATACCTAACGTATACCTAAATTAGATGATTTAAAACAGTCAAACTTGGCTAGATCAGTGGCGGTACTCCCATAGAAGCCCGGCTTGCGTAAGAAATTTTGAATCAAAACCTCTTTTGACTTACAGAGGTTCAGCTCTTGTGGCTATTCCTCTTACATCTGATGGGAACATTGTTGGAAGGTGATTTGGCGGATTGTTGGTTTATGCGGGAGCATGATTACTTAGATTTGGGGGGTTTGATTCAAAATTTCTTACGCAAGCCGGGATTCTGGGCTTCTATGGTAGTACCGCCACTGGGCTAGATATTTAGTGTTAAAATAACGCGTCTATAGACATGGCCGGCCTCCCGTGCACGGGATTATAGACCGTCGAACGAATTGTAATGGCACTCAAGTGGTGGAGTGCGGGCAAATCAGGAAAGTGGTTTAAAGAGCGTGTGTAAGAAAAAACAATGTAAAATTTTGTTGTTTTAATAATGAATAATATAAAAGCACACAACATTGCGGGAATGAAGTATTATCACAAGGAATTTAATACTGGTCCCCTAGAGGTCCGACTTGAGATCGGCAAGGAGGACTTTCTCTCCCGGTTTGAAGGCCGGCATCCCGAGGTAGGGGCAGCTGGCACAACGGAAGGCATCACCCAAATAGCACTGCAAATTTTAAAATACCAATAAATAATAAATAAATTAGGAGAAAATTACAAATCTTAAGAAAGAACCTGGCGGGAAGCTGGCAAAAGGATGAAAGTAGGATAAATGACGCAGAAATGAGATCACTGAGAAGAATGTGCAGAAAAACCGTGTACGATAGAATATCAAATGACGAAATAAGGAAGAAATGTAAGGCAGATGATTGCATCCTAGCATAGGAAAGAAAGCATTTTTTTTTCAAAGTACATAAAAAAAATCCCATAAAAGCAAAATAAATAAAAATCAGTTAAATGGTTTGGACATATGGAACAAATGAATGAAAGAAGAATTGTTTAAAAAAAAAAATTACATCCATGTAATGCAAATGGAAAAAGAAGCCAATAAAACTACCAGGTTAAATTTGTTTCTTGAACAATGATGTAAAATTCCATATTAAATAATTAATATAAATGAAAACGTCTGTCTTCTAGGAGTTTTATTAAGTTTTATTATGGAATGACATGTTTCGCCGTTCTAAGGCATTATCAAATGTTTACATGTGGTAATGCCTTAGAAGGACAAAACATGTCATTCCATAAAAAAAACTGCTAGAAGACAGACATTTTCATTTATATTAATTAAAACATTAAAGGTCCAATTGGCATCCCAAGAACTAGCAAAAAAATGGAATACTTTGCTGCAAACCAATCCCTAGGATGAAAATTAAAAAAAAAAAAAAAGAGCGATTAGATTTAAATATTATCACTTTTGGCTCATAACTGTTGTCAATTGAAACAAAAACCTATGAATACTCCATTTTGTTGATTTCAAACTCTCGTTTCGAGGTGTGCGGAGACAACAAGACACCACCGCGCGGACTATTACAGTCCGGTAATGGAGAGGCTGAAAAGTGTAGATTTTGTGGTATATGTATCAGAAATATATCTCACGCTTCCGCAAGAAGACTTGGGCTCCTCCTTGGTCTCCCCCCGCAGCTCCTCAGCCAACCCGCAGCTGCAGTCCGCACACGCCTTCCTTTTCCCCGTGGTACTGCACACTAAAAACAAAAACATTCTGTGTCATTCAAAAAGATACACATCAGAATAACTAACCACCACGCCATCTTCCGTAGAAGATGGACTGCTACACTTCTCTGTCCTGACATACCTCTCGGGTTTTCTATGCATTCATACAGCGAGTATACACGCATGTTGATTCTTCCGATTCTAACATGGCATACCTTTAAAAATTTGATCAATTTAGTCATCAAATCAAATCAGTTTATAAACTCAACCGATATTACAAACAACATAAATGTTTAAGGCATTGAGTCCAGGTAAAATATTATATACATACAACATAATACCAGGAACACATGAGAGATGGTTCGACATTAGAAAGACAAGATACTCTCTAAAGTTGAGACTATTTGTCTTCTGAACGTACTTTCACTAATATGAAAGATGTCGATCTCCGAGGGGACAAAAAGACCAACATCCTCCAGCATGCTCGAGTTCTCGATATAAACGGGTTACGAGATGGCCGTCTCTTCCTCGACTCTGTAATCTGTTAATCTATTTCAAGGTAGTCAATCAATAATATAGAAAAGAAAAGAAAGCGAAGACCCTCTGATATTTCACACCGATCCACTGTGCGGACTATTGTTTTGATTCTGATGTGTAAATGGTGAATCCATATTTTGTCCATTGTTACATATTGGCGTAGGAAAAAAATCATGCAAGTTGTAATGCAATGAAAAAATCAAAGAATAACTAACTAACACCATCTCTCCAGAATGGTAGGCTGAGAGGATGGACTGCCACACTATTCTATCCTGACATAACTCTAGTATCTCTTCTATATTCACATACAGAAGGCAATAAATCAAATCAGTTTATTAACTCAACAGACATTACAAACAACATAAATGTTTAAGGCAATATAATGTTAATTAATAAATGAAAACGTTCTTGAAATAAAATCACTCCCTTCTGCAAAATCTCATCAATTTCCAATACTCTACCTCTGAGGGAAGTGGGATCAGGTTTCTTCAAGTCATCATCATCCAAAAGGAGATTGGAATCTATGACATCATCATCATTGGCAGACACACTCCAAGCAGATTCTACGTCTCCATCCAGCTTCCAAATCTTTTTTGCACCTAGCTTCATTGAGGATCCCATCTAGAAGTAAGACAAGAACATTTGTAGCCATAAAAGCATTGTAAGACATACTTACATACATACATTACGGGGCCGGCAAATGACATAGAAACGAGATCACTGAAAACACGATGAAATAATGAAGAAACGTAAGGCAGATGATTGCATCCTAATTAAAATTTAAAAAGGATCACTTACTTAGATGGTTTGGACATATGAAACGAATGAATGAGAGAAGAATGAAATATGTCGGCCAACGGCGCAGTGCTCGTATTGCCAGAGACGAGATATCTCAGGAGAACTTTTGGTGACGTATTCTTGCGACGTATTGACTTGTATTGACAATATGGCATAAAGGGAACACACACTGACGTCTGTTTTAGTTATCCTGAAATATTTTATCAAGTTTCCAAATACTTTTAACCGATATATCGGTAAATTTCGAAAACTGTTCGATATGAAAATTTGAAACTGGTTTAACTTCAAGAAAAAACTATAACAATCGATGCGGGATATAATATTTCGTAAGTAAATTATAATTTTTCGTAAGTAAAAACACAGCAAAAAAAAAATCAGCCTGATGAGCACTGCGGAGTGATTTATTTGCTGCTATGAAAAGGTTGAAGAGTTGTATACAAACTCTACATTAACTGCCCTACCTACGGGTAATTTTCCGAGAAACGTGCAAAAAAAATGTCCTTTTTTTATTTATTAAATTTAATTACGTACTAACTATATTATTTTAAATTACAAAACGTCAAAGACTCCACTTGTAAAACTATCATACTTGTGAAGACTTGTACTCAAGTGTTGTTGGCACATGTGCGTATGTGCGTATAACGGTTTGTACATTTCAGTTAAATTATTTTTTCGTAAGCGCGTACATGATACCGGATAGCGCAGAATGGTACGGTCATAGTGTGCGTATCACGTAAGTTCACATTCTTAGGGTCGTTAAATGATAAATATGAATTCAAACATCAGCTTTCTAGAAGTTTTAATATATTTTATGATAATGACATGTTCAGCTTACCTAAGGCATTATATAGGTGTTTTTTTAGAGGTATACAATACATATTCAAAATTTAAAAAAAAACACATTAAAATAATGTTAACGTCTATGATATTGGCTTTATTAAATAGATAATTTTATGACATTATTGTTTAAATATGATTTCAGACATATGAGCGCCACGGCTAGCTCGAATGTC
This sequence comes from Lepidostoma basale, assembly GCA_022606425.2. Lineage (NCBI taxonomy): Eukaryota > Metazoa > Arthropoda > Insecta > Trichoptera > Lepidostomatidae > Lepidostoma > Lepidostoma basale. The sequence continues at coordinate 95,520 of JAHDVF020000390.1, read as the reverse complement.
TGAAATCTTGAAATTAAATTTTCGACAATTGTCGCCTTTGTGGATGCATATTATCCACTAGAGTGTACGTGGTGCGAAAACGATCCATGGTCTTCCGAATAACTTGCTCAGATGGACGATTATGTCGACCATAAAATGGATGTAGTGCACGATAAGTTTGGCAAACCGAACCATGATTTACAAAAAAATTGCACAATTCGCAAGCGCTGTTCTGATGTCAGTCTATTCATGGTGAAATGGCAAAACGTACTGACTACAAATCAACTGTCAACTGTCAAATTGCCAGTCTGTAGAAACAATGTTGCCAGTTTAAAAAACAAACATCTAAAAAAAAAACACTCCTATGTAACGTAGCAAGAATCAAATGCGTTGTTATTTATATACCTGAGTTAATGGAACTGGTTAGGGTGATGAAGGTTATTGATGTGGCTTAATATGTTAAAACAAATATGACACAAAAATACCAAATTATAATGTGTGAAAAAAGTGTGTTTAAAACAAAAACGGCAAATGTTAATAATAAGAACTAACCTCAAAATTAGGCTTCTTGCACAATATTTCATCACCATTTTCTTCCACATCAATAAATCCGTTCAGTTTAAGATTTGTCTTAATGCCTTCAGATTTATCTTGCAACACGACCAATCCTCCGGGTTTCGCCACCTTCAGTATTACTGCTAACAGCTTCCCGTCATGTTCAACCGAGTGTGGAGGGATTATATTTGACAAAACAACGTCGAATTTTGATTCACTTTGAGAACCTTAAAACAATATAAACCGCATTGGAAAATTACACAAAGGAAATGTACATATTGAAAATTCCAATCACTGAGTACTTACTATTCAGCAGCCGTTCAGAATTTTCTAGAGAAATGTTTCCGTCTCCGACAATTGCTTTAGCTTTGTTTACAAAGTTTTCAATATCTTCGGGTTTCGATCCAATCCAGATGACTAAAACTTTATTCCCAGCAGTTAGCCTCTCCATTGTAATAATTTTCTGAAACAACCGAATTAACTATATTTTTATATAAATTTATCAACAATCCGATCTGACAGGTCGATAACGTCAGAGATCATAGATATGAGCATAAACAGGCGCAGAATGATAAGTGTAAAACTATTTACCAGGGTGCAAGAACATAGATAATATTTGCAACATGGAGCTATTGTAGGCCGTTAGTATGAGTCTCGTGCCGTGATCTCGTATTTTATTTCGATTATAAATCTTAAATACGACTACGATCATATTATTATTCCTTATATACGTGTAACAAATATTTTAATATACCACATTTGTGTTTCCGCAGCGCCGGTATGTCAATTTTACTTTTTCCTCGTGCCAGGCCATTTGTAAAGTATTTATATGCATTTCCTTCAGTGTGCTTACATTATAAAAGTACTAGTAACATATTGAACGCACATTGAATTGTATAAAATAGTTTGTGTACAATTTTGGTACGTAAAATGTTCAAAATAATCTTTCGATATAACCTCAAAATTCATAATATTTTAACTTCAAAATTTGTAGCACAGAAAGCTCAAAATACATAATAACGGGGTGAAAAATGAATTTATTGAACTCATTCACTCCCGATCTAGAGCAACTTCCCAACATTTGCCCATGTGATTTGCTAATGTTAACATTATATTATATAAGATGTGCTCCGGGATGTATTATGATATGAGATTGAAACCAATATTTACTATTAAAAATTACATTTATTAAAACAACAAAAATTATACACTGAAAAAGATAACTTAAGATCTAAAGAAGACTTACATGCTATTCGCTGTTCAATGAATTAAAACTAACGTAGACTACAAGACGACCATACACGCCACGAGGAAGGCGGTGATCTACGACGAGGACCGACGCTGAGGACTGCCAGAGGCTACACGGCACAGAAGGCTACCCGGCGTCCATTTCTATCTCCCGGGCTGCAAGCATCACGCGGATGATGGACCGCGGAGGGCACGGGTCTCTAGCATCAGGTCCTAATGGTGATAATGGCCCTTCATGGGCCCTGTACGAAGTTGTTTGTCAGCTGGCGCGGGCGCTGTTGCTGGCACCATGCGGCACGTATTCCGCGATCTCTTTCTCATTCAGATTATCCCCCCGGCGTTCGACCGTCCGTCGGACCGGGAGAGATGTTGCCTCGCCGGGGTCCGGGGTGTAAGACAGCTCCCTCGCTCCTCGAGCCTCACAAACTTCCCAAAAGCCCGCAGAGTGGGGGTTGAGATCACTCGGGTGGAATCCCGCCCCCAAAGTGTTGCCACTCACAAAATTGTCACTTACAACTATTTTTGTTTTTCACTATCTTAAATTATTATCACTAAATATAATTAAACTTAACTAAGATTCATCATGTTTATTATTTGTTTCGAAAAATTCCCGATATTGTTACCAAATTTGTCCGACATTTGACAGCTGTCAGATCGGTGGACCCAGAGTTATAATCTTAACATTGCGGCTTGATAAACATAGATTCAAAACGGCATTGATATCTATGATTTGTTTTGACATTAAGAAATCTTTTATCTATGATAATTCGTGTCGAAAAAGTCAACACTCACTTGCTTGTGATGTTTGCACTCCAGCTGTATGGACTGTGATCTTTCATACTTCGGCTATTGTGATTTACAAATAATGTAAAAATATTGTCGTATCGGCATGTTTGTACAGGGAACTCGAATATAACAAATATGAATTTAGGCGGCACAATTAGGCTCAATCGCACGGGATTGATCCTCGCGGTCATTATCGGCGTTGTAATATTATTTATACACTTCAGTAGGTATAAAAGTTCGTACGAAGAAAGTGAGGAGAATCTCGTGAATTTGAAATCGTTATTGGTGGGAGCCATCGAGGCGGCCGAGTTAGGAGGGAAAAAGGTGATCGCAGGGACGAAAGGGGAGTTGAAGGTTAGGATTAAAGGGAAGACTCAGGAGGGGGTGAACGACCCAGTGACCGATGCGGACTTCGCCTCTCACTGCGAGATGTACGGAGGGTTGGCACGAGCCTTCCCCAACTTGCACATCCGCTCGGAAGAGGATGTGGGCTCCTCTTGTCCTCCGCCACCGGCCTTGGCATTAGTCGCCACCGGCCCCTTGGAATCCCTGCCTTCCGTACATGTCCACCCCGAGGATGTCACGGTGTGGATTGATCCTTTGGATGCCACCAAGGAATACACAGGTAGAATATTTTTCTGAGTGAATTAAATCATTTTTGTCAGATCATTTAACATGGATAAACAAATCGTACATTCGTTAAAACAAGGGCACCATTGCACATTTTGTAATTTTTCATTAGAGACATTTTAAGATTTTTGAAGAATAATATCGTGTTATTCTAGCTATATTGATCATACACTATCGCCCTCTGACTAAATGAGACAGAACTTAATGAGCGACTTTGTTCCTCCAGATAAAGGGATGTTTTTAAAATACATTGGCATACTTAACTCATTTTGAGAATTTTTAACAATTATGCCCTTGTCTTACCTAAGGTGCGAAATATATTAAACTTTATCATGTACTAATTACCTGTTTTTTATGTTTTGTAAGAATAACCCAATATTAACCCCCGTAGTGCGGCTGACTTCATTTGCAGTAAAACAAAATTGGTCTCAAACTCCGGTTGGCTACATTTACAGCACAAATATTAGTCGCATTTCATCATAATATACACAATTTAGTAGTAAGAAAATAAAGTAAAAATGTTTATTAGCTAACTAACTAACTAACTAACCATCACGCCGTCTCCCCGAAAGGGTAGGCAGAAAGAGTGGACTGTCACATTTTAACCGATGTGGCACTCCATCCTTCTCTTTTCGCTCCGCGGGAGATGCGGTGTGATGGGTTGCGAACCTCATCGCCACCAATAGGCATGATTAGCTGTTTAAATAAAAACACTGTGATAGAATATCACAATTGTTAGAATCATCAGGTGTTAAAATCAACTAAAAATACAGTTAATAATGTTGAAATATCAAAGTGTTTCCGCTAAAACAATTGATTATCTAAAAATGTTTATAAGATACATTCAATTATGAGGTGCAAATGTAGTCTGCAGCAGTTTGAAACAATTTTTTTGGACTGCAAATGCATTATAAACCTTTTTACTTTCATTTTAGATATACTTAGGCATTAAAACTGTGGAATTCCATAACGATGATTTTTTTATAAATTAAAATGCGTTTTTTTCCATTTTTAAGTTTATTTTTCTTGACATGTTTCGACCTTCATAATCTATTATTATATATCAGGGCATGGAAGTTTATTCAACATTCGGAGAACGATATAAACCTAGAAACATATATAACATGTGTTAGTTAACTTAGGCAGAGTACCAGGGACATAACATTACAAAGATCAAGGGGTTAAATTTGGAAAATGATTTTTTGAATGGAAGTTTTGAGTTGAGGGTGATTTATTACTCTAAAGCTATTGATTGAGTAGAGTAGCAGTTCATATTTTAAGACAAAACCAAATGGCCATTTAATGAAAAATACCTTTTACACAATTCAATTTTTAAACTAAAGATCCATCTCACTGTTTTTATGGTGGTACGGTAGAAATGACAAAATTATTTAAAAAGTGACACGTTAACTTACATGCCCCGATATATATGAACCTTCGAAACATGTCGAGAAAAATAAACTCAAAAGTGGGAAAAACAGTGTTTTAATACATTAAAAATTGCCTTTTTACTTTAGTTCCTAGTAACAATAATATTCATTAGTTATAATTCAACAATATTTTGACTTTTGTGCCATCTTAGACTCCATGTACCAGTTTGTGACGACGATGGTGTGTGTGGCGGTTAAGGGGGTGCCGATTATCGGGGTGATCCACCGTCCCTTCACGCAACTCACGTCCTGGGCCTGGCTGGCGCAGAGCTCTTCCCAGGACCTCCAGCTCACCCCGGTACCCATTCACATTATTCTACAACTATTTACTAACTAACCGCCACACTGTTCATTCCTAACGTACTTCTCTCGCTTCCTCAAATCATAATAAAACTTCTAGAAAACATAGGTTTTTGTTAGTATTAACCCTTTGGTTTTATTAGCGGCACTTTTGGGATACATTTAACCCATTGCAACACAAAGCCGGCCAATCGCTGGCCAAGGTCACGTTGTCGCTGATTCACTAGGTCAGCGATTCGCCAGTTTGTCTTTGAGGTTATTTTTTTTATATAAAAACTTATAATTTTATTCTTATAAATGGTATATTTAGAAATCAATAAGCATATTTCGGTTATTAATTTTATAATAAAATATAATAATCACTGTTGATTTCACATTATTTATTACAAAATATTACAATATTTTAACATCGTCCAATACCTACAAAATGGCAGAATGCGCTCATAAACAAACCAAATATTAGTGATTCTGGTGATTTTACGCCTTCGAACAATGTTTTGGAGCGTTCAAATTTCGCTTCCTTTCCAATTATGCGGAGATACTCCAAGGGTTACAAGAAGATATTTTTTTACTTGGCAGACATGGCATTATTCAATACATATGCGTTGCATAAAAATATTTTCCATGTAAAAAGAGTTTCATACGGTGACTATAGGATTGATGTAGCTGAGAGAATTTTTGAGCACATTACCCTGCCATCATACAAGCGCCGTGGAAGAGTTTCAGGAGGAGTATGCCCGTTGCGGCTACAAGCATTGCAATGGGCACACTTTCCTAGGCAAATTCCACCAAATCCAGTCAAACAAAACCCATCGAGATTATGCAAAATGTGTTCCTTGATGAAAAAGAAGAGCGAATCTCGATGGGAATGTGAGAAATGTTTGGTGGCTCTCCACATCGTCACCTGAGAGTAAGAAGGTTCCAACTGTCAAAAGTAAAAAGCTGAGAAAAATTAAGTCAAAGTTTTGTTGGTTTCGAGTGTGTATCTTGGAATAAAAGGGTTCCATCTGAAGCAGATGAAACTCTTTTACCGAGAAGGGTGTAAATTTTCTGGCGACAGTTGGAATAATAAAATTGTAAGTGTAAATGAATCCTTCTTCAGTGAATCATGTGTTTTGAATAATCAGATGGAACTTGATTATTTTCGTAACATCAAAATGATGATACTATTACATGTTTTTTTTTAATTGTACGTATACTCGTAGATAAGGTTAGTAAGAACCATTTTCACGAAAAAAAGCCACATATGAAATTTTGTTTGTTGGAACCCTCTTACTCTCAGGGGACGACATGCCAGAATGCTTTAAAGCCTATCACACCCTTCCAAAACTACCTGGGGATGAGCCATAATGATCTAGCTTACGAACAAAAAAAAAATGCTTTTATGTTTTACCATTATTATTTTGTGTGAAATTTAATCTTAATGTTATTGTAATAAAAAAGGGGTCAAAATTAATTACTGTGTCGTATTAACAAATGATGTCTCCTTATGCAATGTAATATCTCCTTATGGTGCAATGGGTCAATCTATAAATTATCTTTTAAATCGAAATATGATTATTTTATTAAATATTTATACAAATCGTAAATAATAATGTATCACTGACTCACTCCCTCACACTCTGTCTAAAATGTATATGATTCTTTTATAAATCATGACTTTGATCTATCAGATTTGATATTTCTCGCTGGTGTAGCCAAAGCCGATATATCAGATTTTGGCAACCAAATGGTTAATAACTCACTTATAATAATAACTAGAATATGTGTCAATTTATGAATTTTCTATTTGCAGCCTACGGGAGATCATAAGCAGAGTCCGCATGTGGTAGTGTCCATGTCGCACAAGGGGGCCGTGAAGGCCTTGGCCTCAGCGGCGCTGGGCCCCGCCAGCACCCTCAGCGAGGCAGCCGGAGCCGGGTACAAGGTGCTGGAAGTGGCCCAGGCCCGCGCCGACCTCTACCTGCACATCACACACATCAAGAAGTGGGATGTGTGCGCGGGCAATGCCATCATCAACGCCATGGGCGGGAGGATGACCACGCTGAAAAATGAAACGCTCGACTACTCGTTTGATAGCCAAGATGTCAATAAGGACGGTCTCCTAGTTGCCACTCAAAATCACGACTATTACATCGGTAAAATCATGGCTTCTAAAATCAACACCATTTAGTTTCAGTTTACGAGTAATTCATTTCAAATTATTAAAATTCATTCTTCTTCTTCTTTCTGTGCCCTGTCAGGTCTCCTTAACGTTGACTATCACCTTTGAGTTGGCCTCATGGTGATGACCTGGGGAAAAATATCCAGAGTGTTATCCCCTTACCTTCTCTGGAGGATTTTCTGTCGGGGTTACCTTCCCTTAGCTGGGTGTATCCAGTTTTATGGCGCTGGAAGCTCACCATTCGTCATCTCTCTATCTGCTTTAGCACTAAGTAATATGTGCCACATTACCCGGGGTTCGCGGGGTCTTTAAAAAGACCTCTCATGGACGCTAGAGAGTTGGACTTGATAGTAGTGTTGCTGTTGTAAATGCAACATGGCGCCTTACGACATCTTGTAGAGGCATATTTTCCAGCAAAACATACCCCATCGTAGCCCTACTACCCTTTTGAACCCCATTAAATTAAAAATATTAAATACTAAAGATGTCAACTTGGGACATCAAACCAGGTGCACGAAATAATGGGCCGATATTAAATACATTAGAACTAGGTAGAATACTTCATAAAACTAGACATTTTTGCCAATTTAATATTAATTCGTAATTATGAAAGATGTCAATCTAAGTGATAATGTTCAGCAGTCCGTGGTGATATTTAATACTGAAGATAACATGAATATTGTGTAAGTTTTATTATATTTTTAGAATGACATGCATTGTGTTGCAAGCGTATTATCAGATAATTAATACGAATGGAAACGTCTGTTTTCTTTTTTAAATAGATCTGACAATCTGTGACACAGAAATCATGTGTTTGTCGGATGATGAGGTCCAGCTATCTCTCCACCTCTAAGGTGGTCCTCCAGGTGGGCGGTGTCTAGAGGGGATTTCATAAGCGGCTGTATATGCAAGTCTGTCCCCATCCATTCGAGCTACATGGTCCCTCCAGTATATATTCTTCTGGATCTACTGCACTAAATGATATCCTCTATTTCGCAAGTTTTTCTTTTGTCTGCGTTGCGGACACAATCTCGGAGAGTTTTTCCAGTAATTGATCTTAGGACCTTCATCTCCGATGTTCTTAGTAGACCCTTGGTTCGCACAGTGTCGGCCCGCGTCTCTACAGCGTACGTCATGATAGGTCGCACGCATGTCTTATAAATTCTAATCTTGCTGTTGATACGCACGTGCTTGTTCTTCCAGACCAGATTCTTCAGACACCCTGACACGGCAGAGGGGCTGTTTCCCCCCCCCCCCACTTGTATTTATTTATTTTTAACATATTATTCGGATATAATATAATATAATAAAACTTCTAGAAAACAGACATTTTCATTTGTATTAATTATTTAATTTTACATCATTGTTCAAGAAACAATTGGTTATTGATATATCAATATGATATGGAATAGAAGTTAAAGCCGATACCAATAGGATTAAGAACCTTCTTAGAGTAGCAGAAATGCGAACCCTACACTCCATCGCAGGCAAAACTCTCACAGATCGGATCAGAAATGAAACAATAAGGTCTGTTTCTGGTGTTGAGGACACAGTAAAATGGGGAAGAAACAGAAGGCACTTTTGGAGAGACCATGTGGACCGCATGGAGAATGCATAAATTGTTAAAGATGAAAATCCAAGCAGCGAGACATTACCAGGAAGGCTGCCAAAAAGATGGAGAGATAACTAGACAGCTCACCGTCATAAACAGGTCATACAACCTAAATTAAAAAGAGGAAGATTTATTCTCTTGTGATCATGATCTAATAATCTATGCATTGATTTATACTCTTGTGATATTGGTCCATGTTGTCCCAAATTGACGTCCCAAGTATTGTAATATCACTCTGTAAATAAATGATCGAAATATTGAAATTAAATGAGTGTAGGTTAGTTGCATTGTGAGCAATAGAGATACTTCTTCTTCTTTTAGACCTTTGGTCTGTTCCTGTAATCAGGCTGGCCTCTCTTGGGAGGTCGACTCCCAGATATCCCTCCATCTCTTTGGCGGTCTTCCGGAGATGGTAGCCGGCAAGAATCTGATACGCCGCAGCGTGTGGGATTCTGGAGGGATCCATCCTCTGCACATGTGCATTCCAGTATCTTCTGCGTTGTCTGCCCCATCTCACGACATCTTCCACCTTGCAGATTTCGCGGATAGCCATGTTCCTCACCCTATTTCGAAGAGTCTTTCCTGCTATCATCCTCAGCATCCGCATCTCTGCCACCCACACTTAAGCCTTCGTTCTTGTGGTATCCGCTCTGGTCTCAATGCTATATGTCAGTATAGGCCTTACTCAGGTTTTGTATATTCTGATCTTACTGTCAGTCCTCATATACTTTTCTTCCATATGATCTCCTTGAGACAACTTGATACCGCCGAAGCCTTGTTGACTTATCCCATTATTTCATTGACAAGATCATTTTGACTTAGTAGATCCACTCCCAGATATCTAAACTTCGCAACCTGTTCCAGCATTCTGTCATTTATGGATAACCTGCATCCTAAGGGTTCTTTTGAGAATGTCATGGTTTTTGTTTTCTCAACTGAGATCATCAAATTGAAGTTGGCGACCGATGTCTGGAATCTATTTAAGAGTTTTTGCAGTTCATCTTCCGACTTTGCTATCATTGCAGCATCGTCCGCGTAGCATATGACGCTCACTACATCCTTCCCTATGCTGTATCCCAAACCATGTGATGTGACATGTATTTTATACTTACGAAATATAGAGATACAATTAGCGAAAATAACTAATTATTACGAGTACGAAAATGAAATCTTTTAGGTATGGGAATACTGAGTATTATCTTCACCAAATATTGTATGACAGAGTCCTGACTCTTGACACAGACTTAAATTTACAGTTGAGTTATTTTACAAGAGCCCAATTTTATTTTACACATGTCAAAACTATTAACTGAATAATCTAAAATAACTGCAAATCAGCACCGATAATAACACTTTATAATACTCTAGCAAGGTGAAACTTATCACACCAATAAAATATAATAAAACTGATGTTTTTAGCAATATTAAATACTTAATATGCTTATGTAACTGCATTTGATTTGTAAATATATTTTGTTTGTTTGTGATATATTAAATAGATATTTACCTATCTTATATATTGTGTATAAAACATTAGATTAAGATAAAATAGCATTTTGTACATAGTTCTCTTATCAAGGTCTGGATTTCGTCCCATCTCTTCCCCGGTGGGTTGACACAGCAATCTGATCGCGATGAATAGTATCATCAAGTACTTTAATTTGGTGTAGATCGTACCATGTGTCAACTCGGCTGAGTAATCTTTAGCTAGATTTTAAATTATTTACTAGAAGAAAATATTTTACATGTTACGAACTGTTGATTTTTTAATAAAAAATTTATTAGAGTTTTTATTATTTTAATTTACCTGTATTGTGAACTTGGAAATCTAAAAAAATGTATTTTATTCTTACGAATATGGTGACTGATGGCAGTACGTAGTGGGGTTCTATTATAATCCTTATGTAAGTGGAGCTTGAAGCTGGCAATTGAAGAATAAATACTGAAGAAATGAGATCACTAAAAAGAATGTGCAGAAAGACGATGTGACACAATAGTGTTAAAGGAACAGAAATTATGTAAAGCATGTGTCGTTAAAATTAAAAAAAGTTAAATAAAATGGTTTTGTAAAAAAAAATGCATCATAACAGTCTACAGGACAATTCTACTTCTACTGATCTTACTACGATTGTCTTTGGGGCTTTGTAGCTGCCAGACGTGTCTTAGATGGCTTCCAATGTAAATTTGGGTTTGATGACCGAACCTGCGCTGTAGCCGGCCATTCGGCCTGAAATAACCTTCTTGCATACCTCAAGGGCATTGACAGCCCATCAGAGTTGAGATTGAGACTTAAAACGTGCCGATATAAATGTTGGACTGTGTTGACTGCGTCAAACGCAGCTCGCAGACTAAATATAAAAATAATAAATTGGATGATTTATAGAGCGCCATTTTTATGAATTAATTGACATCTGAATCTTCGTGACACCCATTCCAACGGAAAGGCAACGTTAAACAATGATAAATTCTTAGAAATGGAGCATTATAAATCATAAATTTTTTTTAAGGGTTGAACCAGGCAAATTTCAGCTACTGAAAAACCACTACCTGTTAAGTCTTCTTCTTCCTAGCCTTATCCCGTTTAGTTGGGGTCGGCTCTTCTTGCATGCCGTCTCCAGGGCTACGAAGCGCCAAAACTTAATTGACCGCTCCCCAGTATCTACATTCGACACAGATATCTCTCCTAAAAAATCAATAAAACCTCTTGGCGTCCATCTAGAGACTGATCTTTCATTGAAAACTCAAATCAATAAAACAGTCAGCAATTGCTTCTTTCATCTAAGGCAATTAAGATCCATAAAAAGAAATATTCCCGTTGACAGTTTTAAAACATTAATCAATTCCTTCGTCGTGTCCCGACTAGATTACTGCAATGGAGTCTACGCCAACACCCCCAAAACAGCAAACAAATAAACTCCAGTCTGTATTCAATGCAGCAGCAAGACTGATGGTGTGCCAAAGAGTTGTCACATAACACAGCATCTTAAGGAGCTCCACTGGCTGAAATGTCCAGAAAGGATACAATACAAGCTCTGCTGGACGGTCTATAAAGCGTTGCATGGAATGGCACCATCTTATATATCTGAACTCTGCATCAACGAGAACCTGAATGCCAGACAGTCTACATTGCGATCAGCTTCTGCGATCGGTAGATTGACTGTGCCAAAACGCTGTCCAAGCACAAACTTTGGCAACCGATCCTTCGCGGTAGCCGGCCCTTCAGCCTGGAACAATCTTCCAGCAGACCTTAAGTGCATAGATAATCAGTCAGAGTTTAGATCGAGACTTAAAATGCACCTTTTCAAATTATCATTTCCTGATAGGAAGGGCTGATCAACTACGTCAGGTGCAGCCCTCATACTTAATATGTATGTTTATTATTGTTATTATTATTATTTATCTAGTTCATAAAAATGGTGCTCTATAAATTATCCAATTTATTATTATTATTTAAAAAAAAAAACAAGAGAGTACTCAATATAGGTTTATTTTACAATATATTATAGATATTAAATATTTTTTAAATAATAATTATATAATCACTCAAGCTTTTTAAATCAGTGTTAATTTAAATATAATGGAAGGAGAAAACATAAAGAATACCATAGGAAGAGATGAGGCACGATCACCTTAGGATCCCTCCTACATGCCACATCACCTGTATATATACGAATATCTAGAAATGCCTAATGTAAGTATAAACCAACCAACACAACAGTACGGCACTGGTGGACCACGGCTCATAAGAGGAACATTCAACAAGGAGCCATCTGCAACCCTTCGAACACTTTCATCCGACATCTAATATTGCTTGAATTTATCCAGGAATTTCAAACAGAGGGTCCACCCTAAGCAGACCCTCTGCGTTAAGACACCGTTGTAATTTTATAAAAGATACGCAATGAAACACTCCCATCATTAATGCTAACGATTTACGTCTTTGACGAACAGACATTTCGGGAAATCTCTAAATTCAAGTCACTGACACCTACAAGCAGGACAACATTATTTAACCCATTCATCGCCACATGTTTTTAGAAACAGCGTGCCGGTACGCCACGTATTTTGTCCCAAACTATCGAAAAATATCGATCCTTTTTGGTTAGTTAATATTTTAAAGTAAGGGGGATCCTATTGACTCTTCGAGCGGTGCATGGCCATCACCGTGGTGATGGCCATGCTACGCTGGAGGATTGATCTGATCCCAAATACCTATCCACACCTCCTCGACTTTGGTCTCCCCTGGAAACTATGCGAAATGTTAGAGATCGAGTGTGAATAACCTCGGTGGATAATATTGATGCATAGGCTAACGTGGAAGGATACCTCGCCAACCCGTCTGGCAAGCGTGGCGTTGTAATGCCAACCACCCCCCGTATGACATGTCATACATGGAGAAGTATGGGGGAGGCCTATGTCCAGCAGTGGACGACAACGGCTGTTAAAGAAGAAGAAGAATATTTAAAAATATTCATAGATGTCGTTGTGAGAAAATCAGAATTAATTTTGAAATACATCTTTCGAATATTGCTAAGCGCGCACAGCTGCGCTTATGGCGATCGTCTACGTAGAGCGCACATGTGTGCTTACGGCGATCGTCGGGTTAAATAATTGTTTAATATAAGATAAAAATGTCTTTACATAAAAAATAAACCAAGCTCGTTCAAGAGCGAAACCTCGGGTCATGAATAATTTTCTACGACAAACCGCAGAGCTGTTTCTTTCTATGAAAGTATAATTAAGTTACGTTATAAAGTTAAATATCAATATTGACAAAAACATACGTTTTCTAGAAGTCTCATAATACTTCAATTCAATTCAAATTAAACAATTGGGTGGATTTACTAGGTTGGTAGCAAAATGTTCTTTGGGATCTTGGGAAAATGTTCATAACTACCCTGAAGATGGAGACTGCAACGATCTCCAAAACGTCGGTCGAGAAAGACGAGTTATATGGATTTTTCCAAGCAAGATCCTAAAGAACAATTGAAATTAGTTGATCTATTAATTATAAACAAAATACTATTGAGAACTATAGAGAACAGGTAAAATATACTATATAATACCAGGAACGCTTGAGAGATGACTTGACATACAACATCTTTCATATTAGTGAAAGTATAGAGTGTTTTTTTTAGAGGTTTGGTTTTTAAACTGGCAACATTGTTTCTACAGACTGTCAATTTGACAGTTGATTTGTAGTCGGTACGTTTTAGCATTTCACCCAGTTGCTCGATAAAGTTGTGGAAAATTGGACTCCACGATTGCGCTTCATTCGAGCTAGCCGTGGCGCTCATATGCCCGAAATCATATTTAAACGATAATGGCATAAAATTATCTATTAAATAAAGCCAATATCATAAATATTAACATTATTTTTTTGTATACTTCTAAACACATTTAGAAGTATACAAATTCACAATAAATAAAAACACATAAAAATAATGTGAATGTCTATGATATTGGCTTTATTTAATAGATAATTTTATGCCATTATTGTTTAAATATAATTTCGGGCATATGAGCACCACGGCTAGCTTGAATGAAACGCAATCGTGAAGTCCAATTTTCGACACCTTTGTTGAGCAACTGGGTGAAATGGCAAAACGTACTGACTGCAAATCAACTGTCAACTGTCAAATTATCAGTCTGTAGAAACAATGTTGCCAATTTAAAAACCAAACCTTTAAAAAAAACACCCAATACATTCAGTAGACAAATATCCTTTAGAGGGTATGATGTCTTCTTAATGTATAACTATCTCTCATGGGTTCCTGGTATTATATTTTACCTGTACTCAATATGCCTTAAACATTTATATTGTTTGTAATGTCTGTTGAGATAATAAACTGATATGACACAGGGAAGACAAGATACTAGATTTTATGGAAGTTAAATGTTTTGTAAAGACAATGCAATGCTTTACGGAGTTGAGCGTTAGCCAAATAAAAAAACTTGTGAGCAGAAACTCCATGTGAGTGAAATGAAGATGAGGGCTGTAAGTGTCCAAAACCAGAAACACCACCAGATTGGATTAAATCTACAAAAAGGATATCCGGGCCAGATAGACAGGGTTGAGGAAGCCAGACATTATAAAATCTGTTCTCCATATCCAACGACAACGACGTAGGGGTCATCTATCGAGGCCACTCTCAAGAAATATAGTCTCAACAAGGAGCTGACCCAAGACAAGTCTTGGAGAAATCGTGTCAGGAGGGCCGAACCCACGTAAAGTGTAAAATAGCAAAGAGAAAGATTGACATGTTTCGCTTTGCTAGGATAGATTTTACCCATTGCGGGTTAATCATTTTAAGGATTAATTGTATCTCAATAGAGACGAAGATGTAAATTGTTTTTTTGAAAACAGAATATGGTGGCCGAGGCGTTTACAGAACTTATAAAAATAAGTGCCATAAAAACAAGTAAAAGTGTTTTAAAATGATTTTTTATGCCACACCACAAATGAAGTGCTTCATACAAAAGTATTAGTGGACAGATTGGTTGTAATATTTGATCTTACAGGGATTTGATTGTTTAAAAATAGAAGACTATAGTCATTGATAATAGATATAGGAATCTTAATGTAAACGACCACAGCTCGTCCTGCTGGTAGCATGACTGTTCTTACGAGATTTCTGCTCATAAATCGAATCGACATTCAAAAATATTTCTGCTCTGTTGCAGTCAAAGATAATTTGAACACATTGAGAAAGATTTGACATGGAAGTGAACGAGTCGCTGCTAAAAAATCTAGCTCGGCTGTTTTATAAACACAGATAATAATTAATTCTAAAATATAAACATGTATTACTATAGCGTGACATATACTATAGGTGCAAAATATATAAAAGGAACAAAATGCAGTGGTCAGCAAACTGATATGTCATAAGAGTCAAATAACTGCAGCACGTGATGTACTGAAAATGCTTTTTTATGATGTATATAAATTGACATTTAGATTTCTTTCAAAGTATTTTTTTTTAAAAAGATTTCAGAAGTCGATTATAACTAGGAACACTGAATAAAACAAGATATCATATTAAATAATAATATTATTAATTGAAAAAAAAAATATATATATATACAATAAAATTAAAACAGTGTCATGTTTAATTTTGAAACAGGTTTGAGTAAGTCGAGTTTGTATAAATAATTATAATAAGTACAGTAGAACTCCAGTTATCCAAATCGCTTTCAGAATTTCAGGAAAAAAAAATTAAGACAGAATACTGAAAGGCCGCATTCGAAGTCGGAAAAATTGACAAGTTTGCATGTTACGATGTATGAATGTCGAGGAATCTAGAAAGGTGTGTCAGGATAGAGCAGTGTGGAAGTCCATCCTCTCTGCCCACCCCTCCGAAGAAACGGCATGATGGTTAGTTAGTTAGTTAGTTTTTAAAATATATAGTAGCCAAGAGCCGCATTTGGCTCACAAGCTGCAGTTTGCCGACCACTAGCTTCGTGTGATGAAACAAAACATGTATCATATACATATATGTGACGGTACATTTTATGAGCAGTAAAAAAAAATCTGAATTTGTGATGTTTTTAATTTAAAAAAATACATATTATGAAAATATAACTATGCACATATAATTACTAATATTTACGAGTTTATCACGATCTGACAGCAATGGTTGTTTGTTGAAACCAGTCGTGATTAACTCATGAACTGAATACAAACAATGGCAGAAATAAATTAATGTTCTGCCTGTTATTCAATATATAATGGAGAGCTACAAAGTCAACATCTCACCAATATACATCGTAAAGAAATCATAACTTAGTTTGGGAACCCTCCGATATAATTAGAACATTTTAATAAAATACAATAAGCTTATCACATTTTCCAAACGTGATTTGCTAAAATACTTGTCAACAAAAAAAAGAGAGGGCACGACATGGGAATTTGACTTCGCAAATGGATATTACTAAGAGTCATCCATAGTCAAAGTAAGAAAGCACAATAGCCAATAAATTTCTAGAAAAAGCATTTAAACTTTTTACCATTGCTTGTATATTAGACATTTTACCACTTAAATCAATAGCTAGGTGGCTGAGCAGATAGTTTGCCTTCTCTATTTCGCTGGTCAGCTGGTATCCGGCTCAAATCCCGCATCATGCATTATTTTAAAGCAGTTTAAAGACTATTATTTAAAAATTGGTTGGCTATTGCACTTTCTTCTTTCTGCACAGATGATTCTACCCCAATCTTGCTCCACGGTGTCCCTC
Source organism: Lepidostoma basale (assembly GCA_022606425.2). Classification (NCBI taxonomy): domain Eukaryota; kingdom Metazoa; phylum Arthropoda; class Insecta; order Trichoptera; family Lepidostomatidae; genus Lepidostoma; species Lepidostoma basale. The sequence continues at coordinate 78,584 of JAHDVF020000390.1, read as the reverse complement.
TTGTAACCACGACCAGCTTTTGCTACCTCGGTAGTATGATAGCAGGCTCTGGAGGTACGGAGGAAGATGTAGCCAGCAGACTCAACAAGGCAAGGGGAGCTTTTGCTATACTTCGCCTTGTATGGCGTTCAAGCATCATTTTGAGAATGCTCAAGCTCCAAATATTCAGCAGTAGCGTTAAAAGCGTACTGCTGTACGAATGTGAGACTTGGAAATCTACCGCGGATGTTATTGGAAAACTCCAGGTGTTTATAAATAGGTGCATTCGCTCAATATTCAAGATCTATTGGCCCCAAACAGTGTCAAATGCCGTTCTCTGGACCATGGCAGGCGAAAAGCCAATTAGAGAACAAGTCGCTAGACGCAAATGGCAGTGGATCGGTCACACTCTGAGACGGAACCCAGCCTGCATCGCTCAGGGCGGCCTAGATTGGTCCCCTATGGGGGGAAAGAGGAAGCAAGGCAGACCTAGAGCCACCTGGAGAACAGCCCTGTAGGACGAGGTTAAAGCATCAGGCCTTACTTGGGATGATGTTAGGCATCAAGCATGCGATAGAGTCGGGTGGAGAAAGTTCCTTGAGGCCCTATGCACCACGGAAGTGTGACAGGACAAAAAGAAGAGAAGAGATTGCACTTTCTTACTTTGACTATGGATGACTCTCAAGGGGTACTACAATCCTGCAAAATCCCATCCCGGAGTCAATTTTCTATGTCGTGTCTTCCCCTTGTAAGTGCACTAAATTCTTGAAGATTAAAGCATAACAATCCTTTGATCAAATTTTCTTTTTTTATTATTTAAATTATAAAACCACACGACATCCCAGGAGTGCGGATTATAGCCGTCTCGTGTGAGGTCGTAGCGAGTGGAAATTAAGTACAATACAACAAAACTGTTGGCAACACTGAACATAGAGGGTCGTCATAATATATTGGAATGTAAAGCATGTCATGGCTCAAGACCTCTTCATCTCACCGGAGCACCATAATCTCCAACTCCCGCGGGACTCAACATTATTCAACATAAAATGCAAAAGATCATCGCAGTCAAATACATTCCACAAGCTACCCACTTTGGGCCCATTCTTCTCTCTTAAGACAGTTGTCACTAGAGTACATATGTATCAAATAGTTTATAAATTGTATGGACAACAAAGTTAAAGAAGAGAAAACAGTTCATGAAAAATAACTACATTTTAAAATGAACTAGTTGATTAATTTATACAAAGACTGTTAGAAATTTGCTGTGAATCAATTTGAAATAAACCGTTTTATATATATTGAAGATATTACAATTGAATTTTGATCTATTTAATTCCACAGATGAACATATACTAGTTAACATATACATAACCAGTAGCGATATCACAATGGCAGTACGGCTGCCGAAATCGGTCATACGAAAAGCGTACGAATCTTCTTTTAATAAAAAAAATATATATATATTTAAAAATAACGTCTACATAGAAATTTCAATAACAAATCAATTGTGATGAAGACAAAGATACAAAAAATTACGCATTTTATGTGTGCCGTTTTGAATTTTGATTTACTTATAACAATTCACCCAATTTGAATAACTTTTGAAAAACATTGTATTTTTACAACATTTTATTACTCTTCACAAATATGTTTCAGATGGTATTCATCCTTCTTTAGTGTAGAAATTTGAACAATAAAATGGTATGAAATCGTTGCTAAATAATAGAGTGATTTAACGCTTAAACTTCTAAGCTAACGTTACTTCATCTCATATTGTCACATTCTTTGCTGGCGCATTTTGAATGTCACTTTTAAAACAATGTTTTCTTACAAACAAAATCATTATAGCAATGATTGTTTATACCAGAATATTCCTTGAATATCAAATAATCAATCATCATAATCGGCTGTCCCTCGTGTACGAAGAAGACTGTCCTTCACGGTTGTAGGTCCGCATGTGGCCAAAGAGCCTGAGCTGTGGCAGGGAAAGGCGCTGGTAGTGAAGCCGTCATCGCCTCCCGATGGTCTCTCATTTCTCCTCCTCCTCTCTGCGCTGTGCTTAAAAATCCTGCGTGCCTTTATGCGCTGTTATTCTACATCCAGATCTGTCTTCTGCAGTCTTTTCTCGATAATATCGATCACAATCGATATTAATCTTTTACGGGTTTGCTTTTAGGGACTCCTTGAAGTGTTTCCTCTGGGTCAGCTGAGAGTACATAATTTTCCTTGGGAGTCTTGTCTCAGGTATTCTGTTGACGTGACCAGCCCAGTGCAGTTGTCTCTGAACGATGGCAGCCTCAATACTAGTCACATTGACCTCAGTAAGCATGCTGATACTTAATAAACACACTGAAAACACACAAAGGCAGTCCGGTAAGGATTTAACTCTACCTATTTTAATTTAGTACATAAGTAACGATTTTGCACCATTCTATTGTTAAAATGTGTATAGGAATGAGCATAATTGAATGAATGCGTAAGGAGGATGAAAGAACAATGTTTTTCAAAAGTTATTCAAATGTGAATCCATAACACAGAGTAATAACAAATATAGAAGAAATTCGGTAAATCTCGAGCTTTGTCATCGCACAACAATGTTAATAATGATCAGGGTTTGAAGAGGTGTAAAAGATGCATCTTGAGAGGAAGAGGCGTCATCTCGCTGGAGACACAAAGTATACAGCTAGAAGCGGGGCCCGAGTAGCCGGGGTGGACGCTGGAGTAGCGACCAGGGACCGACGATATACTTGAAACACAATTTAACAATAATGTTCTCAACCAACTTCACTTCCTAGTTACACTGAATCATCTGAAAAGAAACAGTTTAAAAGTTAATATTTTAATCAACACATAGGATTAGATATAAACATGTGCACCATCTAAAAGAACATTTTGTGTTATATTATTTTATATAATTTGTTTTAGATTTATTTTGTGGACGTTGGACGATCGAAGCGAATCGCCGTAGATGCCAATTGGTGGCGATGAGGTTTGCAACCCTTCAAACCGCGGGGGCGAAAATAATAGAATGGAGTGCCGCATTAGTTAAAGTGTGGCAGTCCATTCTTTCTGCCTACCCTTTGGAAAGACAGCGTGATGGTTAGTTAGTTAGTTAGTTATAGATATAAAATAATAAAACACTTTGCATGTAACCACGGTACGGTCATTACAATTGATGCCAACTAGTTTTGCTTGTAGTCTCTTTTTATAACGATTCTCCCTATAACGATTATCTCTCTATAACGATGAAATGAACGAGGGTTGTTCAATTAAAAAATAAAGTTTATAGGTTAGGCAGATTTAAAATCTGATCCTAGTCTTCTCTTCTTTCCCTTTGCCATTTCCCATCATCTGGGGTCGGCCCTCCTCGTGCGAAAACGCCAAACATTTCTATTTTGACTCATCTCCACTGTCAGGTTCTCGCGTTGGAGCTCCTTTTCCATGTTGGCCCACCATGTTGCCATTGGGCGACCTCTTTTTCTTGGTTTTGTGAGAATGCCGAGGGCTTTTTGGACAATGTGTTCACTGTCTCTTCGCATCACATGACCGTACCACCGGAGTCGAGATTCTCTTAATTTTTCCGTTATTGGGGCAACCTTAAAGCTACCCCCCTCGGCAGCGTGGACTCGACGTTCGTGGACTTTTTTGTTGGTCCAGCACTCTGCTCCATATAGCATGGCGGGCCTCACTGCAGTCTTGTAGACGCTGCCCTTGGTCCTGATCGGAATTTTTTGATCACACAAGACACCAGATAGAGACCTCCACTTGAGCCAGGCGGTGTTTGTCCTGTGTTTGACATCAGTGTCTACGTTGGCGTCCGCAGTAAGGACCGACCCGAGATACTTGAATTGGGACATCTTGTTAACTAGAGTATTGTCAATGTGAATTGTATTTTCATGAGTCAAATCTGTAGCGATGCCCTCATAATCACTTTCTAAATATTGTTTTACTCCTGCTAACACGTAGTCCATTACACTCCAAGGCATCTGCCCACTCATTCAATTTAATTTAGTAAAATCTGATCATAGTCCGGAAAGAATTATCCATTAATTCCAAAACAAAGAAAAGATCACAGAAAAGGTATAGATTGAATTTTTACTTACCATGATACCACCAGTTGGTTTTTTTTGGATTCTTATTGCAGGTTTTAACATAGAAAGCATTATCCGCCGGCCGCTTCTGCAAGATATCAAAGAAACATTTGAAGGGGACATTTTTAGATGACTGTGAAGTAAGGTTAAGTCAGATTGAAGCGCTGATAATTCTACATTCCTGATTTTTTTAGCAGGTTTTACGATAGTCTTCCGGAAAGTAGTACCCGTTTGGGAATATAAAACAATCTAGTATAGATAAACAAATAGGAATGTTTTATTTTTAAAGAACATACCTTAAACTACTTCTCTACACAGTCACCTAACAAATTTAAGCATTAGTCGTAACGTGTGAAGAGTTTTTGTATCCCAGCGTTATATTCCTCTGCCGCCAGTGTATTGAGATACATAGTCAAAGCTGCTTTCAGCTCTTTATCACTTTCAAATTTCTTTCATGACAAAAAGTCCTCGAGTTTTGTAAACAGACGGTAATCCGATCTTTCTTAACAAATTCGTCAATCGAACTCAGTAGTTCGTCCGTAATGACTGAAGGCCGTCCCGAACGCTCGTCATCACGGATGTTCTCTCTTCCCAAGTTGAAATTACGACACCAGCACCGAAGAGACGACTCATCCATAACATTATCTCCATACACCTCCTTCAATTGTCTATGAATATCGCAAGGTCGCACATTTCTTGCTTCCAGAAATTTAATCACAGCTCTAACTTCACAACTGGCGGCATTCTCTATTTTTTTTAACATTATAAACACTCACAGAAACAACACAGTCAATACCAGCGAGATGTAACGTTGCACACAGACAGTTGAAATACAAGTGGACGTGTTAGTACTTGTCTGGCGGCTACTCTATTCGCCAGCGCACCGGACGGCGTAAACGGGTACTACTTTACGGATGACCCTCATAGATATGAATTTAGAATTCACAGCAAAGGCAAATATATAATAAATTATACATATTTTGTAGTTTATTTAACCCATACTGTCCGGCTGACTATACTTGCAGTCCGAAAAATTGGCTCAAACCACTGCTGGCTACATTCGCAGATCAGATGGATTGTCCAGTTTGTCATGATATTAACCTTTCCCTTACGGTGCTAAAATAAAAATGTGTGTTCCGGTGTGGGGATATCAGTACGCGTTAAAAAATTAGCGATTTTAAATCGGAAAAATTGGAAAATTATAATAATTGAGATTTAATTGCTAAAAACATTAAAAAAAAACATCTGGCAATGCTCACGAAACGGGTATAGACCCGCTCTGGTTGCAAGCACTGCCGGCGCGGCAGGACGGCGAGAGTGAGAACATTGAGCTAGAACATATGCAAGAGTGAGATGCGAATATAGTGTGGCACACTCAAAGCGCTGTTTATACGCGACTTTGTTTTCGATTTTCACAAAATACCTCCGATGTACCTGATAAATTCTGATTATTATTAATATTATTTTTTAAATCAATGTGTAAATATATTATGGAGGAATACTTAAAATCTTAACCTTGTATTTATTATATTTATAGAGATATTGATGTTTTTTAGAAGCAACGTGTAGAAGATACCCAACTCACAATCTCAAAAGTCTCACAATATCCAGACTACCTATAAGGTGTAAGCTGACTGTTGATGATATACCTGTGGAGCAAGTGAGTAATGAGCTTCTGATATTTGGGAGTGGAGATCTGCAGCCATAATGACCTTTATACTGAAGTATTGACAGCAGGGTTAGAATTTAAAAGACATGCGTGCGACCCATCATGATTTATGCTGTAGAAATGCGGGCTGACACTGTACGAACCAAGGGTCTACTAAGAACATCTGAGATGAAGGTCCTGAGATCCATTACTGGAAAAACTCTCCGAGATCGTGTCCGTAACGTAAACATAAGAAAATCTCGCCAAATAAAGGATATCATTTGGTGGAGTAGATCCAGAAGAAAATGGAGGAACCATGTAGCCAGAATGGATAGTGACGGACTCGCATATACAGCCGCTTACGAAATCCCCTCTGGACACTGTCCACCTGGAAGACCTCCTAAAAGATGGAGGGATAACTGGACCTCATCATCCCAGGAGATATGATATCTATGCCACAGATCATCAAATCTATTAAAAGAAGTAAGAAACTATAGTAAAAAGGTTTATTGAATTCATTCATATGTGAGCTGCAAATACAGCCTACTGCAGTTGAAAACCAATTTTTTTTTGGACTGCAAATGTCGCCAGGCGTATATTAGGTGTTAAATATTACATTTCAGTATTTAAATAAATAAATTATATCAATGTTTAAATGATTTATGTTACTATTTATTTAAAACATTATTTTATGTATCTATAAATGCATATTTATTTTGAAATAACTGACAAATGATGGATTGTATTGGGTAAGATAAGGCACCCACCTTCTCCTTGCAGCTACTCAGCATGGACACAATGGACAGACAGACGGAGCGCACAGACAGGGCGGGAGACCAGTCGTCCGTCAGGATGGAGAGGCAGATGTGGCCGTTGGAGTAGATGTGTGGGTGGATGGGAATGTTATTGCCAATGAAGGTCACCTAGCACATAAATACAGACAAACATCCGTCAACCATTGGTAAAGTTGTTGCAAAATTTTATTTACACTATATTTAATATACGAGGTCTGTTCAAAAAGTATCGCGAATTTTATATTTTTTTTCAAAAAGTATTTATTTATTCATGAATATCTATTTTGTCCCCTTCAAAGTAATTCCCCTCGGATATAATACATTTATGCCAACGTTTTTTCCAATCCTCGAAGCACTTAAAAAAATCATTTTTTGTGATCTTGTTCAGCTCCTCCTTCGATGCCGTCTTTATCTCCTCAATCGTGGCGTAGCGTCGTCCTTTCATGGGCCTCTTCAGTTTTGGAAACAGGAAAAAGTCACAGGGGGCCAGGTCTGGGGAATACGGTGGCTGCGGCACCATTACTGTGTTGTTTTTGGCCAAATATTCGCGCACAAGCAACGATGTGTGAGCAGGGGCGTTATCATGGTGCAAAAGCCAGTTTTTGTTCTTCCACAAATCCGGGCGTTTCTGGCGGATTGCTTCGCGCAAATTGCGCATAACTTGCAGGTAATATTCCTTATTGACCGTACTACCCTGTGGCAAGAACTCATGATGCACCACGCCCCTGCAATCGAAGAAAACTGTGAGCAAAACCTTCACGTTCGACCGAACTTGGCGCGCTTTTTTTGGTCTTGGCTCATGCGGCAGCTTCCATTGGGATGATTGAGCTTTGGTTTCCACGTCATAACCATAAACCCATGATTCGTCACCAGTTATGACCCTCTGGAGCACATTTGGGTCGTCACGGACCGAGTCCAACATCTCCTGAGCAATGTTAACGCGATGCTGTTTTTGGTCGAAATTGAGCAATTTTGGCACGAATTTCGCGGCGACCCGACTCATGCCCAAATCATTGGTTAAAATCGAATGGCACGAGCCAATCGATATGTTTAGGTCCTCAGCAACTTCTCTAACGGTGATTCGACGATTGGCTAATACTATTTTCTTCACTTTATCAATGTTTTCGTCTGTTGTTGACGTGCTCGGGCGTCCGGCACGCTCTTCGTCGTTCATATCTTCTCGGCCCTCTGAGAACATTTTGTACCACCGATAAACGTTGCTTTGGTCCAAGGTAGCTTCACCATATGCCACAGTCAACATTCGAAATGCGTCCGCGCACTTTATTTTGTTTTTCACACAAAATTTGATACAGATTCTTTGATCCATTTTTTGGAATAGGCAAAAATCGAAGACGAGCCAAAACACATCCAAGCAAAACAGCTGTCAAAAATTAACTAAACATTCAAAATGGCCGACCTTGTCAGCATAAGTAAGGGACATGAGTACCAACATAACGCTACAAAAAAATCAAAAATCAAATATACGTAGCCAGCGGAAATTCAAAATTCGCGATACTTTTTGAACAGACCTCGTATATAAGTGATTTTTAAAGAATTATAACACTAACTAACTAGCCAATGGACCGCCACACTGTTCTGTCCTGACATACTTCTCTCGCTTCCTCTACATTCATACATCTTGTCATGCATGCACATCGATTTCTTGGACTCCTCACGTGACCGAGGTTCAATATTTGATTGATTTGACTGTGCCATGTTTTCCTCGGCCTTCCTCATTTTCTAGCTCCGTTCACGTCATTTACATATAGCTTCTTCACCATTCTCTCTTCACTGATTCTTTCCATGTGTCCAAACCATCTTAACGACCCTTTCATTATTTTGTCCAAAATACTTTCATTTGCACCGCATTCACTTCTTATACATGCATTTGACACTCTATCATATACAGATTTATCACACATTTGTCTTAGAGATCCCATTTCTACTGCATTTATTGTACTTTCATCCTTCTTTTGCCAGCTCCATGCTTCACTTCCATACATAAGGGTTGGCACAAGAACACCATTATGCACTGCCATCTTAGCTTTTTTGGATATAACTTTTTTTTGCGATGATAACTTTAAGTGCACCATTTACTCTGTTACCTGCCCCAACCCTTCTCTTAATATCCTTCTCCACTCTCCCATCCTTTGTAAACATACTTCCTAAATAAACAAATTCATCCACTCGTTCCAAATTTTCACCATTCACAATAATGTTAGACTGTTTTGTTTTTTTCTTTTTCGAAAATCATTACCTTGTTATTCACATTCATCATCAAATTGTATCGCTTGCATACCTCATACATACTATACACCAGAGGTTGCAGTTCATGTTCGTTGTCTGCAAGTAGCACAGCGTAGTCCGCATACAACAAACAGCTTACTGACACACTGTTCATTTTTGCACCTGCATCCAAACCTTTCGGCTGTTATTGCATTAGTAATGTTATTTCTACTTATGATTAAAAGGTTTTTACAAAAAAATAAATACAACGTACCTCTGGAGAGTCAAAGGGGTATTTATGAGTAAATTTAAACTGTAAAAGAAACGTCTCTCCTTCGTAGAGGGTCCCCGAGACTCCCTCCATATGCACTGTCCACCTGCAATACATTCAAAACTGTTATCTCAAATACTTACAAACTCAGATATGCCAACAATTTAAAATACAAGGTTATGCGTAGGTGTTATTCTTTCCCCTGGCAGTTTCCCGTTATTTGGAGTCGGCTCTCCTAAAACATCCATTCGTTCTATTTCTGAGGTATCTCTACATGAGGGAGTATGGTAGTTATCCGTAGCTCTATCCCACGGCATTTCTTTTAGGAATGCTCGGAACCAATTCTTTACAGCTTCGAAGAGATGGGCATCTAATAACCCATTTCTTTAAATTAATCAGAGGATATTTCGACAACTCGGCCGTGCTAGAGGGTGTTGGTCTTTTTGACCCTGATAGATTTCTCCGACAGCGACAGCACAGATTGTTTTACCTACCGGCCACCAGAACCAATCTGCCTTTGGTGACACCGGTGGGAAGAAGGCGCTCTGTAGCTGCCTAACGCATTTAACGTCGCTCTCGTATTTTATTCTCGCAGCGTGGGATCCGGACATCCCCAGCCGTTCAATTTTACGCTAAAAAATCCTGATCGTCTGATCAGTAGGAAAATACATTCAGATTTCTAAAATTCTACTTAATTAAGTGATAAAACAACATTTAACTTTCATTTCTAAATCAGTGTCCTGCCTTAACAAATTCTAAACCAGTGCAAATATTCCGAGTGTAACCTTCTAGTGATGTGCATCGTAAATATGTGCACCACATGTTCTCACTGCAGGCAGCGGGCCGGGGCCGGGGACCCTGCTCACTCTAGTAGCCAATGAGAGGGAAAGTGACAGTGATAGTGGCCAAAACTATATCCATCTCTATGTTATACAATCGTTCGATTATTGTGAAGCTTCTATTATTTTCTAGTGTAATGATCTCATATACAAAAGACTATCTTGTTTCCTTAAGATTTCTCCCTACGTCACAAAATAAAATTACTTTAAACTTGCCAACATGCATAATAAAAACAAAAAACGGGCACGAGGGCGAAGAGCCGGAAGAAAGGTAAAGGAGTGCTATCTGATTGCTGGTGTCACATGCAGCTCTCATGACTAAAAACAGTGTCAAAGCGCCCTTGAGGTGAGCTATTCACGAAAACGGCGCTATACAAATCAGCCTAATTATTATTATTATCAAGAGCAATTAATCTACTGAACGCGGTCTCCTCGGAGATCGACGTCTTTCATATTAGTGAAGGTACGTTCAGGGGACAAATACTCTTGACTTTAGAAAGTGTCTTGTCTTCCTAATGTCGAACTATCTCTAATGCGTTCCTGGTATTATGTTGTATTTTTATAATATTTTACCTGTACTCAATAGATGCCTTAAACATTTTGCGGTTTGTAATGTGTTTTGAGTTAATAAACTGATTTGATTTAATTTAAATACGGCTCCAGTCTGAGAAGAGCCCTGCAGGACGAGGTTAAAGCAGCAGGGCCTCACTTGGGATGATGTTAGGCATCAGGCATGCGATAGTCAGGTGGAGAAGATTCCTTGAGGCCCTATGCACCACGGAGGTGTGACAGGACAAGAAGAAGAGAGAAGGGTATAAATGTATTTTTTACTAATTCACAAATAAAATGCGGAATGGGGAATGTTGTTAAACATAAAGCGATCGCTCAACCCAACCAATGACAGGTCATAAGTCCTGTAAGAGCCTCGGCCACAATATTCTGTTCTCAGAAAACAACTTACATCTTCTTTTCTATTGAGATACAATTAATCCTTATAAAAAAATAACTTGCCCGCGCTAATTAACAATATTTAAATTAAAAGTTTAATAACCAGTTTTGCCACATTAGAGAAGGCCAATGACAGGTAAATATGTTTTAAATGTGCAAATTTTTTACAGATATACATTTTTACCAAAATAAATTTAATCCCTCTTAAAAATAACTAACTGGAAGGACTGCCACAGCGCTCTGCCCTGACATACCTCTCGGACTTCCTCTACATTCGTTGATTTTTCTTTTGAGAACGACCACCGAGCCGCTGGCCCGATCAAATCAGGGATCTGACTGGTCTCTCATTAGCTGCAGCCTGGAGACAAACTGGTGACAGGAGCGCATGGCGTGCCATGGTCAATAGTTTACAGGATGAACACGACCCTCAATCATTAGGAATACGACTGAGAAGAAGAGAAGATGTTTTCCTCGACCATCATCGACTGCTTTTTCCATTCACACTGCTCGTACACATTTTTTTAACGATTCTTCTCTCATCCATTCGTTCTATATTTTCAAACCATCTAAGTGATCTTTTAATTCTCCCTCTTTCTAGGCTAAATCATTTTGGTAATTAATGCCATTCTACATGTGCATAATTCAATTATTAAAGTAGCTTATTACTTGCATGAATTTTTATTGATTTTTGATTAATTTAAGGTGTGATAATTTTAATACACTTTGGAATTGAATAAATATGGATTATTACTATTTTCTTACAACATTCTGTGATAATGTTGGCAGTACATAATGGAGTTCTAGTGCCAACCCTTATGTATTGAAGTGAAGGTTAGAGCTGGCAAAAGACAGGTGAAAGTAGTTTAAATGCCATAGAAATGAGATTGAATACTAAACAGCGAAATAAGGATGAAATGTGAGGCAGATGATTGCATCATAAGCAACATTAAAAAAGGATCCCTGAGATGGTTTGTACATATGAAACGAATGGACAAGAGAAGAATGGTTAAAATATTGTATACAAGCAGTGCGAGTGGAAAGAGAAGCCGTGAAAGACCAAGGAAAGCATGGCATGACCAAATCAATCAAATACTAAAAGGCGGCAACATTCGAAGTCAGAAAAATCAACGAGCGTGCATGTTACGATGTATGAATAGACTAGAGGTATGCCAGGACAGAGCAGTATGGCAGTTCATCCTCTCTGCCTACCCCGCCGGGGCGGCGTGATGGTTAGTTAGTTGGTTTCATCCTGTGAACATTGATTCTAAAGGGATAAAAATATTTTGAGTAATCAAATCACATTCAGATGTAAACTGCCAATCAGGCTTTTCTCAAATCCTTTATAGTTAGGACTATAGACTTTATTTGAAAATTTATTTGAATTAGGTTATTATTTGTGTGGTGCCACTATACTATATTTTTATTCTAAAATATCTAATACGCGCTGTCAAGAGCGTAAAAAATATTTAATCAATTAATCAACTTAAATCAAGATCAGTAATGCGATTATATCTAAAAATGTGATTCGTATTAGCAGTTATTATTTTTTTTTATGAAGTACAGTAATCCGATACCAGTCGAACCGAAACACGTAGGATTACAGAACTGTTTAGGGCCAGTATTTATTGTGGTTTCCCTGGAAAGGGAGTACTTACTGCGCGAGATTGTTGCTAGCCTGATCCCCGTCCACCGTTACTCCGGGTGGGGGCTCCTTCATGAGCGACATCAGCTCTTTCTGCAAACGTTTCTGCAAAACCAATTACCAAAGTTAAAATACTACAATATCGAAAACCGACCAAGCGATTAATATAAGATAATCGATGACAGGTTTCACGGTGTAATCATAATATAATTCACTTTATGAGCCACATAATTTTCTTTAATCAACAATATAAAGTTAATACTTTTCTCTCGCGTAAGTGACATGTAAGCAGTAAAACGAATAAAAATAATAATTAAAAGAAAACCTCGGACGGTGAAGAAGCGGTGGTCATGGCAAACTAATTTTTTGACACAACACAATGAGCTAACCGATGTTACTCAGCTTGCGGAATATTTTTACCTAAAATATAGGGTATCTTTTTACCACCAGACCCAAATATTACATTGTTGGGTAAACTTGCGACATACTAGATGGCAACCCTACTTTGATTTACAAAAAAAGATGGTTGTTGAATTGTCAAAGCGGTCGTCTGCCGAGAAATTTATAGACGAAATAAATATAACCAATTCGAAGAAGATCGCGGTAGTTTTTGTTTTAGGATTTATAGCCTATCATGGGATATTACATCTCCAATATGGTAAGCATAATATTATATTTCTTATTTTTTTACCGGTTCAATGTTAGCTCAAAACAAATCAGATAAACTGAAACACCTAGTTTTTATGCGTTTTAGTGACTCACGAGTCATAAATTATATTAAATAATAGAAAATTAAAGCTATGTATTACCATAATACTTAATCTTATCTACAATGGATTTTTTCATCCTTCACTTAGATTGATTTTTTAACAATTGAACACAATGTAATCTGAAGAATAATTATACCATTTAGGCCCCGACTCCTGCTCTTGGCTACTGTCTGAAGGACGGTATAAGGGAGACCATGAGTGGCAGCCCAAGGGCTGCATGTTGCACCGCTACTCTCAGACGTAAGTCCGTATTCTTATCCTTTGACGGCCAGCTCTTGCGTGATAGAAAGGTAAACCAATAAACTTGGCATTCAAACATAGAATTCATTTGGATAATTCGCATAATATTATAATGCACAGAAAAAAGAACGCACATTTATTGACAACAACGGACCGCCACATTACTCGATCCAAAATTTGATTAATCTGGTCATGCCAAGTTTTCCTAGGTCTTCCACGACTCTGTATTCCATTCACATCTTTAACATATACTCTCTCAACCATTCTTTCTTTTCGTTACGTTCCATGCGACCAAACCAACGCAGTGTTCCTTTCATCATTTTGTTCATAATACGAGGGCCGTTTTGGTGTATACCCCAATAGGTGGCGCGCGTGCCGCAATGAGTGCTTACGTCATGTTTCGCCATTCCTTGGGAACAACTGTGCTCAGTTGCAGCTGCGTAGGTAACCTGTACGCTCTGTTCTGTGTCTTTAAAATGTTCAAGATTATCGAATCGCCCGCCCCGTGTGAGGTACGGTCAGTGATACACTTTTTGTCGGCAAAAAACCTGTCTCCTGCAGACATTCACCGGCAGATTTGTGAAGTTTATGGAGCTACTGCCATGTACTTCACAAATCTACTCCATGACAATGCAAGGCTTCACACCACAGCTCAGACCCGAGCTTTATTGGACTCGTTTAGCTGGGAAATTTTGTACCACCGCCCCTGCAGTCCCGACCTTGCGCCAAGCGATTTTCTTCTTTTCCCCAATCTCTTTTCACATCATCACCACTACAATGATGACGAAGACGTGAAAACGGCCGTGACCTCCTGGTTATCCGAGCAGGTGGCAAGTTTCTATGAAGAAGGTATTCAAAATCTAGTTGTAAGGTATGATAAGAGTTTAAACAAACTTGGCAGCTATGTTGAAAAATAAAGAAATGTATGTAGAATCTGGAAATATATTTTGTTTTTGAAAATTCTATTTCGTTTGATTTTTATTTTCAAACGGCCCTTACTTAAAAAACAACCCTCGTACTTTGTTCCGCTCTACATTCCTTACTAATATGAGCATTTGAAACTCTGTCGTACATCGTTTTACCGCACATACGTATAAGGGATCTCATCTCTACCGCATTTATTCTGCTCTCATCCTTCTGTCAGTTTCAAATTAAATCAGTTTACTAACTCAACGGACACTAACTAACTTGGAACTAGAACTCTATTGTGGACAGCCATTATTGCTCTCATTGATAAATTTTTGTTTCCAATAACAGTTTTTAAGGCTCCATTCACTTTGGTGCCCGCACCAACCCTTCTTTCGACGTCACTGTCTGTTTGACCATCCGCTGTGAACATGCTACCTAAATACACAAACTCAAACACCTGCTCAAGATTCTCTTCATTCACACTTATGTTACAAACTGTTATTTCCTCTTCCCTTTCAAAAACCATTACCTTTGACTTTCCGATGTTCATAATTAAATCGTTTGCCTTGCACACCTCATATATTCTTGACACCAAGACTTGTAATTCGTCTGCACTATCCGCAACGAGAACGGCATAATCTGCTTAAAGCAGACAACTTGCATACATCTCACTCATCTTAACACAAACACTTTTTCCTTTCAGTTCTTTCATACACTTGTTCATATACAGATTGAACCACCATGGAGACATCATGAGGCCCTGTTTAACACCCTTTGTGATATCAAACCAGGACGTGATGTCTCCATTTACCCTAACACTGGCAGATGATTAATAAATGAAGCGGATATGAACAGTTTTTACAAATAATAGCTACATATCTCTAATATTGTCAATGATTGCAGGGATACGCGGCACTGTTTTCGTTACCTGGCCTTCTGGGGCCGCTACAACCACTTCGCCTTCATTGGAGACTCCCGCATTCAGCAGCTCTACCAATCCTTTGTAGGTGAGTGCTACTAGCCATGGCAACACACTCTTTACTATCCAGTATTAACTCCGCTGGACAGTCTTAAAGGTGCTGCAAGGAATGGCACCAAGTTGTATATCCAAACTCCGTATAACAGTAAGCCTAAATTCAGGGAAATCCACATTTGCCTCAGTGAACTCTTCTGCGATAGATAAGTTAGTTGACCCGAAACATTGCCCTAGTATAAATTTCAGGGACTAGGACTTTGCAGTAGCCGGAACAATCTCCCTTCATACCTTAGATGCGTAAATGATCCGACAGATTTAATATCTAAGTTGAAAACCCATCTTTTTAATATGTCATACCCAAATTTAAACCCAACATGTATGTTTGTTTTTTTTTATTATTTGTTTTATATTATTTTCTAACCGATCACGAATATCAGAGGCAGCATTCATATTTAGATTTAAAACATGCATTAATTCGCCCTTGAGGTGATTACATCACAAAAATGGCGCTTCAAAAGTTATTATTATTAATATTTAATGATGGTGTTATGAACAAAATAATGAAAGGATCATTAAGATGGTTTGGACACATCTTCTTCTTCTTTTTGTCCTGTCGCACCTCTGTGGTGCATAGGGCCTCAAGGAAACTTCTCCACCTGACTCTATCGTATGCCTGATGCCTAACATCATCCCGAGTGAGGCCTGCTGCTTTAACCTCGTCCTGCAGAGCTCTTCTCCAGGTGGCTCTAAAAGTGGTGTTTAAAAAGTATACATTAATGATGGGAATGGATTGATGAAGGGAGACCTAAGAGAACATGGCATAACCTTCTTCTTCTTTCGGTGCCGTCTCAGGTCCCCCCAACGTTGACGATCACTGCAGCAAAGGCATCTCTGTCCTGTGCTACTTGGAACAGGTTCTGAACTCTTGTAATTCCTGTCCACTCTTTAATGTTCCGCAGCCAGGACAGCTGTCTTCTACCAACTCCCCGATGCCCCTCCACTTTTCCACCGGCTCTGGCTCTCTGTAGTACGTCTGCATTACTGACCCTATTGGTCCACAGTATATGGAGCATTCTGCGGTATATACACATCTCGAACGCCCCCAACCGGTTCATTACATTCGCTTTTAGAGTCCACGTTTCGGAGCCATATAGTAGAACAGACCATATATGAGGCAGTCAAAGCAAAAGTGGACTAACCCCATCTACCATGGATTTGAGTAATGGCGCATTTTAGAAATTATCAAATTTCATCTCTTTGTGTTACGTAAATTTTACAACAAATACTAATTGTAAAGAAAGATTCTTGGTAAAAAAGATAAGTTAATTTTAATGTAGATCCGTTTTTGGTCAAAAAATTAATAAATACCTCTTTTTTGGTGGCTTGGTCCACTATTGCGTTGAAGTATTATTATGTTTAGTCCATTTTTTCATTAGGATAAAAGAAAAGTGAAATGAAATTTAAGGTATATAGAAAATATATCTTATATAATTTTAATCCCTTTTGGAATCAGACAGGTCTATTACATCTGACTGAATATTATTGGTCTTCAAATTGTTATAAAAATGGTGGAAAATTGGCGGTACGAAGTCAAGAAGGAAATGAAATCCTTCTTCTTCATCGCTGTGATAATATTTCCTTGTGGATACAATGCATCTAGAGTAGTGATTGAGACTGACAATCTTTTTGAAATATCCACTATAGAGAAAATCACTTCAATGTTGTTTGAGTATTTGAAATATATTTTAAATGGTTCGGTTTTTGTATACCTCAACCACTGTATTTTCAACCACTCTACTTTGGATCCATCGAGTGAGACCTTTCTATTTACTATATTACTCTCCAATTTCATTGTTGAATAAAAATTATCCCTCTCCATCGAGATTATTTTAAATGGATTACTTTTCCTGGCTGATTGTATTACTTGAATCCAGTGTCCCGGAATGTAAATATCTAGAAAAAATCATTTTTGTTTTTCAATTAAACCTGATCACATGGTAGATAGGAATGACCACTCACTAAAAATTTGTAGTCAATGTCATTCACCACATAATCAGAATTGGACACAATATACATGAACTTCATTTTCAGCACTAATACTTTGGACTGACCATTATGGTCCACTTTTGCATTGAGAATATTTTTAAATATTTAAATGCAAAAACAAAAAAAACACTTCCATCTAAAGAATATTGTTGGAACTAAGTTTAGTCCGTTCTTAAATCGAAGAAACACATGTTATAGACACATTCCCATAGTTAACTCAATATTGGCCATCATGTGGGTTAGTCCACTTTTCCTTTGAATGCCTCATATAACACTTAATCATTCTTTGTCGGAGTTTCAAGTTAAGATTATCGTTGTAAAATAATGTTCCCATTTTATTAAATGGCATGGCAATGGCATAACCATATTAGAAAAGTGTGTCAGGATAGAGTAGTGTGACTATCTATTCTCTCTGTCCACCCTTTAACCCTTAACGTACCGTGTTCAAAACAAAACGCTCGCTCCCATGTGGTAAATTCAGTTTACCGCTAACTTTATCTAAATATCAAGCATATGACTCGATGAATCAAAATTTAATTTATGTCATCTTGTAGGGAATTTCATTAGGAATAGATCGATATCTATAACATACATGGATTATTTGAAAAACATATCATTATTAATTTTTTCTGGAACCATGCGATTTCTGATATGGAATGCGTCACAGCATACGAGCAACTGGACACCAAGTATAAACTTGTCTCGCGCCGCGGCCGGCGGGGCGAGACTTTACGAGATTTTACGTATGATAAAGGCACCTAGGCAAAATGTATAGTACGTTCAAGACAACGAGTACGTATTAATATTTGTCCCTTTTGGTAAAGTGTTAATATTTTCACAGTTCTGATATTATTAAGTTGCGTGCTGCGTTTCCGTCCAGTCGGTATTATTACGTACCTATGAAAAGGCCAAACATATAATTTATAATACGTTCAAAACAGCGAGTAAGTATTTGTCACTTTTGATAAAGTTGTAAATATTAGCAAAACAAATTCTACCTTAACACGAATGAAGGTGAGGGCAGTCTTAGAAAATATTTTTTTTTGGGATGAAGGAAGTAATTTTTTGCTTTTTTTTTATTACGAAATATTGAAAACACTTCAATGGAGGATTACAATTTTTTATAATATTAGGGTCCATAGGTTTTAAGAAAATCAACTTTAAATTGGCAGTGGAAACTCAATTGACCACATGGCAACGCGACGGTTAAGGGAAATGGCATTATAGTTTGTTTGTTTTCTACACCATTTATCTATTTTTTGTAATGATTGAAATAATGGCGATTCATTGTATTTCTTCCAGAACACATAAGAGTGGAGCAAGGGACGGAGCCGGAGGGAAGCCACTCCAATTCCAGCTTCATCGACAGTAAGCTGCGCCTCTCAGCAGAGTTCATATGGAGCCCGTATGTCTCTGCCAAAATGGTGCAGCAGTTCCGCCACTGGTGAGTCCGCCCCTGTTTGATCTCGGAGAAGTTTGAACCTCAAATAAAAGATAATCAACTGTGTTCTTTTCCTTTCATGAATTTATTCCTTTCTTTGCATTTCAATAAGGAAGGAATTTAGAACGGAATAAAGTATTATGATTTTTTATTTATTTATTTATTTACTTGAAATTGTACACATGTACACAACACATGTTCTAATAAAAAACAATTAAACATTCAATTAAAATAATAAGGTTACAATATAACGTTACATTTTGTTTACATATTTATTCAATTCTAAACTAACTAACTAACTAACCATCACGCCGTCTCCCCGAAGGGGTAGGCAGAAAGAATGGACTGCCACACTTTTCTTTCCTGACATATTTCTCTCGCTTCCACAACATTCATACATTGTGTCATGCACGCGCGTCGATTTCTCTGACTCCTCACATGGCCGACATTCAATATTTGATTTATTTGATCGTGCCACGTTTTCCTCGGTCTTCCTCTATTTCTGGTACCATTTACATCATTAACATATAATTTTTTTACCATTCTTTCTTCATTCATTCTTTCCATATGTCCAAACCATCTTAATGATCCTTTCATTATTTTGTTCATGACACCATCATTCGCACCGCATTCACTTCTTATATTTTCATTCGACACTCTATCATACACAGAGTATCCACACATTCGTCTAAGAGATCTCATTTCTACTGCATTTATTCTACTTTCATCCTTCTTTTGCCAGTTCCATGCTTCGCTTCCATACATAAGGGTCGGTAGAAGAACACCATTGTGCACTGCCATTCTAGCTTTTTTTTATAGGTTTTTGTTTGCGATGACAACTTTAAGTGCACCATTCACTTTGTTGCCTGCCCCAACCCTTCTTTCAATATCCCTCTCCACTCGCCCATCTCTTGTAAACATACTACCTAAATACACGAACTCAACTACTTGCTCCAAATTTTCACCATTCACGCTAATGTTGCAGACTGTCGTGGTTTCTTCCTTTTCAAAAATCATTACCTTGGACTTATTAACATTCATCATTAGATCATTTCGCATGCATACCTCATACATACAATTCACCAGGACTTGTAGTTCATGCTCGTTGTCTGCAAGTAGGACAGCGTCATCCGCATACAAGAGACAGCTTACTGACACTCCGCTCATTTTGGCACCTACATCCAACCCTTTCAGCTCTTTCATACATTTGTCCATATACAGATTAAATAACCACGGGGACATTACGCAACCCTGTTTGACACCTTTATTGATATCAAACCAGGCTGTAAGATCTCCATTTACTCTGACACTAGCAGTGCTTTCCGTGTATAGCGACTTAATTGCCGTGATCAGTTTTGTACTTATTCCATATTCAGACAACATTTCCCACAACTTTTCTCTATTAACGTAATCATATGCTTTTTGCAAGTCGACAAATGCACAGAAAAGTTTGCGGTTTTTGGCCAGAAACTTCTCTGTCAATGTACGAAGTCCAAAAATTTGATCCATACATCCTCTGCCATTCATAAAGGCACCCAAACTTTGTCACTCGTCAATTTTCTTACTCTTTCTATTAAAATTCTGCCATAGACTTTACCAACATATTTATTTAATTCTAATTTTTGGGAGATGCCTATTGGTGGCGATGAGGTTCGCAACCCATCACACTGCGTCTCCCGCGGGGCGAAAAGAGAAGGATGGAGTGCCGCATCGGTTAAAATGTGACAGTCCTTTCTTTCTGCCTACCCTTTCGGGGAGACGGCGTGATGGTTAGTTAGTGTTTTAATTCAATTATAAAAAAAATTATGCTCTACACACTTTTGACATCCTCCGGTATATATACATAAGAGAATTTTGAGATTTGTTTTTTTTTTCTGAATGGGAGCCTTAGTTTATTTTTCTTTCTTGTTTCACATTGATGTTCAAGTTGGTTACTTTTTATCTTTCTTAAAAATTCTTGGGAGGGATGGTAGGATCACTGCGTTGGTTTGGACATGTGGGGAATGCATGGATGAAGAAAGAATGGTTAAGAATGTATACGTTAAAAGTGTGAATGAAATACGGAGTCGTGTGAGACCGAGGAAAACTTGGCATGACCAGATTAATCATATTTTAATGGTCGGCCATGTTAGAAGTCGGAAAAATCAACGTGCGGCGAACGTACGACGACTCATACACATGACTCGCCGTATGAATGTGGAGGAAGCTAGAGAGGTGTGTCAAGATCGAACAGTATGGCGGTCCATTCTCTCTGCCTAACCCTTCGGAGAAACCGCATGATGGTTTATTGTTGCTTTCTTTGTAGTATATTTAAATCTTTCTTTTTATCAGATTTGATAATGCCTTAGAAAGGAGAAACATGTCATTCCCATAAACTATAATAAAACATCTAGAAAACATTTTCATTTGTAATAATTATTTAATATGGAGTTTTATTATTTAACCTTTAGCCGGCCAGCGGTCCCGTAGGGGACCGGTGATTTCACCATCGGATTACACTGATTTATGACAATAGTATTCAAAATACGAATATTAGCTAATATAAATAATGTCTTTGAGATACCGATCCATAATTTTATTTTCGGTTCCGATAAATGCTTTTGTCATGATGCGTAATATTAGTGTTTATATCTGCGTTACAAGGTCTACCTAAGAAAACACAATCGTAACCACTGCCTAAAAAAGGTCTATGCATAGACAAATGTTTTAGAATTTAGCGAATGAAAAAATAAGTTTAAATTTAATAATTTAATTTTTTCATTATTTAACTTGAATGTGTAATTATATAAAATGTGAAAAATTATAAATAAAGCTTTTGTAAATTATAAACAATATTTCATTTTGATAATGCTTTTTATTTAACCTAAATAAGACAAGTAATTTTAGACAAACAAACAAACCATCACGCCGTTTCTCCGCAGGGGTAGGCGGAGAGAATGAACCGCCACACTACTCTATCCTGGCAAACCTCTCTAGCTTCCTCCACATTCATACAACGAGTCATACACGCACGTCGATTCCTCCGACTTCTAACATGACCAACCTTTAAAATTTGATTAATTTGGTCATGCCTTGTTTTCCTCGATCTGCCTCGACTTCGTATCCCATTTACATCATTAATGTATACTTTCTTAACCATTCTTTCTCCATCCATGCGTTCCATATGTCCGAACCAACGCAGCGATCCTTTCATAATTTTGTTCATAATACCTTCTTCCGCTCTACATTCCTTTCTTATATCAGCATTTGAGATTCTGTCGTATATCGTTCTACCACACATACGTCTTAGGGACCTCATCTCTACCGCATTTATTCTACTCTCATCCTTCTTCTGCCAGTTCCATGCTTCGCTTCCAAACATTAGGGTTGGAACCAGAACTCCATTGTGAACGGCTGTTAGTAATTTTAGAAATATAATTATTTTTATAACAGCTACGCGTAGGTAGCAAGTCGTGAGAATATTTGCGTGGGCAGTGGGCTACCTTTATTGTACGCGGCGCACAGGGGTTTAAAGGTTGAGGAACAATAAATTACCCTATTTACTGATTTTATAACTTTGTTTTAGGGAGAAAAGTGAGCATCCGCCGAGCGTAGTGGTGGCAGGGTGCGGGGCGACCATAATCCGTGAGCAGAATGGGTCAGCGGCAGCGCTGGCGCAGTTCCGGACCAACCTGTCCCGCCTGGTGCAGCCGGCCCGCGGGCTGAGTCGGCGCGGGGGCAGCGCTCTGTGGTTGCTGCAGGGTCCGCTGGAGCCCGAGCGGCCACCGCCCCTCACGCAGCAGATGATGGACATGTACAACGATGCTGCAACTGAAGTATGGCCTTTCTTTACACAACACTATAATTGTTTCACCATATTTTGCTCTGTTTTGTGAGATTGAGACATAGAAGTGAATAGAGACGAAGATGTAAATTGTTTTCTGGGAACAGAATATGGTGGTCGAAACGTTTACAGGACTTATGACCTGTCATTAGTTGGGTTAAGCGATCGCTTTATGTTAAAAAAAACTCCCCATTCCGCCCTTCTTACAACCACCACGTCTGACAAATTTTTGGAAGATGTATATATGCCACTTGTTGAGCAATACTTCACATTTTTTAGTTCAATCTACACTAGCGCCATCTATTAAGATTAGGTGTAAGCATTAAGCAGAAATCTTTATTAATGCAATGTGAAAGGCTATGCAATTATAATACATTGTTAGATGTCTACAAGTATTTGTATACATTCAAAATGTTAGATTAAATGTGATAGTTTGTTATTGCATTTATATTTTATACTAATGTCCTATGTTTTATGGTGTTTTGTGAAATGACCTACGTGTAAGTTTTGTTTCACTCATATGCGCCATATTTTATTTCACTCATACGTACCGTAGGTACGATGCCTGCGAAATCGCCTACGTCTACATGTTTTGTTTCATGTTTTCGATGGGCTTCATATTGGGCTTGCAAAATATAAAACGGTCTTTGTCGCACTTATGTATTTTTGGCTTGTTATCATATAGCTAGGTGCATACCATATATGCCAGAAGATATCTACAATATTTTGTATGGATTTGAAGCCGGGCTTTATCACTCTGAAGTATGTTTACTATTCGATGCGTAACGAACTTCATTTCTATTGTCAGAATGTTATCTGTCATTTACGTTATGTGCAGAAATGTTGTGAAAAGAAAGATTATGTGATTTTTTAACGAATATTTATTAATAATTCAGTCCAACTTTCGATAGTAGAGGAACAACAAGAAGGAGGTTTTAATTTTTTTTAATTGACAGCTCTGACAGCCATACTAATACCATCCGGCATCAGGGTTAATGATGGATATGTATTTTGAAGGTTAAATAAGGCACCGAATATTACAGATGTTAGGACACTCAAGCGTGAAAGTGTGGGGCTCCTCACGGCTGGTGGTGGGCGGGGCCATGTCCCCAGACGGGCTGTCGCTGAGCCCCACGGCGCTGCGTCACGACACGCAGATCCTCCTCAACATGTACTGCAATGACCACATGAACTTCGACGACGGGACGTGCTGTGCTTCCCCCGAGCCCTACACCACTCTGCAGATTGTCACCTTCTCTATCTTCCTCGTCTGGTGAGGACATTTATTTATTATGAATTTATTTATTTATTTATTTATTTTGACATAAACGCCGCAAGGGCTTTTACAAAAATGACATGTTTAGTTACAAAGGTAATATAAAAGTTTGGGCAAATAGACAGACAACTAACATATAACGGCAAAACACAAAAACGAGAATAAGGATAACATAAGAGAAATTAGAAATTACATGAGATAGAAAAAAACATAACATAATATAAATTAGAATTTACATGCATAGGATTGATAAGAACATAACATGATAGAAATTAGAAATTACGGAAAAAAAAAACAACAGTAAAGAAACAAAGGGATGGTAATTTACCAGTCCAATATGTGACCGGATGATGTACATGTGGGGCGAGCGAATAGGAGACGAATACTAATATAAATAAAGTTTAAAATCTATGTGAATTCAAAAAGAGCTTTTACAAAAATGACATGTTTAGTTACAAAGGTAATATAAAAAATTTGGGCAAATAGACAGACAACTAACATATAACGGCAAAACACAAAAACGAGAATAAGGATAACATAAGAGAAATTAGAAATTACATGAGATAGAAAATAACAGAATTGAAGCATGTGTGGTAAAACCATGTACGGCAGAATTGATGACTTTCATGACCGAGTGATGGGTGCTTTGACTGCCACACCGAAGGTCTGTGAATGTTTGATTCCCGGCGATGACAGTCTTTTGACAGACGGACAGACATTTGTTCTGGTGTAGAATTCAAGTAACAATAAAATGGCGATAGATTAGCTACCTATCACATGTCACGAGGATCAATATGATAGCTATATCCCTATGACATGGATTTGGCTCGCGCTGTAATGATGTAAAGAGCGATTCAACAAAATAATAATAATAATAATTTTAAATGCTGATTGGAAAGAAATGTAACAAAATTATGAAAGGATCACTGTGTTGGTTTGAACACACGGAATTCATTGATGAGGAAAGGGTGGTAAATAAAATATACATAAATGATATGAATGGAGTACGGAGTCGATAAAAAACGAGGAAAACATAGCATGACCAAATTAAACAAATTTTAAAAGTCGGCCATGTTACAAATTGAAATAATCAACGTTCATATATTATTCTCTACCTTAATGGCACGGTGATTTGTTTTGTTTAAATAATCTATACCACCAGAACTTCTATGAATTAGGGAAATTATCTTTCTGTTTTATTTCAATGTGGAAACATCAGATTTACTCCCAAAATATTAAATGTTTTCATTGAGTGCAAAGCTCGTGAATTATACGATGAATATCTTTTCCAGCATGATCCTGGCGTGTGTTCTGGCCGTGCAGCGGCGAGTCGGGCGATGGCGGAGAGGCGGAGAGTATCATCCTCCTCCCGTAGATTCCCCTGTGGCCCCGCCGGGACCCCGCGAGGCTATCGGTGGGCTCGCCGTGCTGGGCCTCATCCTCGCTTACTTTTACCTCTGCGACCGCACCAACTTCTTCATGAAAGAAAACAAGTATTACTCCGAGTGGAGCTTCTGGCTTCCTGTCGGATACGTCCTTGTGCTCGGGCTTTTCTTCACAGACGAGGCCCGCAGCCCGAGGGTGCTGCACCGGGAGCAGACGGCAGAGTGGCGCGGGTGGATGCAGCTGCTGGTGCTGGGCGCGCAGCTCACCGGGGCCGCCCGCCTGCTGCCGCACCGCATGCTGCTGCGAGCCCTGGCCAGCGCCTACCTGTTCCTCTCTGGCTACGGCCACTTCTGCTACGTGTGGCACACGGGCGACGCGGGCCTCGTGCGCCTGCTGCGCGTGCTGTTCCGCCTCAACTTCATGACAGTGGCGCTCTGCTTGTGCATGAACCGGCCCTACCAGTTCTATCAGTTCGTACCGCTCCTTTCCTTCTGGCTCGTGCTGCTGTATTCGGCTCTGGCGCTGCCTCCACTCGTCACAGCTATCACCAGCCAAGAGAAGCTCTACCGCTACTCCTACTTGGCACTCAAGTTTCTGGGCCTCTTCGCTGTTATCACCGTTCTCTACATGTCCGAAGTGTTCTTCGAGAAAGTCTTCGTGACCCGACCGTGGAAAGCGCTATTTGTGACCACGGACGACGACATCCAACAGTGGTGGGAGCGCTGGAAGAGCGACCGCTACTCGCTGTGGGCGGGGGCTGTGTTCGCCGCTTGCTGGCGCATCGCACAACGCCACCAGCTTCTGGATGACAGCTCGCACGCTAACCTGTTACCCCCTCGGGCGGCCGTCGTGGCCGCCCTCAGTGCTCTGGGGCTCCTCGCGGGGTGGCTGGCCCTGCCTCTGCTGTGCGGGGGTCCGCGAGCCTGCGAAGAAGTGCACAGCTACGTAGGTGCGCTCCCTGTCCTCGCGTACGTAGCGCTGCGAAACATATCCGGAGCGCTACGATCTCGTTACTCGAGTTTCTTGGCGTGGTTTGGCGACATCTCGCTGGAGCTGTTTGTGTGCCAGCACCACATCTGGCTGGCGGCGGACACGCACGGCGTGCTGGTCCTCCTCCCCGGCATGCCTCACCTAAACCTCGCGCTGACGTCCTTTATCTTCGTGTGCGCGGCCCACGAGGTCCGGCGCGTGACGCAGCTGCTGCAACCGCTAGTGGTGCCGCCCGATCTCAAGAAGTGCTTAAGGAACCTCCTCATCTTTGTGGTGGTCCTCGTGCCCATCGGCATCCACGACGGCATGTTCTAGCCTGCGCGACCAGCCGTGTTAGGTTTAGCAACGGAGCAAGTGACTGAACGTGTATTTATGATTACCGCTTAACTTAATTAATCCTTTTATGTAAATATTTTTTTAGTTTTATATTTTGTTTTGAGCATTTTTTATATTAATTAAATATTGCAGGTTTTTAAGATAATCTAATGATTTTACTGAAATCTCTTGATGGAAGTTCATTTTGAATATGGCATCGACAGACTGGTCTTAACAGACAGACAGACCAGCCTACAATGCCAGCCAACCTGACAAATGTTGAAGTTGTTGTTAAAAAACATTTTATTTCAGATTTGATAAACTGAAAGCATTTTAACTCTGGAATTCTATAATGAGATTTTTTTTATGAATTAAAACATTGTTTTTTCCGCTTTCGAAAGTGGAGAGAACTTTATTTCTTAAAAAAGCCATCATTATAGGGTTGCTTTACTTTTTAGAAGTAACTTCTTCTTCTTTCGGTGCCGTGTCAGGTCCCCCCAATGTTGGCGATCACTACAGCAAAGGCATCCTGCGCCACTTGTAACAGGTTCTGAACTCTTGTTATTCCTGTCCACTCTTTGATGTTCCGCAGCCAGGACAGCTGCCTTCTACCAACTCCCCGATGTCCCTCCACTTTAGCCATTAATTTCAGTCGAAGGAGGTGGTATTTTTCTCCCCTTAGCACATGATCTAAATATGAGACCTTTCTAAATTTTCACACTTGATAACAGCTCTCTATTTGCTCTGGCTCTCTGCAGTACGTATGCATTACTGACCCTATCGGTCCACGGTATACGGAGCGTTCTGCGGTATATCCACATCTCGAACGCTTCCAACTGGTTCATTACATTCACTTTCAGAGTCCAGGTTTCGCAGCCATATAGTAGAACAGACCATATATAACATTTAATCATTCTTTGTCGGAGTTTCAAGTTAAGATAAAAGTTAAAAGTAACACGTATTTTTTAAATCAAGTCGCATATTTACACGTTTGATGGTGCAGTTTCACCCACGGTTGATATCTATGTTTTAACTTTTCTTTAATTATATTGTGATATTTTTCATACAATACTTTTTTCTGTACAAACAATAACTTTTTTAAATATTTTATTCATAAGCTTTATCTATCAACACTGGATTTCTGTAATCATGCGGTCTCCCAGGGTTATCCGGGTGGTTTTAGGTCTACCTCGCTTCCTCTTTCCACCCACAAGGGATCAGTCTAGTGTGCCCTGAGCAATGCAGGCTGGGTTCTATTGATCTTAAGCAACAGTTCCCAGTTCATTATTGTAATTAAGAACTGTCAATTTTTTAAGAATTAAAAGGAGAGAAAGAATTGTATTGCCATAGACTTACTTTCTATGGCCACTCTTGAAAACTTTTAGCCTCCTTGATGATTTTATTCCAAGCTCCTCCAGTCCGTTTCATGATGCTATTTTTGGGCAACATCTAATGAAGTAAGCATGATTTAACTGAATTTTGATATACTTAAACTATACAACCTTTCATATTATATCTCCTGTCAGCAGTGGCGGTACTCCCATAGAAGCCCAGAAACCCGGCTTGCGTAAAAATTTTGAATCAAAACCCTCAAATCTAAGTTATCGTTCCACCAAATCACCTTCCAACAATGTTCCCATCAGACGTAAGATGAATAGCCACAAGAGCTGAACCTCTGTAAGCCAGAAAAGGTTTTGATTCAAATTTTCTTACGCAAGCCGGGCTTCTGGGCTTCTATGGGAGTACCGCCATTGCCCGTCTGGTCTTCTTGAAAATCTTTGTGCTTGTTTAATATATAATGTTGTTTGTGTATTTATATTTTTGGGATTACGTTTACAGTAATAAAATTGTATTGAAGGATGTAATTGTGTTTTCTTTTTATGTAATCTCAATCCACCTCGATGTGTGCTCACCATAACCTTGTGGACTGAGTGTCTTCTTCTCTCGGTGTCATATCAGGTACATACCTAGATGTTGACTATCACTTGAAAGTAGGCATCTCTGTCCCTGGCAGGTCTAAACAGCTCCTCAATCTTTTATTAAACCAGTCTCGTCCCTTATATTGCGGAGCCAGGAGACTCACCCCCTGCCAACACCTCGTTGACAAGGATGTCAACGAGGTGTTGGCAAGGTCGAGGGTAAAATAGGAATTTTACCCTCTATGATCAAGTGTAGCCAGTTCATACTTTTCTCCCCTAAGCACATGACCCAAATATGTTCATAATTCTCGATCAGTACTGAATACGAGTATACCTCAATTTAAGTTTATCAATAAAAAATAATAAGTCTGAATATAGCTTCATAAGCTCATGGATGTTTATGGAACATATTTTAACTTCCAAAAATAATTCTAATGATTTTTCCCGAAATTTAGTACAGTGGAACCTGGATAATTGGCGTTCCAAGGGACCAAGCCTACGATGGTCAATTAACCAGGTTTTCCAATTAACCAGTTTTTCATGTATCCAGGTCCAGATTGTGCTTTGATTTTTTAACCAGGTTTTGTTACCACATAAACAGAAAAGCAATAAAAACAATTCATGGATTGATGCATAAAACAATCAATAAAAGTTTAATAAGTCAATTGTAATTGTTGTACATACTCGTACATGTACAAATAATAAATTTAATCATTGTGCCTTGAAAAAATCAGTTAGTTTCGAGCTCAAATCAAGGCTGTTATATTTACGTTTGTGAAACATTGGATGATAATAATAATAATAATAATAAATTGGATAATTTATAGAGCGCCATTTTTATGAATTATTCATCTCAAGGGCGCTGTAGAAGATGCTCCGTTTTATCAACTAGATAAAAAAAAAATGTTAACAATAATAATAAACATATTTAGTCTCGAAGGTCGAAGCGAGGTCGAAGATGTGGTCAGATGGGGACGTCAAAGATGGCGATACTGGCATGAACACGTAGAAAGGATGAGCTCAAATAGAATACCACACATAGCTCTCCATGGAACGCCAAACGGACAACGCCGACCAGGAAGACCCCCGAAACGGTGGAGAGAAAGCTGGAGTTCAGCATCTCAAGAGGACCCGCCTGAAATAACAGACTCCTGAGTCTACCAAAAGGGAAGAAGAAGAAGATATTTAGTATGAGGGCTGCACCTGACATAGTCGATCAGCCCTTCCTGTCAGGAAATGATAATTTGAAAAGATGCATTTTGAGTCTAAACTCTGATTGATTTGAGAATCAATCAGAGTTTGACAATAACATCCTTTTTGTTGACATCCTTCTCAACGAGGTGTTGGCAGGGGGCGAGTCTCCTGGCTCTGCAATATAAGGGACAAGACTGGTTTAATAAAACATTGAGGAGCTGTTTAGATTTGCCAGGGACAGAGATACCTACTCTCAAGTGATAGTCAACATCTGGGTACTTGAGGTCTG
Organism: Lepidostoma basale; assembly: GCA_022606425.2. Taxonomy (NCBI): domain Eukaryota; kingdom Metazoa; phylum Arthropoda; class Insecta; order Trichoptera; family Lepidostomatidae; genus Lepidostoma; species Lepidostoma basale. The sequence goes on along the minus strand of JAHDVF020000390.1, from coordinate 48,572 downwards.
CTTTAAGATTGTTCCAGACTGAAGGGCCGGCAACCGCGAAGGCTCGGTTCCAAAGTTTGTGCTTGGACAGCGTTTTGGCACAGTCAATCTACCGATCGCAGAAGACTTAGCTGATCGCAATGTAGACAGTCTAGCATTTGGGTTCTCGTTGATGCAGAGTTCAGATATATAAGCTGGTGCCATTCCATGCAACGCCTTATAGACTGTCCAGCAGAGCTTGTATTGTATCCTTTCTGGACATTTCAGCCAGTGGAGCTCCTTAAGATGCTGTGTTATGTGACAACTCTTTGGCACACCCCTTATCAGTCTTGCTGCTGCATTGAATGCAGACTGAAATTGAGGACCGTTTTCACAAAGTGAAATATCTACAAAATGAAAATTTTTCAAGAGAAGGTTTTTTCATGTTAAAAATAATATGTTTTGTATGAAATTGCGATATTTGAACCGCTACAACTTTGCATATATACCCAACCCATTTCCATAAAAAAAACTTCTTTTTTTTTTGTAGAAATTTCACTTTGTGAAAACGGTCCTCAATTTATTTGTTTGCTGTTTGGGGATGTCCATTGCAGTAATCTAGTCAGGACACGACAAAGGAATTGATTAATTTTTTAAAACTGTCAACGGGAATATTTCTTTTTATGAAAGAAGCAATTGCTGACCGTTTTATTGATTTGAGTTTTCAGTGAAAGATCAGTCACTAGATGGACGCCAAGAAGTTTTAATGCTTTTTTAGGAGAGATATCTGTGTCGGATGATGATGATGATATTACTAAAAATATTTTTTTGTGTACTTAATTGTGTTTCATCTCGAATCTTATAAAGTCAAAGTTATAAGATACTAAAATTCTAACTGAAGAATAATAAAACCTTAATTTGTGTTACTAAGCATATCTTCGCACCTACAAAGTGACCCATTATCTTTATTTGCCCACAAACAAAGATTAATTTTAAGTACGCACACACGAGAGAGTAAACTGATAAAATGACATCTTCCCTCTAACTTCTCTGCTTGCTTATCTCTGCTGGCATATTCATCATGTTCACATCAACTACTGAACCAGAAATATATGATTTGTAAGCTTCAATCTTCCCTTTAGTTCCATGGAAATACGGTATGCTCGGCGTCAGTCTCCGAGATAAAATCAGAAATGAGGAGATTAGACGCCGAACAAAAATAACGGACATCATGGAACGACAAGCGAGACTGAAGTGGCAATGGACGGGTCATGTAGCGAGACAGAGTGAGAATAGATGGACCCAGAAAATAATAAGGTGGAGACCATGGGAGAATAGGAGAAACGTCAGCAGGCCGCAAAAAAGGTGGGCCGACGACATTGCTGCCGTGGGGGGGAAAATGTAGCTACGGCTGACAGGAGATAGAGACAAGTGTAAGGGAAGGGAAGAGGCCTATGTCCAGCAGTGGACCGATAAAGGCTGACGAAGAAGAAGAAGAAGAAGCTTCAATCAGCACCATGATTAGTATATTAATGCTACTAGCCTCATAATATAATATGTGTATATGTTATATTATATGTAAAGTAACTATTGAAGATGTATCTCTTCTGGGGTCGGCCCTCCTCGTACGAAAACGCCAAACTTATCTATCCTAACTCATCTCCACTGTCAGGTTCTCGCGTTGGAGCTCCTTCCGCATGTTGGCCCACCATGTTGCCATTGGGCGACCTCTTCTTCTTGGTTTTGTGGGAATGCTGAGGGCTTTTTGGACAATGTGTTTGCTGTCTCTTCGCATCACATGACCGTACCACCGAAGTCGATATTCCCTTAATTTTTCCGTTATTGGGGCAACCTTAAAGCTACCCCTCACATATTCGTTCCTTACGTGGTCCAGCTTTGTGATGCCTCCAGCCCATCTCAGCAGTGTGGATTCGACGATGATGACGACGTTCTTGGACTTTTTTGTTGGTTCAGCACTCTGCTCCATATAGCACGGTGGGCCTCACTGCAGTCTTGTAGACTCTGCCCTTAGTCCTGATTGGAATTTTTTGGTCACACAGGACACCAGGTAGAGACCTCCACTTGAGCCAGGCGGTGTTTGTCCTGTGTTTGACATCAGTGTCTACGTTGGCGTCCGCAGTAAGGACCGACCCGAGATACTTAAATTGGGACACCTTGTTAACTGGAGTATTGTCAATATGAATTGTATTTTCATGAGCCAAATCTGTAGCGATGCCCTCATATTCATTAAAATTAAGACTACAGATACGCCCTTATGTATGGAAGTGAAACATGGAACTGGCAAAAATAGGATGAAAGTAGAATAAATGCAGAAAGAAGAAATTATTCACCGAATTATAGGTAAATTCAAAATACATTAGAAACTTAAAATACAAAAAACTAATAACAAAATACAGTCTCCAACATTAGTGTGAATGGTGAAAATCTGGAACAAGTGGATGAATTTGTTTATTTAGGAAGTTTACAAAGGATGGGAGAGTGGAGAAGGATATTGATAGAAGGGTTGGGTTAGGTTAGGTTAGGTTAGGTTAATTTGGAGAAAATTTGGCCTGTAAATTTGGAGATATTTCGTGTATAAGTGAATTGTTTTGGTCAATTTAACTGTTGCCACACTTTATAATAGTTAATTGTGACACGTAATACGTTTGTACTGTTTTTCTGTTAAAATTATATTAGTTTTATCGTTTTTATAAAGAATTTTGACAGGTGTAAAAATAAATTTTTCATTTGTTCCAATGACAATTTGAATAATTTCTTCAATATTATTTTTAAGTTCTTGCTGGTTAAGTGCCTAATTACAGCTAATTTAAAAAACGGTGGATACGTGTAACATAATTAAATAAACACAAAAGTCCGAATCGTCCATGTGCAACATCGAAAAAAACATTATGTGTTATTACATTTCTTCTTCTTCTTCTTTTTCCCTTTTGGTAGACTCAGGAATCTGTTATTTCAGGCGGGTCCTCTTGAGACGCTGAACTCCAGCTTTCTCTCCACCGTTTCGGGGGTCTTCCTGGTCGGCGTTGTCCGTTTGGCGTTCCATGGAGAGCTATGTATTGTATTCTATTTGAACTCATCCTTTCTACGTGTTGATGCCAGTATCGCCGTCTTTGACGTCCCCATCTGACCACATCTTCTTCTTTACATTATGTGCTAAATTAAAAAATTATTACAATACATTATGTGCTAAATTAAAAAAACGGTGGATTCGTGGACCATAAATTAAATAGTCAATATGTGCACCATTTAAAAAGAACATTTTGTGTTAAATTATTTTTATTTTGTTATTTTATTTTATATCATTGTATTTTATATTATTTGTTTTAGATTTATTTTGTGGGTGTTGGACGATCGAAGTGTGCGCGGGAGATGCCTATTGGTGGCGATGAGGATGAGCAACCCATCACACCGCGTCTCCCGCGGGGCGAAAGAGAAGGATGGAGTGCCGCATCAGTAAAAGTGTTACAGTCCATTCTTTCTGCCTACCCTTTCGGGGAGAGCGTGATGATTAGTCAGTTAGTTAGTTAATCTTAAAGTACATCGGAGAATGATGCGGTGTTATTTTATTCAAAGAATAATCGTCATTTTTAAAGAATTACAGTACACTCCACCAGAATAAACAGCTGCCTATCTTCAGTATACTGGGAAAGCACTGAGTAACATGAGGTTTTCCCCCGAGGAATTAACTTAATTAATACAAATGAAAATGTCTGTTTTCTAGAAGTTTTATTATAATTTATGGGAATGACATGTGTCGCCTGTGTAAGCCATTATCATATAATACATTTATTAACCCTTTCCGGTCCTGTGTCGAATGACATTCAACATCGACTTTATTCCAGTGAGTCCTATGTCGAATGTCATTCGATATTTTTCTTATTCATCAGTCAAAATGTCAAAATACAAGCAAACATATTTTTTTCCCACTCGTATTTAGTGTAGCGGTATACTGGGACGAGGATTCAATGTTTTTTATGAACATTGGAATTTGTAACTTTCTACCGGAGAACGATATAAAAGGTTCGTTTTAGGGGCTGGCTCGGTACATGTCACTCAGATGTCCGGCCGCCGGCATCAGTTACACTCGACGCGTGCAAACTTGATAAGTATTATTACCGATACTTACTATCATACCTCTCAAAATGTTTAGAATTACAAAAATACACGTTGACAACGAGTTTGATAGTAGTGATGAAGGAAATGAACAGTAAATTGGAACAATTTGGGTATAAAATGTAATAATTAGAGCATTACTCCATACGAGTACATTCAAAATAATAATAAATTGTAAACATAAATATAGTTTTATTAAAAAAAACTGTAATTCTGTAAATCTATTGTGAACCTGATGGAACATTTTTTTTGTGGACCGGAAAGGGTTAATGCCTTGGACCAAGGGTTAGCAAACTTATTAGCCAAAGAGACAAATTGGTACATTTCAACGATTAAAAGAAAAATTGGGAGCCAAATCTATTTTTTGATTTAGCAAACCTTAATTATAATATTAGCACTTTATTAAATTACGGGTTTTATAATAATAAATTATTAAAACTTGATTTTCATACTTAATTTAAGATTTTATTCATTGATAAAAAATAATATGTAAAAAAGGAATACACAAATTTAAATCCTGAAATCCTTGGAAAGTTTGAGTAAGTCAGATTTGTTTGTTTTTCTTAATTTTAGGCACAATTCCAGGTTCTCATCAATAAGACGACTTGTTAGTTTTCGCTTGAAAAATATTGTTCACATGAATATGTAAAAGCGAAAAGGGAAAGAACAGCAAACGCGAGTTTTCTCAGCTGATCATAAGAGTCAGGAATACTATTCCAGGCATTGAAGATGATCATGTCTTCCTTCTCCAGGTCTTTTAAAGTCGAACACTTGTGTTGTGAACTAAGCTCACATTTGTTATTCTCCAATATTTTCAAATCAACACAAAGACATTCAAATTTACAGCACCATATTTCCTTGTTTCTTAAATCCAGCAATTATATCGGGTGGCACGCGGTAGACGCATGGATTTGAAGATAACATTGCTCCCTTCTTAACGGTTGTAGAAGGTTGAAAGTAAGTTATTAAAAAAGAAGAAGACAGGAAGTTTATGTTACATCTAATGTCAGTCGCCATTTTAGAGTGATAATCAGGAAATAATAATTCTGTCATTTTGTAAGAGTATGCATCTGCCGCTTTACCCGTATTTCAAAATTACCAATGGCCAAAAGGTGAAAATTTCAAATCTGTTATCGTAATATTAAGAGCTAGTTTCTTCCACCTAAGACGATTAAAATCCGTCAAAAGGAGTATTCCCCATGACACTTGCAAAACTCTTGTAAATTCCTTCGTTGTGTCACGACTTGATTATTGTAATGGAATTTATGCAAACATTCCAAAACAACAAATAAACAAACTTTAATCTGCATTCAATGCAGCAGCAAGGCTCATTAAAGGCATTCCAAAAAAGTCACATATAACACAACATCTCAAAGAACTTCACTGGCTTAAAAGTCCAGAAAGAATCCAGTATAAACTCTGCTGGACAGTCTTCAAAGCGCTACATGGAATGGCGCCAAGTTATATATCTGAACTCTGTATAACGGACAGCCTAAATTCACGGAAATCCACACTTCGCTCGGCAAACTCCTCAGCAATAGGAAGATTAGTTGAGCCGAAGCGTTGCCCCAGTACAAATTTCGGGGATCGAGCGTTCGCGGTAGCCGGTCCATCACCTTGGAACAATCTCCCTTCACACCTTAGATGCATAAATGATCCGACAGATTTCAGATCCAAATTGAAAACCCATCTTTTTCATATTTCATACCCAATTTAAACATTTATACTTTGTTCTACTATACTTTTAAACCGATCGTTTTTTAAGCGGTCACATTTAGATTTTTAGATTTAAAACACGTCTTAATGCGCCCTTGAGGTGATTACATCACAAAAACGGCGCTTTAAAAGTTGGCATATTATTATTATTATTATTATTATTATTAAGAGGGTGTTTGACGAATGCTTAGATCGCTCCGCTGTTTTTAAATTCCTGAAACCTGCTGAGAAATGCTTACCTCACATTTAAATTGGGTGTTTTTAAATAGTGTTTGTCAATAGAGGAATTATTATCTTGGTGATGCTTCAGCAGACTCGAAAAGTGAAACAAAATCTTGAGCAAAAAGGGATAATTTATTTTTGAATAAAATGACTTTTTCTAACATCGAAAACATTGCGTTTCCTTTCCCTTGAAATTTATGATTAAGTTGATTTAGATGAGACGTAATGTCTACCGTGAAATAAAATGTTTGCATCTGCTGATCGTTTTAGATAGTGAACACCCTTCTCAAAAAGAAATGCTTTGGTTTCTAAGTTGTGTTGTGTGCCCACTTGCTAACCATGGTACCTTGTTATGAAGCAAAAGGTTATCGTACTCACTTTCCATTTCAAATGAAAATTCTTTGAATTGGCGATGATGATTAAGAGCTTTAGCTGAAACGGAGTTGATAATCGTAATCACCAATTCCATAACCATTTCTCTGCGCACAAAGCGTAAGCAAGTATAGTAAGCAAGTATCTCGTGATTATTTTTTTCTTTCAAAATAGCAACAAACCCCTTTCTTCGACCGATAACATCGGGGCATCTTGTCGGCGTGCTCATGGACATTTGTGCTAAATCCGCACTTGAGGAGCCAAGACCTCTGCCTTAGACAGGCGAAATACGACATTTCCATAAATTGCAATAAAGCTTCTAGAAAATAGATGTTTTCATTCGTATTAATTCTTTAATATGGAGTTTTACATCATTGTTCAAGAAATAATAAATGAATTATTAACTTGGCAATTTTCACCAGTACATCGACAATATATTTGTTGAATTGTAAAGTAAGCATTGATTAGAAAGTATTCAATCTGAAATAAAATGTCCTTAAAGTGTCAACGATATATTTGCACAAAATATTATAAAATATTCAACAACATTTACAAGTTAGTATAAAAAATATATTCATAAGTTATTTATCTACTTACGATATATACACATTTTTAAGGCCTTAATAGATGTACAATTATTTGGTCACGAGACAAGGACAGAATTCTTAAACGTATTTGCAGAATAAATCTTCAAACCCGGTCGCTAAATGACATTGGTGATATAAAAACTCAGCTCAGAAACAGTGGCTCTTCTTATCTCTCTGCATTCCCTTTTGTTTATTTGGGTCAAACTTAACAATACGCAAATCTCATACGAACAATCACACTAACTGCTATTCAAACATATTTTCTCACCGATTTCCAAAATAATTACGCATTTTTAGGGTGATTTCACAGAATTATCCAATATTAAGATGGACATAAATTATATGCACTACAACAACAAAAATATAATTGTGCATGACTAACTAAATTAATACATACAAAAGAATTTAGATAATTCTAGTTTCAAAGAATACAAATATTTTAATATGATAAATGGAAAACATCATGACTGATTCCCAAAACCTAATCATTAAGAGGTAATATAAAAACATACCCCACGGTAAGATTTCGTAAAACGTGCACAATGCACATCTGATAGGAATGAAAACTTATTCTCCCGTGAACAGTTGAGTAGAACTTTGACCCTCAATAAATAATATTCCCGCTTCAGCTGACAGTCCAGTCCAACAAGAGGTGTCTAGGTAACTATAAGTACTGTATGCGTGCAAACAGTGATTAGTAGTGACCTCTGAGTAGTGTGGCTGGGCAAATAATCACTGTCACAGATAACTCTTGTCCTTAAATAATAAACATTCGAGCGATGACAGCGCTCTTAACAATGCAAACTAGTAAAAAGATGAAAGCTACATGACCGATAAGGGAGATTGAGAAATCACAACAAAAAGTTTAGTAGAGCCCAATGGGTAAGTACATGTTTATATTCACAGCACTCACACTCGGGGTTGTTCACACAACCTTCGTTAAAGAGCACTTATCACAAGACTATCCGAGGGCGGCTTATTTTCCTTGTGCTCCGGCTTGGAGTGCTTAACCCGCGAAGTAAAGACATCGTAGCCAAGGGAAACAGTGTTGTCATACAGAACACGGTACTTGGTGGGCAGGAGGTAGAAGTTGATCATCTGTGCGGGTGGCCACACCACCCACTCCGCGGCGTACAGCCGCCAAAACTTATTGCGCAGCTCTGAACGGAAGTCCTCCACTGTCACGTCCTCGAACAAGGCTACGCTGAGGAAGAACAGGGTGATGACGACGGGCGAAAAGAGTAGCTGGTCTAGCATGAGCTTGCGCAGGACTATGGACAAGGAGCGACCCGGCATGCGGCGGTCCAGCAGCCGGTACCAATGGTGGCACAGCACGCCCACGGTGAGGCCAGAGAAGGCCATGTGCAGCGTGCGCACGCGGTCCCAGTGCGTCAGCTGGCCTGCGTACACCTCGTAGCGTTGCTCCAGCCAGTCCCCCGAGGCAGACAGCGCCACGGAGATAAGAACATTAGTGCCCAGCAAGTACTTGTCGCTGAAAGCCGCCTTGCCCAGCAGTCGTGCGCGCCGCGCCACTGGACTCTTGCTCGCGAGCCTCCCTAACTTCCTCAGCGCTTGCATTCTCTACGACTATATTTCGCCGGCTGAATCTGAAAATATCATAATTCAATAAACTTGTCACCGACACAAAAAGATGAGTAAATAGCATATTACAACTACAATACTCACTGCGTGATACGAATTTCGATTTTGTTTTAAGGTAAGCATGCCCGCGAGTTGACCGTAGATTGCCTGCTTTTCTGACTACTTCCTCTCGGAATGGAGGATAAGCGAGTGCGCTCGGACGAGACCGCGCCATACGGCCAGCTATCCCAGCCGCAGTCTCGGCCAGAAGAGTCAATATATAATTAATGTTATCTCTTTCGCAGAATACAGCTGACACAAAACGCATAACCTAAAATTGTATTTGACATTTCCCTACTATGTATGTTCGGGCGGAGGGGGGACGTAGATAAGTTGATACGTATCGCTCAACGTGACTACAATAGTGATGTACCTTTAATTGGTTTAGACATCGGCACTACCGATAAAGGATTACTATTTTTTTAAATTTATAGATTCTTATTTACATTCAATGGCAAACAACTATTGCAGAAACTGAATCTCGCAGGCGATTTTGTACCTCATTTCACGATTCAACGCCTTCTACATCCAGCCCTCCCTTTCACCCAACCTGAGAAACCAACACATTGTTCATGTAACGTTGTCCTGAGTTATGAAACGTAACGCTTAAATCTTTTGATGCATTTCGATATTTCGTAAACATAAACATTTCATAAGTTTGGTAAAATAATTTGTGTAGATTAGTCTTAGCAATAACATCTACAATATATGCATTCCGCGAAGATTACAAAAACATTTATTGCAAGCATGAATATTAGAGGGTGATGGTAGGTTATAAGTAATTTTGTGGTGACAGATAACATCAGACAACACACAGTTGAAAGAAAGGAGCGAGATTTTTTAGAGATTGGAAACGCCGCCGCCATATATAGAAGAACCTGAGAAATAGATTCCCGCATCAATCCAACATCCGAGCATTTCTGTGGTGCAGGAACGGAAAATAAATGCGTGACATCAAAACGCTGTGTTACCATCTGCTAAGTACGGAAAGCACCTCCACATCGTAAAGAAGAAAGACCCGCATGACAATAATTTCCATATAACCTCTGGGTATGAGGGCTTGATGAGAGTGCCTACTATCCAACGTAAACAGGTTTGGTTATAATTAATTAGAGTTGCTGTTTAACCAAGACATATATTTTAACTGATGTTCCTTTTTTACCTATATTTTTTTATATTTGTATGATGCAAAAGATTGGTAAATTATCTTCTTCTTCTTCCGGTGCCGTGTCAGGCCCCCCCCAGCGTTGGCGATCACTGAGGCAAAGTCATCTCTGTCTGCGCCACTTGGAACATGATCTGAACTCTGGTCATTCCTGTCCATTCTGTTATGTTCCGCAGCCAGAACAACTGCCTTCTACCAACTCTCCGGTGTCCCTCTATTTTGCCCATTAATATCAGTCGAAGTAGGTGGTACTTCTCTCTCCTCAGCACATGGCCCAATGACATTTGTAAATATTTTTTTTTATAAATAAAAGCCCCACTTATTAGGTGAAATTTTGAAATAATATAATCTTTTGACATAAGCATCCCTCGGGGATCTTCATACGTACACATTTAATTACACCTTCTTCTATCTTCCATCAAGGTCCTGAATTAATATTTTAATTGATTCATCTGGAAACGGGATGTGTATTAATCGACAAACTAATGTTTTCTTCTTCTTCTCCTTTAAGACTTTTGGTCTGTGCCTATTGTTAGGCTGACCTCTCCTGGCAAATAAACTCCCCTTAATCTTTTTATGATCTTCCGGGGGTCGGTAACCAACATAAATCTGATTAATCACAACGTGTAAGATTATGTAGGAATCCATCCTCTGCACGTGTGCATGCCAGTGTTTCTGCGCTGCATTTCCCCATCTGACAATATCTCACACTTTGCAGATATCGTAGATAGCCGTACTCCTCACTCAAAGAGTCTTGCCTGCTATTGTCTTCAGCGTCCGCATTTCTACCACCCGCATCTTAGCCTTCGTTCTTGTGGTATCCGCTCTGGTCTCAATGCCGTATGTCACGTTTTGACTTTACGTTCAGTTCTCATATTAATACCACCGAAGCTTTATTAATGTGTTCCATTATTTCGCTGACATGGTCATTTTGACTGAGTAGATCCAATCTCAGATTAACCTTTATCTAAGGGCTCTTTTAAAAAAAAAAGTTTTATGTTCTTTTGAAAATGTCATGATTTCTTAACTGAGATAATCATATTGAAGTTGGCGATCTATATCTGGAAATTATTCAACGCTCATTATAGTTCGTCTTCCGTCATTGGTATCAGCGCAGCATCGTCCGCGTAGCGTATGATTACATTCTTCTTCACGTAATGTCCCAAACCATGTGATGTGACATCTCATTTTATTTCATCCGTGATGAGGTGAACAGTTCTCCGTCAAAAAACTAAATAAATACGTTTTTTTCATATGAAGCACCGAAATATAAAATAAAATCTGTACCCAAGCTTTGTCAGGGGCAATGTGAATACTATTTTTATGTTTCTCTGATTTAAATTGCAACCGACTACGCCTCTAAAGGCGTAATCGGTGAAGTCAGATATAATTACGATTCCGTGGTTAATGTACAATTGTTGAATTTATTTTGAAAAATGTATAATAATTTATACGAATAACAATTATTATGTATTACAAACAGAAAAAACTTTAAAATATCAAAGACGTACTCGGTTATTGCTATATGTAGCTATTTACACTAGTACTAGGTTTATGGAATTGACGAGACAATCGTAGATTGCAAATTAGCATACAGTGCGCAGATTCTCCTTTCTCATTTACAACGTGGCCGCAGTTGACGTTCTCAACCCTTCTTCACGATGAGGCAGCGGTTACTTAGAGCAGCATCAGGTTTCAGGCGATGGCGGAAGCATCATTTGCTCCGGTTAGCGCACCACATAGAACGTATGTCGCGGATGCTATTGAATCGAATATCAGCTCCCCAGTTCTTCGATACACAGCGACAAGACGATAGCTTATCTTCTCCATATCGCACCTTGCGCTCGCACGATCTGAGACTATATCCGCGTAGTCGCAACACTTTTTTACTTCTAAGTAGATACTAAGTTATAATCACCGAATTTAACGCTATGCCGCTTTCTGTGACCTACCAGATGTCAAAAAATATCTCTGGTTCCACAATTGTCAAGCGCGCCGGATTGTTTTAGTTTACTTGCAATTGAAATTAATGTGTTTCTTAAAATGGTATGTTCTTAGTTTACCATAATTATTATAAAGGTTGCGTTAAACAAAATTTAGTGCAGATTCAATAGTCTAAGAAGTCTTAAGGTGAGCTTGGGTATTGTTTTATTTTATTACGTTGTTGACATATAATCTATTAAAATATGTATTTGTTAAATAGCATATATTCTTAGCTTATTGGAATTGGGTATCAAGTTTATTTAACTTCTAACTTGTTATGAATACACTTGGCAGATTGATATATTAGACCATTAAATTGTGGATATAGCAGAGAAGCACACAATCGAGGAACAAGTTAACAGGGCACGGACAAATAAAACAATTTTGTAAAATGAGCCCCGTTAGGATCAGGAATAATCTTGTGTGTATGATACCTGATTTTGTAAAATTAAACTAAGCGAAACTGGTTGGTTCAAAAAAACTAAATATAGTGATTAAGTACACAAGTGTTTTAAATTATTTTCATCAATATTTAATATTTAATCTGGAGTGTGCATCGAATTCAAGAAACAATAAATAAAAAAGTTTATATCATTATTCTGACGATGAAACTTGACAACTCATCTTTAACCGCCCTACCTATTTGAACGTACGTGATACGTTCACTTTGACTGTACCATTCTACGATATCCTGTATCACGTACGGGCTTGAGAAAAAGTAATGTACCTAAAATGTACAAAGTTTTAGGGATACGCGCATGTGCCATCAAAACTTGAGCACAAGTCTTCATAAATATGATAGTTTTACAAGGGGCATGCCAAGTGTGCGGCCGAGTGTATGACGTTTCGTAATTTAAAAAAATAAAATGAGTATATAATTAAATTTCATTAATAAAAAACCTGCTTGTTTTTTGCACGTTTCTCGGAAAATAACCCAAAGGTAGGGCGGTTAAAGTACATATAATTATTATTATTTTGTTGAATCAGTCTTTACACCATTACAGCGCGAGCCAAATCGATGTAAAGGGTATAGCTATCATATTGATTCTCGTGACATGTGATAGATAGCAAGTCCATCGCCATTTTATTGTTACGTTAATTCTGCACTATACCAAAGGCAGTGTGACAATCACACTGTCATCGCCGGGAATCGAACCCCGGATTTTCAGTGTGGCAGTTGTAGCACTTACCACTCGGCCACAAAGGTCGTCACTAGTACGAGGCATGAGTACATCACAGAGGGAGATTAAGGAGGGACAGAGGAGACAAATGTGGAATGGGGAGAGTGGAGGACATCCTTCGTCACATTGAGGACATGGGACATGTCCTCAATGTGACGATATGAGACATATCTCTCTTATTCTGGTGTTCCACACATGATCTCTCAACGTCTTGCCTGCTATCATCCTCTTAAATTTACATAATAAAATTTTCTTTTAAATATTATTTTTTAACCGTTTTGGTGCCAACATATTCAACATATTTTGCTGGTCAAAATGTTCTAAAATGCCAAATGAAAGGTCTATTTTTATAGATAATTTATATGAACAAGAAAAAAAGGTGTCATTTCTGTAAAAATACACCAATATTCATATTTCTTTCAACTTTCTCTTCACTACGTTTCAAACTATGATAATAAAAACACAGAAATTGAATAATTAATACGAATGAAAACGATTCAACAAAATAATAATAATAATAAAATGCCAAAAGAAAGGTATATTTTTATTGATAATTTATATGAACAAGAAAAAAATGTGTAATATCTGTATAAATAGACCAATATTCATATTTCTTTCAACATTCTCTTCTATGAATACTATGAATCTACTCTTCGGCACTAAAACTGTTAAATTTACTTTTATTAGAATATTTTTACATTTTATTAGATCATCTAATCATTCCGAACAGCAAACTGCTCTACAAGTTGAAACAAGATCTATCCGGACATATTCAGGAAGTGGAAACAAGATTTGCCCGAGCGAGACTCCGGCTCATCAGTGTACGAACTAAACTCGCGTACGAAAAACCAGTGTACGAAAAAAACTATAATAAATAACATTCAATTGAAGGATTAATTTTATCTCAATAGAGACGCACATGCAAATTGGAAACTGAATATGGTGATCAAGGTGTTTACAGGACTTATGACCTGTCATTGGTTGGGTTAAGCGCACGCTTTATGTAATACAACATTCCCCTTTCCACATTTCTTATGACCAGTGGCGGTACTCCCATTGAAGCCCAGAAGCCCGGCTTGCGTAAGAAATTTTGAATCAAAACCTCTTCTGGCTTACAGAGTTACAGCTCTTGTGGCTATTCCTCTTACGTCTAATGGGAATATTGTTGGAAAGTGATTTGGTAGGTTGTTGGTTTATGCGGGGGCATGATTACATAGATTTGGGGGTTTTGATTCAAAATTTCTTACGCAAGCCGGGGTTTTTGGGCTTCTATGGGAGTACCGTCCCTGCTTATGACCACCATGTTTGACAAATTTTTGTAAAAAATTTTAATATCCAACACCACAATTCACATGTCAGTCGCAATTTACAGACCAGCGCCATCTATAAGGATTATCTAGACTTTGCATCTTCGTCTCTATTGAGATAAAATTAATCCTTGAATTGATAACCCGCAATGGGTAAATAAAATCCAGTATTCGTCTACAAGTATTTGTATACATTCAAAATGTTGTATAAAACATTCAATTGAGTTAAATGAAGTGTTTGGTCATGGCTCACAGAGTTTGGCACGCGGTGTTCGCCCGCCCAAGTACCTGGAGATGGACTTAAAGGACAGCGCGACGGCTAGCTCTCGCATATACGTGGGCGGGCTGCCGGAAGACATGAAGTCAGAGGAGTTGCAGGACGTCTTCTCCAGCTTTGGGAAGATCCTCGGTATACGCATCCACAAGTAGGAAAGAAGACATTTGTTTTTCAAAGCAATATCTAAATCAAATGACGGCTGGACATTACAGAGGTGCCGAGTGTACAAAAAATTAGTTTTTGATGCCAATTGGTCTTAAATATAAAGTGCAGTGCATGACATACGGATTAAAAAATAGATTTTGCTTATTTTCTCTGCTTTATGTTTAAACCACTTGGCACCATTGTAATAATTTATCATTTGATTATGCCTTAGAAGACTGACATTTTCATTCGTATTAATTATTTAATATGAAGTTTTTACATCATTATTCAAGAAACAATATAAGATGTGCAAATGTGGGTAATGATTGAATAATATAGTGTAGTTCAAACGTCACCCTAAAAATGTCACTAGCAGTGCATGACATACGGATTAAAAAATAGATTTTGCTTATTTTCTCTGCTTTATGTTTAAACCACTTGGCACCATTGTTAATAACCAGCCTACACATATTAAATGTCGGCCATATTAGAAGTCGGAAGAATCTACATACATGTATGATTCGCTGTATGAATGTGAAGGAAGCTACAAAGGTGTGCCAGGATGGAGTGGTGTGCATTCCAATCTCTCTCCCAACCCCTTTTGGGGAAACGGCATGATGGTCCGTTGTTGTCTCTACTCTTCTTTCTCTTTGCCATTTCCCATCATCTGGGGTCGGCCCTCCTCGTACGAAAACGCCAAACTTTTCTATTTTCACTCATTTCCACTGTCAGGTTCTCGCGTTGGAGCTCCTTTTCCATGTTGGCCCACCATGTTGCCATTGGGCGACCTCTTCTTCTTGGTTTTGTGGGAATGTTAAGGGCTTTTTGGACAATGTGCTCGCTGTCTCTTCGCATCACATGACCGTACCACCGGATTCGAGATTCTCTTAATTTTTCCATTATTGGGGCAACCTTAAAGCTACCCCTCACGTATTCGTTCCTTACGTGGTCCAGCCTTGTGACGCCTCCGGCCCACCTCAACATTTTCATCTCGGCAGCGTGGACTTTTTTGTTGGTCCAGCACTCTGCTCCATATAGCATGGCGGGCCTCACTGCAGTCTTGTAGACTTTGCCCTTAGTCCTGATTGGAATTTTTGAATCACACAGGACACCTGATAGAGACCTCCACTTGAGCCATAGTTGTCATAGCAATGTATTTTGAAACTAACAAATTTTATTTTATTTTTATTAAGGGTAACAGCGATTTCAATATACACATACAAACGCATAGAGACAACAAAACAAGGCCAATTACATGCTACCACAAATATCGTACAGCAACTGACAAATGTATATTAATATATAAAAATAATAAAGGTTAACATTTGGAGCAAGTAGATGAGTTTGTGTATTTGGATAGTATGTTTACAAAAGATGTCGAGAAGTGGAGAGGGATATTGAAAGAAGGGTTGGGGCAGGCAACAGAGTGAATGGTGCACTTAAAGTTGTCACCGCATACAAAAATATATCCAAAAAGCTAAAATGGCAGTGCACAATGGTGTTGTTTCTCCCTTATGTATGTAAGCAAAGCATGGAACTGGCAAAAGAAGGATGAAAGTGGAATGCAGTAGAAATGAGATCTCTTAGACGAATGTGTGGATACTCTGTGTATGATAGTGTCGAATGAAAATATAGAAAGTGAATACGGTGCGAATGAAAGTGTTATGAACAAAATAATGAAAGGATTATTAAGATGGTTTGGGCACATGGAAACAATGAATGAAGAAAAAATTGTAAAAAAAGTATATGTTTATGATGTAAATGGAACCAGAAACAGAGGAAGACCGAGGAAAATGTGGCATGACCAAATTAATCAAATTTAAAGGTTGTTCATGTAAGAAGTCGGAAGAATCTACGTGCGTGTATGACTCGTATGAATGTGGAGGAATCTACAGAGATGTGCCAGGATAGAGTAGTGTGGGCGTCCATTCTCTCTGCCTACCCCTGCGGAGAAATGGTGCGATGGTTTGTTTTGTTATTTATTTTTAATTTTAAATAAACCCAGTGGAATTCCACTTTTTTATGAATTAAAACGCTGTTTTTTCCACTTTTGAGTTTATTTTTCTTGACATGTTTCGACACCTTCATCATCGGGAGAACGATATAAACGTGAGTTTATGATGATGAAGGTGTAAGCTTTCAAAACATGTCGAAAAAAATAAACTCAAAAGTGGAAAAAACAGTGTTTAAATTCATAAAGAATTTGTCATATTTTATTCACAAGTCTATACTTTTGCTTTTTCCATAGAAACCTTTTTTTTAATTAATATGAATGCATACTAGAAGAAGTTTTGCATTGTCCAAAGCGTTAGTAAAGTGAATTAGTTGCCTTAATGTTGGTGTCCCTGGAATAATAGAATTACCTTCCAGGAAGTATGGCTTCGTGCAGTTTGATGCAGACCAGAGTGCACAGGACGCCATGCAGAGCAAGCAGCCCATCAAGTTCCGCGGCCGGATCCTGCAGGTCAAGAGCGCAGTCCCCAGCAAGACGAGGTCAGTGGGCATTGACTCCCGCAGATTAGTAAATCATATTTAACCCTTAATTGGTCACGTGAGGTGTCACACACCCCACTGCATATTAAATATGGCTTATAATTTTCAAACGACTTTAAACAACCTTCGTGGCAGAGTGACAAGAGCTATGACTACCACACCAAAGGTCCCAGCTTCGATTTCCGGCGATATTTTTCACAACAGCTGTTTCGTCAACCTATGTTGACATCACCAAGTGTTACAATAATATATCAACTGTTAAATTTTCGTGATTTTTCGAACCTTTACGTGTATTTATTACTAAAATAAAAATTAAATTAAAAACAGAGTTTTATAATCAAATCAAATCAAATCAGTTTATTAACTTTAAAGACATTACAAACAGCAAAATGTTTAAGGCATTCATTGAGTACAGGTAAAATACATAATACAACATTATACCAGGAACGCGTTAGAGATGGTTCGACATTAAGAAGACAAGATACTTTCTAAATTCAAGAGTAATTGTCCCCTGAACGTATCTTCACTAATATGAAAGACGTAGATCTCAGAGGAAACCGCGTTCAGCAGACTAATTGCTCTTCCCACCAGTGTCACCAGAGGCAGATTGATTCTGGCGGCCGGTAGATAAAAAAATCTGTGCTGTCACTGTCGAAGATAGCTATCAGGAACAAAAAGACCAACACCCTCTAGCACGGCCGAGTTCTCGAAATATCTCGCCTCGTGAGGACTCCATATCACAGAACCACTTTCAAGCCTGCTCCGAACCAACGCGTTGTATAGGACTCTGAGCACATTGTTATCTCTAAAAACTCTTCCGGACCGAATAATGAAGCCCAACATCCTCAGTGCAATGTCACAAATCTTCTCGATATGTGCACGAAAAGTCAGCCTACTCTCATAGATGATTCTGTGATCTTTCAACATAGATACATGTGTTAGTTGCTGGTTGTTCATTGTGTATCTATGATACACGGTTCTCAATGCTCTAGTAAACGATAGCATAGCGCACTTAGAGACATTGAAGTGCATTTTATTACTGTGACTCCAGTTAACAATATTATCAATGTCCGACTGGAGGCGAAGACAGTCATAAGGATTGTTGATTTCTACGAATAATTTCAGATCATCGGCAAATAAAAGAAATCGCGAGATATTTATCACCTTCGCAATATCATTTATGAAGATGGTGAAGAGGAGTGGCCCTAGGTTTGAACCTTGTGGGACCCCTGAATTTACAAGAAAAGGTTCCGAGCTCCTCTAATCTTCCCCTCGGGAACAGACTTTTTTATAAATACAATCCCAACCCTAACTGGTCTTCCATTCCTTGACAATAATGTTAGACTTTATCATAAACCCTAAATCCCCCCTTGCCCTCTTTCGGAGGAGCACTCCAGGCCGTACATTTAGCCCCATCATAAAACAACTACCAAATCATATTCCAACAATGTTTCATACAGACGTAAGAGGAATAGCCATTAGAGCTGAACCTCTGTAGTCCAAGTCTGTAAGAAAGTACAATTCATCTATGTATTTGATAGTATAATTTCTTTGATATGAATCATTCCAATACCTAAATAGAGTTGTTATCGTTCCAGACAGTCTGATGGGGGTGGGGGATATCGGGAGCGTTCGCCCCCTCCGGGTCGCGGGGGAGACTGGGGCGGGCCCGACCACTACGACGGACCGGACCACTACGACGTCCCGGACCACTACGACGTCCCGGACCACTACGAGGCTCCGTACCCTCCTCGCCTCGTAGAACCAATATCGGAGAAGAACGACTGCGAGATCATCGTTGTCTCCAAAGTTTTGACGTAAGACGAGCTTTCTAGACCACCTGTTTAAAGCTGCGGTTCTCGCTCTCCTTAATAGCGACAGAACCCTTTTGAAATACTAAATATTTTACGGAGCCCTAAAACAAGCATTGTTGATTTTTTTTCTTAAAAACCCAATTGGGCTATATGGATACATTTTTAGATCTTAATATTAATTATGTATTTTTTCAGATATATTTTATATTGAGTTGTAGCGAGACTCCTTTTGTCTTTTGGTAGTTCATTGTAAAGTTTCAGTCCATTGTTCAATATCCTTGATTGTCCTGTCTTAGTTTGTGCATTCGGTAAGTGATATCTGTCACAGTTCCTGGTCCAGTGTCTGTGTATGTTTGATCGTAGCATTATTGTAGATTTTTTATGCTGCTTGCCGCAACGGAGTCTCCGCTGAGGGCTTACGAAGCCCGGGGCTCTGGTCTAAAGTATTTTATTCACTGTTTCTTGAACAATGATCTCCGTATTTAATAATTAATACAAATGAAAACATCTGCTTTCAAGAAATTTTATGAGACTGACGTAAACAATAAGTACGTAAGTATTGTAAATGAAAGACTGAGTAAATGTGAGATGGATGAGTTAAATATACACGAAAAATTGAACCATCTTGAAGAATGTCTGTATGAAGGAGCGAAGGTAGTCTACGGGACGTCTCAGAAAGGAAGAAAGAATGGTGATGCACGGTGGGATGAAAGTATAAAACAGAGAGTTCAAGAGAAGAAGGATGTGTAGAAAAATTTAATTGCAGTGGATAGTGATGACAGCGAGAAGTATATGAGAGTGAAAAAAATATACAGTATGTTTAAAAAGAATGTGAATGTCAAAGAAAGAAAGGATGATCTAAAAAAGAGGAGTGGAAAAAATTACCAACCACTTCCAGGAAAATATCAAGATGTTCTGGAAGGAGGTTAAAAAATCCCGGAACTCTTCGGAAGGCGGGTGTATAAAAGCAATTTTGGGAGAAGACGGAAGAATGCTGACGAGTGATAAGAGTGTACAAGTAAGATGGATGGATTATTTTAAAGAGATGTATAGTAGTGACGTAACTAGTGGTTTGGAAAATGGAGTAAGCGTAAGTGGAAATGACATAAATGAGGTTAACAGCATAGGAGAGATTAGTGTGAATGAAATAAAGAATGCAATGAAAATCATGAAAGGTGGTAGGCTGTTGGGTATGATTGCATTGCCATAGAGTTCATCAAGAGTGGTAGTCAAATGGTTGTCACTTGGCTATACAAACTTATCAAATCAAATCAAATCAGTTTATTTCATCAACAGACATTACAAAATTTATTTTTAAGGCATCTATTGAGAACAGGTAAAATAATATATCATGTATAGTATACTACCAGAAACGCATAAGAGATGGTTCAACATTAGGAAGACAGGATACTCTCCAGAATTAAGAGTATTTGCCTTCTGAACGTACTTTCACTAACATGAAAGACGTCGATCTCCGAGGAGACCGCGTTCAGCAGACTGATTGCTCTTCCCACCGGTGTCACCAGAGGCAGATTGGTTCTGGCGGCCGGTAGGTAAAACAATCTGTGCTGTCGCTGTCGGAGATATCTATCGGGGACAAAAAGCCATTATCAACCAATGTATGGAGGAGGGATATACTCCTTTCGACTGGAGAAGAGCGGTTATCATGCCTTTATACAAGGGTAAGGGATCTCGGTTGGACTGCGGAAACCACAGGGCAATCAGTTTGTTGAGCTCCGTTGGTATGGTAGGATATTGATAGAAAGAGTGAGAAAGATGACTTCCGGAAAGATTTGGGAGGAGCAGTGAGCTTTTATGAGTGGACGTTAGGGTGTCCCTTATATGGGCAAAAATTTTTTTTTTTGGATTATTGAAACGCATACCCCCTAATTATGTTTAATAGTCTACTAGTTACCCAAATACAGAATTTCAACTTCCTTCGTTAATTCTAACCCGTGCCGACTTGCCCTCAAAGTTTTAGAAAATAGGTGATTTAAGTGTCTCTTAAATGTAGTTGTAGATGATCACATAAAACCACTATGTTAGATAAAAATTAATGAAAACACATATTTATATAATGTTCTTCTTGTAATCATCAAAAAAGATCCAAATTTATATTTATTTACTTGGATATTTACTCTTCAAAATCTCTTTTTTTACAGTCTGGGTAAATTTTTCTATGTTCTTGCACACAACATAATATGAACTGCTTATGTTCTTCATCTGCGGTAGTCAAACCATGAACGTCTGTCATAAGATTAACAGCTCTTTCAGCTGTGTCATTTACTGCTTTTAAGCTAGTAACCTTATTTTTAACTTCCACAAACGCCGCGCTATCTTTCTATGAAGATACAATTTCTTTAATTAATCATATTTTAGTTGTGAAATTAAATCTTTTCTCTATACAGAAACAAAATCACTCAAAGATTTCCATAAAACAAGATAACAAATACTTGTAGTACCTATAAATAAAACAAATTAGTTCTAAATTAAATACCAGATTAAACACTACTTACGTACCATATAGAGAGCCAGACATCTGTTCCTTCGATGGAACATATCTCTTTCCCGATTCACCAAAAATTTATTTTTGTAAGTTTTCTACAATGTTTCCTTTGGTCTGCTCATCAACGTTGTCATCAAAAATTAAAAGGAGGGCTATTTCCTCTGACAAGTACCACAAATGTTGACTGAACTTGTTTAAAGCCGCTTTGGAAATCGTCAACTTCTTCGTAATCTTTTAAGGTCTTTAAAAAACAAAAATCTTCATTTGGAGCTTTTATCGCCAAACTACATTCAAGCCAGGGCTTTACATAAACTGACACAATAAATAAACAAACATCTGGTAAAGCTTGTTTGTCCTTAGCGCACATTTTAAACTGGGACTGCAGCAAACGTATTTTTAAAGAGTAAATAGCTCTTGCCATCCATCGTGCTTGATGCATTGGGCCAGCAGGTCTGTTTATTTTATTTTCATTGCCTCCACCCAGAAAAACAACAGCATGCTCAATATGAGTTCCCTATAATCATCTCGTACAATCGATTTTGCGATTCAAACGCACTTTTGAGCATCAGTTCTTATATATGATGGCGGCCAGCAAAGAATAACAAACCTCTTTCTAGTTTTTGCACACAAGCTCCGTTCAAGTATCCTGTATATGATGCTGTCGTATCATAGCACATTAAAGAGTATCGGCGTGTGCGGTATCGAATAAATTATCTAATTCAAGTTGAAAGTTCTCTTCGCGGCGCCTATGTAATCCCTGAATCTTCTTGCTGTTTTTTGCAGTTCTCGTCAGACCTGATAAAGATCCACTAACTTCTTAACATAATTACGAACAGCTCTGGTAGGTATTCTAGTCTTTTTTCAGAACATATTGGACTCCAGAATGACAAGATTTGCGCTTTCATTAACAGTTAAATTAACTTCACGTATTTTGAAAAATAGAACTGCGAGAACTTGAAGACTAGATAGTTGTTTGCACCTGTTATTTGATGATTTACTTCACCAACCAAGAAAATAATTTTTTAATTGCTTCTTAGTTCTACTGACATCTTCGAAATATAAAACAATCCATGGTTCCTACCCGATAAGCCGAAAGTAAATGCTAATAACAACGACAACGCGCCGCTCCAGTGACGCAATTTGTATGGGACATCTTTGTTCCGAATAAGGAAAAAATTTGGTTTCGGATGTTTTAGGCCCAAATGAATAAAACAATAGCCTATGCATTGTAAAATTAAAACTTTGAAAAATAAGGGACACCCTAGTGGACGTGGATGCATGGACCAGATTTTTGCACTTCGCAATCTAACGGAAGTTTTCGGCAAAAGATCGGTAACTTTTCTGCGCGTTTGTAGATCTGCAAAAAGCGTTTTTAATAACTTCACTGTTCAATAACCAACAAGGAACTTATTCAAAAATATTAACATGTATAAAAGTTCCAAAAAAAATTGTCAGACATAGTGTCGTAAGAAGGGCGGAATGGTGAATGTTGTTAAACATAAAGTGATCGCTAAACCCAACCAATGACAGGTCATAAGTCCTGTAAACGCCTCGACTACCATATTCTGTTTCCAAATAATTAACATCTTCGTCTCTATTGAGATACAATTAATCCTTAAAAAGATAATAATAAATCCTCTCCGATAACCCACTACGTACTCCGTCAAACAAAATGGTCTCACGCAGGATGCTATCTCCTACTACAACTCCATCCAGGCACTGCTCCTCTTATCTTCCCCTCGGGAACAGACTTTTTTTATAAATACAATCCCAACCCTAACTGGTCTTCCATTCCTTGACAATAATGTAAGACTTTATCATAAACCCGAAATCCCCCCACGCCCTCTTTCCGAGGGAAATTCCGGGCCATACATTTAGCCCCATCATAAAACAACTACCAAATCACATTCCAACAATGATTCCTACAGACGTAGAGGAATAGCCATTAGAGCTGGACCTCTGTAAGCCAGAAGATCCAAGTTCATATATCACTGATGAAGGAATGAATTGTATCTCAATAGAGACGAAGATGCAAATTGGAAACAGAATATGGTTGATCGAGGTGTTTACAGGACTTAGGACCTGTCATTGGTTGGGTTAAGCGCACGCTTTATATAATACAACATTCCCCATTCCACCTTTTTTCTTATGACCACCATGTCTGACAAATTTTTGGAAGTTGTATATATGTTAATCTGTAAGACCACCTTTTACATGGTAGTTTTTGCAATCTACACACTAACGCCATCTATGAAGATTGAAGACTGATGAAGGGCTTGTATGCCCGAAACATGATTGGTTTAATTTTATTTTTGTAATGTATTGTGTTTATGTGAGGATGTTTCTTGCTTACAGTGAATATGCGGAATACATCGAGGATAGACTGAAGCGTCTGGGGCTGGTGGTGGACCTGCTGTTCCCTAACGAGGACGTGCCCATCGGCAGGGTGCTGGGCAACATCAGCTCGCGGGGCTGCCTGTACGCCGTGCTCGTGATGCCCCTCAACCTGGAGCACAAGTCCCTCACGCTCAACATCCTGCACGGCCTGCCGCAGGAGCACCGCAACATGCCCCTCGAGGACGCCATGGCCCTCGTCGCCCGCAACTGGGCGGAATACCGGACCAGCGGGAACCTTTCCAGCAGGACTGCGGTCATGGGCCTCCTGCAGCAGCTCGCGTCCGGCCATTCCCTGACCATCCTCCAGTACGATGCCGTCCTGCAGCACCTGAAGGAGGAGCGCGAGCGCAGGGTGCGGCTGGAGCTGGGCGAGGCGGCCGTGGACAGCGGCAGCCGGACGCAGGTGGACCTGCAGCAGAGGATAATGAGCATCCTGTGCAACGACGCGCCCCCCGCCAGCCCCGCTGCGCCCCTGCTCAGCGACCCTAGCGTGCAACGTGCAATCGACTCTCTCGTCAACAAGATGGTGTGATTACCAAATAACCTGACAATTAATAGTTTCTTAAACAATAATGTAAAACTCCATATTAAATAACTAATGCAAATGAAAATAATAATTAAATTAAATAATGGTTTTTATCAATGAATATCAATGAAAGGGAAAATGGCCGTTCACAATGGAGTTCTGGTCCCAACCCTTATGTATGGAAGCGAAGCACGGAACTGGCAGAAGAAAGATGAGAGCAGAATAAATGCGGTAGAGATGAGGTCCCTAAGACGTATGTGTGGTAGAACGATGTACGACAGAATCTCAAATGCTGATATTAGAAAGGAATGTAGAGCGAAAGAATGGGTGAAGAAAGAATGGTTAAAAAAGTATACGTTAACAATGTGAATGGAGTCGAAGTAGACCGAGGAAAACATGGCATGACCAAATTAATCAAATTTCAAAGGTTGGTCATGTCAGAAGCCGGAAGAATCGACGTGCGTGTATGACTCGCTGTACGAATGTGGAGGAAGCTAGAGAGGTATGTCAGGATAGAGTAGTGTGGCGGTCCATTCTCTCTGCCTACCGCTGCGGAGAAACAGCGTGATGGTTTATTGTTGTTTTTTTGACTACTCCCACTTTTGTCTTTTTTTCAACAGCGACTGGTTTCGCCAGGTTCACTGGCATCGAAAGACCAGTCTGTCGATCCCAGTAAACCTGGCGAAATCGGTCCCTGTCGAAAAAAAATATAAATCAAATATATTTTTGACGACCTTTGTAGAAGAGTGGTAAGATCTCTGACTGCCATACCGAAGGTCCCGGGTTTGATTCCCGGCAATGGCAGTGTGATTATTACACTGTCTTTGGTCTGGCATTTCATGTGACAATAAATTAGCTACCTATCACATGTCACGAGAATCGATATAATAGCTAAAAACATATTGTATACATTAATTGTGTTCGAACGACCTGTTGTACATATAAAAAAAAAAATTGGACATTTTTTTATTTAAATATTATTTAAAATGAACTTCCATCAAGAGATATCAATAAAATCATTAGATTATCTTAAAAACGAATGAAAATGTCAGTTTCTAGAAGTTTTATTGCAGTTTTTGGGAATGACGTGAACCTTTCTAAGGCATTATCATATTTGGAAAGGTGAAACACATCTTTAAGGATTGATTGTATCTCAATAGAGGCGAAGATGTAAATTTTTTTTTGGAAACAGAATACGGTGGTCGAGGCGTTTACAAGACTTATGACCTGTCATCAAACACATCATTCCCATAAACTACAATAACTAACCATCACGTATCATTGTGTCATGCACACACGTCCATTTATCCGACTCCTCCAACCATCACGACGTCTCCGAAAAGAAACACGAAAGAATTGACTGCCACACTTTTCTTTCCTGACATATTTCTCTCGCTTCCTCAACATTCATACATCGTGTCATGCACGCGCATCTATTTCTCTGACTCCTCACATGGCCAACATTCAATATTTGATTTATTTGATCGTGCCACGTTTTCCTCAGTCTTCCTCTATTTCTGGTTCCATTTACATAATTAACATATAATTGTTTTACCGTTCTTTCCATATGTCCAAACCATCTTAATGATCCTTTCATTATTTTGTTCATAACACCATCATTCGCACCGCATTCACTTCTTATATTTTCATTCGACACTATCATACACAGAGTATCCACACATTCGTCTAAGAGATCTCATTTCTACTGCATTTATTCTACTTTCATCCTTCTTTTGCCAGTTCCATGCTTCGCTTCCATACATAAGGTCGGTAGTAGAACACACTATTATAGTGCGCTGCCTTTCTAGCTTTTTTTGATAGGTTTTTGTTTGCGATGACAACTTTAAGTGCACCATTCACTTTGTTGCCTGCCCCAACCCTTCTTTTAATATCACTACTTGTATATATCTTTTTAACCATTCTTCCCTCATACATTTGTTCCATATGTCCAAACCATCTTAGGGTACAATAAAACTTCTAGAAAACAGATGTTTTCATTCATAAATAAACTGCCAAATGATTGCACCATGCTTCAACTCAGTATTACCCAAAGGAGAATGACAATCTGAGTGTCCAAATGAAATTAGACTCGGTGATCAAAATGTAACAGTCGCAATCAGATTATAAATGAGGCCACTAGGACAAGAGTGGTCTAACCAACATTTTTTGAAAAATTGAGTTACTGGTCTAACCCACACCTATTTGTGACCTACTATAAAAGAAAAATTAATCTAACCACCATTTCCAAGTGGAAACATAGATATCGCCATAAATACTTATTTTTCTCTGACCAAAAATCTAAATGTATAGTGTCAAATGTGGTCTATTATAAGTAACCATCAAAAAATATCCTTAAACTTTATATTTCCCAATATTCAAAATACTATTCTAAAGACATTCACTAAACAATCAAAGTTTATCACTAAAGAAGACCCTAACCCATATAGTTTTTTTTTATTAAATGTCAAATTTTCAATCGCATTTATCTCCATTGTCTAAATTTGGGGTTAAACCACTCTTGCCCTGGCGGCCTCAAATATAAGCCATATTTGAGGTATAATGATGAAATTATTATTTTGTAATATATTAACCCTTAACGTACCGTGTTCAAAACAAAACGCTCGCTCCCATGTGGTCAATTCAGTTTACCGCTAACTTTATCTAAATATCAAGCATATGACTCGATGAATCAAAATTTAATTTATGTCATCTTGTAGGGAATTTCATTAGGAATAGATCGATATCTATAACATACATGGATTATTTGAAAAACATATCATTATTAATTATTTTCTGGAACCATGCGATTTCTGATATGGAATGCGTCACAGCATACGAGCAACTGGCACCAAGTATAAACTTGTCTCGCTCCGTGACGCCGCGCCGCGGCCGGCGGGGCGAGACTTTACGAGATTTTATGTATGATAAAGGCACCTAGGCAAAATGTATAGTACTTTCAAGACAACGAGTACGTATTAATATTTGTCCCTTTTGGTAAAGTGTTAATATTTTCACAGTTCTGATATTATTAAGTTGCGTGCTGCGTTTCCGTCCACAGTCGGTATTATTACGTCCCTATGAGAAAAGGCCAAACATATAATTTATAATACGTTCAAAACAGCGAGTAAGTATTTGTCACTTTTGATAAAGTTGTAAATATTAGCAAAACAAATTCTACCTTAACACGAATGAAGGTCCTCACCTTCATTCGTGTTAGAAAATATTTTTTTTTGGGATGAAGGAAGTAATTTTTTGCTTTTTTTTATTACGAAATATTGAGAACACTTCAATGGAGGATTACAATTTTTTTTATAATATTAGGGTCCATAGGTTTTAAGAAAATCAACTTTAAATTGGCAGTGGAAACTCAATTGACCACATGGCAACGCGACGGTTAATAACAAGTTTGGTTTGAAAATTTATTATTTTAAATATTTTGGCGCCTCCCCTTGAATAGTCCACCCCTCCCAGGTGTAACCCTTCGATACTTTGTTATTATGATATTCATTGATAAATAAATAACTGAAAATAAACATTTTGTTGTTTTTATTTACATACTCCTCGTCAAGACCTATGTATGGAGTATCTTGATGTACGGCTGCGAGACATGGTGCTTATCCAAAAGAGATTAATGGAGACTAGAGGCTTTTGAGATGTGGTCCTATAGAAGACTATTAGGAATTTCCTGGAGAGACCACATTACAAATGAGGTTCTCCAAAGAATCGAAAGAGGAAGGCACCTGCTCAGGACCTCATGTGGATATATCTCGGAAATATTTTCTGAACCCTCTCTAACATGAGCGAGTATCTCGCCTCGTGGGTACTCCATATCACCAACCGCCTGAATCCGTTCCTCTTCAACCTCATAATGGATGGGATTGTGGAGGAAATTAAGATACTGAATATAGGATACCGACTGGGAGAGAAGACCGTAAACATTGTCTGTTATGCGGACGACGCTGTCATATTTGCCAAGACCCGAGGAAAACCTGCAAATACTTTTTAATGCATTTCATTTTACTAGTCAAAAATATAATATGATCATATCAGTAGCAAAGACCAAGAGTATGGTATTCTCTCGAGCTTAGGTGGGATGTAGCGTGTCTGTGGGGAGCTTTCAGAGGAAGAGGTGGAAATTTTTTGATATCGGGGTGTGGACTTGTGTGAAGTGATGGGGCAAGTAAACAAGGCTGCGGTCATTTCACGATGTTTGAAGAGTTCAATTTGGAAAAACCCTGACATGAAGATCAGCAGCAAAGTGAGAATTTATAAGACGATTGGGTGCGACCCATCATGACATATAGGATCATGCAAGTATGAGGATAGTGACGTTAAATTTAAGAAACATCTGAAGACTGCACTGTTCGGTCAGTCATTTCCTAGTGCGCTCTTGGAGTAATTGATTTTACAAAA
Source organism: Lepidostoma basale (assembly GCA_022606425.2). NCBI lineage: Eukaryota > Metazoa > Arthropoda > Insecta > Trichoptera > Lepidostomatidae > Lepidostoma > Lepidostoma basale. Next base: position 19,736 of record JAHDVF020000390.1, on the reverse strand, counting down.
CGGCGCACTTAAAATACAAATCATCATAATAATCTATCTATCTATCTATCTATATAAATAAAAGGCAGTTTCCCTCTGTGTGTGGACTGATTCCGGTTCATTAGGATACACATATTCTTACACCTATACACATGTCATTTTATCCAATAAAATAATTGATATTGAACTTTAATTGTATTTCTTTAATATATATTGGGTGTATTTATATACTCTAATATAGCAATAGCGAAGCGTTGCCGGGTCAGCTAGTAATAAATAAATAGGATCGAGTGCAGGGCGGACACCACAATCACAAAAAATGAGGAAAGGCAAAAAAGATACTGATATGAACACGTGAGGAGAATGGATCCACCCAGACTCCCCTTTATTGTGTTGCACGGCCAACCCCAAGGTAGACGACCCCCGGGCAGACCACCAAAGAGAAGGATCAACAGTTGGGTTGTCGACCTCGCAGGAGACCAATTCCCCTTAAGAAACAGCCCACAAGGTCTACACTAAGAAAAAGAAGACTTTTCCAAGTAATTAATAAGAATTACCGGTTGATCGGGTTGTCTTTGCCCTCTTTGGTGGGTCTTTGCTGCGTTTTCTACACTGCATGAACTATTCCTTTATCTCCGGCGTGTAGTAATGGCTCCACTTTATCAACAGTGACATATCCACGAAAAAAATCCTTCAGATCACGTTTTATCTTCACCCGAAGATTCTCCGAATCCGCCACACATGTGCGATAGCTTTTTCACATCCAAATGTTTTTGAATTATGGCGTGTACATGCTCAGTTGATATGTTTGCAGCCTCTGCTAGCTCACGGATTTTCATTTGACGGTTTCTGGTGTAGCGTCGATATTTGAGGTGGTCATCAACAAAAACACTCGTACGACCACTAACAAATTCAGTTCAAATTAAAATTTAACTGTTGCTAGCGACAATGTAAACTTGCCAAAAAACAATATCCAGTTCTCCTTTGATTTCTGCATTGTTTTTCCTTTTCTTATGAAGGAACTTAATCATCTTAATCACTGAATGAAATCGACTTTTTCAATTTTTCATAAAACACACAAGTTGCTTGCTAACTAACTAACTAACCATCACGCCGTCTCCTGAAGGGGTAGGCAGAAAGAATGGACTGCCACACTTTTCTTTCCTGACATATTTCTCTCGCTTCCTCAACATTCATACATCGTGTCATGCACGCGCGTCGATTTCTCTGACTCCTCACATGGCCGACATTCAATATTTGATTTATTTGATCGTGCCACGCTTTACTCGGTCTTCCTCTATATCTGGTTCCATTTACATCATTAACATATAATTTTTTTACCATTCTTTCTTCATTCATTCTTTCCATATGTCTAAACCATCTTAATGATCCTTTCATTATTTTGTTCATGACACCATCATTCGCACCGCATTCACTTCTTATATTTTCATTCGACACTCTATCATACACAGAGTAGCACACATTCGTCTAAGAGATCTCATTTCTACTGCATTTATTCTACTTTCATCTTTCTTTTGCCAGTTCCATGCTTCGCTTCCATACATAAGGGTCGGTAGAAGAACACCATTGTTACAATTGAGAGATGTATCTCAGGGCAGAACAGTGTGGCGGTCCATTCTTTCTGCAAGTTGCTTGCGACGGCTGAAAAACCAAACTCATTGTTATTTTCATTTCAAATTTTGACAGACATCATGTGTTGGATGGCAGATGCCAAAACCAATATGGCATTCATAACGCCATCTATCGAAGGCTGGCTTTCCGTCAAGCGACCCTCGTAGTGATATTAACACCACACTTGCTCCCAAGACCAGGAAGGTTTATTTTAGATATATAAAATAAAATAACACTTTGTATAAGAACTATTTAATCTGATGGTCCCAAGTCTAATATCATCCCAAGGGATCTTAATAATCCACTTGAATTGAGTGCTTGAAGAGTTAGTTCTCATCTCAGGTCCCCTGCATGATCCAGGGCGGGGTGGTGGCGCCGGAGATGGGAGCGCAGGGCTCCGCTCTGGATGGCGCGGTAAGGACACTGGGAGCAGCGATACGGGAACTCCTGGAACAAGCCATTTCATTTATTTTAATTTGTTTCATTTATTTTGATAAAAATCACAAACATTACAGACATACGATTCCAAATCGTTTGCAATTACATTATAAAAAGACATTAAAAAAAAAATTAAGCTTAAGAATAAGAAAAAATCACATTGATATTGCATCCCTGAGGCAACTCACACTATCACGAAATATGTCGACCTCCGTGGCGATCCGATTAAGCAATAAGATTGCCCAACCCACAGGCATAACCATTGGCAGGTTGGTTCTGCACCGTGGCAAATAAAACAATCTGTGCTGTCTTTGACGAAGGTAATTATCAGGGACAAATAGACCTACATCACTCAGGACATCCGAGTTCTGTATACGGCCGCAAATCAGCTGAAAGAAGTGAACTCCCAAGTGAATGTTCCTCCTTCTCTCCAATGATTGGTAGCTTAGCATACCTAGCAAGAATTCAGCCATGTATTATTAGATGGCGTATACATAATCCAAGGCGGAGCGAATGCTTATCATCCAGAAAACAAAAAGGACACATCGTTTACCTCGTGACTCGCACAAGTAACAGGTCAGACAAACATTTACATTATCTGGTGTGAGGGAGACAACCCCGTCTTAACTAACCATCTTGCCGTCTCTCTGGAGGGATAGGCATAAAGAATGGACCGCCACACTGTTCTGCCCTGACATACATCTTTCCATTCCTCTACATTCATACATCGTGTCATGCACGCACGTCGATTTCTCCGACTCCTCACATGACCGACTGCTACTAGAAAACAGACAATTTCATTCATATTGTCGCCATTTGAATGATATTTTCAGTTTTCTAGTAGATTTATTATATTTAAAAAAAAACATATATTTTGCCTTGCTAAGGCATTATCGGATATCTATAATTATATCGGATAATTCATGGTATCACAGGGCCTCAAACAAGGTGATGGTTTAGCCCCAACACTTTTTAACCTGAGTTTGGAATATGCCATAAGGAAAACTTACCACCTTAACACGAATCCCAACACATACTTTCATAGCAGCCAGATCATAGGATATGCAGACGACCTTAACATTGTAGGAAGATCCCTAGCAGCCATACACCAAGTATTTGAGCCTTTAGAGACAGCAGCCAAGGAGGTGGGTTTAGAGATAAACGAAGAAAAGACACAAATAATGAAACAAACCAGGAATGCAACCCATAACTCAAGGCGAACCATCAGATTCAAGGACAGATACAACTTCAAGATGGTGGAGGACTTCACTTACCTGGGTTCGTCTATTACAAAAGAAAACGAAGATCACAAGGAAATCGAAAGAAGAATCACAATTGGTAACAAAACATTCTTCTCTCTACTACCAGCGCTCAAATCAAGAAACGTACACTGGAAAACCAAAATCACCCTGTATAAAACAATCATCCGAACAGTAGTGACCCATGGGTGTGAGGCGTGGACAATGACAGCGAAATCTGCAGAGCGACTGGATACTTTTGAGAGAAGGGTGCTGCGCAGAATTCTGGGGCCTGTGAATGACGGTGAAGGCTGGAGAGTGCGGCATAATGACGAGCTGTACAATATTTACAAAGCTCCCAGTCTCTCCACACAGGTCAGACTGAATAGACTGAGATGGGCCGGTCACGTGCAGAGGATGCCGCCATCGCGAACCCCAAAAAGATTGCTGGAGTGGCACCCAGGTGGTAGAAGACCAATTGGACGACCAAGGCTGCGATGGGAGGATGAAGTTGGGAGAGATGGAACAAGATTGTTAAGAGTGTTAGATTGGAGGGTCGAAGCGGAGGACAGGAGGAGTTGGAGGCGAAGAATACTGGAGGCTAAGGCTCGATATGGGCTGTAGGGCCATCGAAGAAGAAGACGAAGTGCCTTAGCAAGGCGAAACACATCGTCACCATAAAATATAATAAACCTTTTAGAAAACAGACATTTCTATTCGTACTTATTAAAAAATAAGGGTATTGTTATGTCAGTACATATAGGTATGTGGTTGCCATTATGAAAAAATGAACATGCGTGCAGTACCTACCCCGGTGTGGCGCATGCGGTGCTTGTTGCGCGTGTTGAGGTCTCCGCTGCGGTACGGGCAGAAGTCGCACGCGTAAGGCTTCTCCCCCGTGTGCTGGCGGGCGTGGATCTGCAACAACCATCCCGTTACTGTCATCATTCTAACTGCAGAGCTCACCATGGGCGCACTGACTGTGGAGCTAACCATGCTAGTAAACCAACCACAAACATTTTCAATTACTTTAAAACACAAAGAATAACATGTTAATAATAGAAAAAAAATCGTAGTGCTATACGGATGTGAGACTTGGAAATCTACCGCGGACATTATTGGAAAACTCCAAGTGTTTATAAATAGATGCCTTCGCTCAATATTCAAGATCTATTGGCCCCAAACAGTGTCAAATGTCGTTCTCTGGATCATGGCAGGCGAAAAGCCAATTGGAGAACAAGTCGCTAGACGCAAATGGCAGTGGATCAGTCACACTCTGAGACGGAACCCAGCCTGCATCACTCAGGGCGCACTAGACTGGTCCCTTATGGGGGGAAAGAGAAAGCGAGGCAGACCTTGAGCCACCTGGAGAAGAGGCCTGCAGGACGAGGTTAAAGCAGCAGGCAACACACAACAATCACCAAAATCTCCGTGCGTTTAGTGTGGCAGGTCAGATTAAGACTCCCACCTAGCCTCATACCCTGACACTCCGGTGAGGCCGTAACCTTACAGAGCTGAGAGGTGGACACTGACAAGGGGCCTGGTGTACAAGTTGCGTACGTGGAAAGAGCCATGCTTGGAATAACCTCGAGGGACAGAATTGGAAAATAATTTATTCGACAAAATACCAAAGTGACTAAGGTGGCTAAGAGGATAGGCGGGCTAAAGTGGCGGTGGGCTGGCCATATTTGTCGAAGGACAGACGGCTGGAGTGGAAACCGCGAACAGGATTCTGTAGATTTGAATGTCCCCCTGCCTGTTGGACCAATAATGTTATAAGGAAGGACCTGGATGAATGAGAGTAGGCTGACTTTTCGTGCACATATCGAGAGGATTTGTGACATTGCACTGAGGATGTTGGGCTTCATCATTCGGACAGTCCCATACAACGCGTTGGTTCGGAGTAGACTCGAAAGTGGTTCTGTGATATGGAGTCCTAACGAGGCGAGATATTCCTTTATAGCTGGAGAGGATTCAGAAAAAAAATTCTGAGGTATCTCTACATGAGGGAGTATGGTAGTTATCTGTGGCTCTATCCCACGGCACTTTTAGGAATGCTCGGAACCAATTCTTTACAGCTTCGAAGAGATGGGCATCTCATTACCCATTTGTTTAAATTAATCGGGGGATATTTTGAAAACTCGGCCGTGCCAGCGGGTGTTTGTCTTTTTGTCCCTGATAGATTTCTCTGACAGCGACAGCACTGATTGTTTAACCTACCAGCTACCAGAACCAATCTGCCTCTGGTGGCACCAGTGGGAAGAGCAATTAGTCTGCTGAACGCAGCATCCTCAGAGATCTACGTGTTTCATATTAGTGAAGGTACGTTCAGGGGACAAATACTCTTGACTTTAGAAAGTATCTTGTCTTCCTAATGCCGAACCATCTCTAATGCGTTCCTGGTATTATGTTGTATTTTTATAATATTTTACCTGTACCAATAGATGCCTTAAACATTTTGTTATTTGTAATGTCTTTTGAGTAAATAAACTGATTTGATTTGAGTCGCGATGGATAGGGGGCAGTGGCATACTTTGGGGGAGGCCTTCGTTCAGCAGTGGACGACAGACGACTAAGTAAGGAAGTACACTCACCAGCAACATGTTCTTGGTGGCAGAGGAGTGGCCGCACACATTGCACTTGAAGGGCTTGAGCTTGTGATGGACGGCCTGGGTGTGTTTCTTCAGACTCTTGGAGTTTGCGTACATCTGAAAATAATATTTAAATCAATCCAAGAGGGTTCACACATCAAAAATTCTAAAACAAATAAAAAAAATAGCTACATTGCCAGGTGAGTTTTTATATCATGGTCAATAATATGTTTTATGTATTGGGTGTTTCGGAAAGTTCAGTCCGTTATTTTGTATAAAAATCGCATTTATTTGAAAGGTAAAATAAATAAAAAACATTAATCTAAATATTTTCCATCTTTAACCACTACTTTTCCCATCTTTCTGGCAACAGAAATCCATCAATCGATGAAAAAATGCCTCATATATCGAGGTAATTCAGGCATCGACCCGATTCTTGACATCTGCATATGAATGGAAGTGCTACTCTTCTAAGGCATGCGTCATGGATCTGAACAAGTGGTAGTCCAATGGTGTCACGCCTGGTGAATAGGACGGGTGCGGTATAATCCCCCAACCCACATTTTGTATATAGTTTTTGTATGTGAGGTCCAGCGTTGTTGTTTTGAAGAATCAGCTTGCTGTGCCTGTGGCCCCAATCCAGTTGTTTTTCAGCCAATGCCTGCTTTGATCGCATTAGTTGTTGTTGGTAGACTTCCCCCGAGACCGTTTCATCCGTTTTAAGGAGTTCATTTCTCGGTCAAGCTTTTTCGGTCTTCCAGGGCGATCTTTGCCGCTAAAATCACCAGCTTTGAAGCATCTATACCATTCTCTGCATGATTTATCCGATGGGACATGATCGCCATAAACTACCACAAGCTTTTTTGCACCTCAGCTGCACTCTTCTTCCAATTAAAACAAAACACACTTCACGCGGAGGCACGTCTTTCCCTCAGACTGCTCGGAGCAAACTGCCGACCGGCTGAATTGGAAGGGTAGACCCCCACCACGTTTCCCGACCTGTTTTGCCCCACTGCGATTGATAGTCGGGTCACAATAAAATCCTGCATTATGCCCATTACTTTAATAATGGACCCTGTATGTAAAAACTAACTAACTAACTAACCATCACGCCGTCTCCCTGAAGGGGTAGGCAGAATGAATGGACTGCCACACTTTTCTTTCCTGACATATTTCTCTCGCTTCCTCAACATTCATACATTGTGTCATGCACGCGCGTCGATTTCTCTGACTCCTCACATGGCCGACATTCAATATTTGATTTATTTGATCGTGCCACGTTTTCCTCGGTCTGCCTCTATTTCTGGTTCCGTTTACATCATTAACATATAATTTTTTTACTATTCTTTCTTCATTCATTCTTTCCATATGTCCAAACTATCTCAATGATCCTTTCATTATTTTGTTCATGACACCATCATTCGCACCGCATTCACTTCTTATATTTTCATTCGACACTCTATCATACACAGAGTATCCACACATTCGTCTAAGAGATCTCATTTCTACTGCATTTATTCTACTTTCATCCTTCTTTGCCAGTTCCATGCTTCGCTTCCATACATAAGGGTCGGTAGAAGAACACCATTGTGCACTGCCATTCTAGCTTTTTTGGATAGGTTTTTGTTTGCGATGACAACTTTAAGTGCACCATTCACTTTGTTGCCTGCCCCAACCCTTCTTTCAATATCCCTCTCCACTCGTTCATCTCTTGTAAACATACTACCTAAATACACGAACTCAACTACTTGCTCCAAATTTTCACCATTCACGCTAATGTTGCAGACTGTCATGGTTTCTTCCTTTTCAAAAATAATTACCTTGGACTTTAACATATTAACATTCATCATCAGATCATTTCGCATGCATACCTCATACATACAATTCACCAGGACTGGTAGTTCATGCTCGTTGTCTGCAAGAAGGACAGCGTCATCCTCATACAAGAGACAGCTTACTGACACTCCGCTCATTTTGGCACCTACATCCCCAACCCTTTCAGCTCCTGTATGTAAGTTATTATAATTATGAAGAGTGTCAGTTGGTGTTACCTTGGAGCATATCTGGCAGTGCTTGCGCGTGTACCAGCGGCGGCCGGGCTGCGGCAGGGCGTGGCGCGCGGCGAGGTGGCGCGCCGAGGCCGGCCCCTGCGTGGCGTGCGCCAAGAGGCCGGGCAGCGCAGCAGGTCGGGGGAGGCGCCGTGCCGCGCGCCCAGGTGCAGCGAGCACGCCGCCCACGACCTGAACCCCTCCCCGCACTCGCAGCACCTGGCGCAAATATCATTCACTTCAGGAGGACGATTCTCAATAATATAATCAATTGTTTTATTGAAACATTGTTATAATATCACAATTGATTTAATTTTTAATTTAATTTAAGAAGGGTTGGGGCAGGCAACAAAGTGAATGGTGCACTTAAAGTTGTCATCGCAAACAAAAACCTATCCAAAAAAGCTAGAATGGCGGTGCACAATAGTGTGTTCTACTACTGACCTTATGTATGGAAGCGAAGCATGGAACTGGCAAAAGAAGGATGAAAGTAGAATAAATGCAGTAGAAATGAGATCTCTCAGACGAATGTGTGGATACTCTGTGTATGATAGCGTCGAATGAAAATATAAGAAGTGAATGCGGTGCGAATGATGGTGTTATGAACAAAATAATGAAAGGATCGTTAAGATGGTTTGGACATATGGAAAGAATGGTAAAAAAAGTATATGTTAATGATGTAAATGGAACCAGAAATAGAGGAAGACAGAGGAAAACGTGGCACGATCAAATAAATCAAATATTGAATGTCGGCCGTGTGAGGAGTCAGAGAAATAGATGCGCGTGCATGACACGATGTATGAATGTTGAGGAAGCGAGAGAAATATGTCAGGAAAGAAAAGTGTGGCAGTCCATTCTTTCTGCCTACCCCTTCTGGGAGACAGCGTGATGGTTAGTTAGTTAGTTAGTTAGATTTAATTTCTATGAAATTGTCGCAACAGCTGTTTCACTAACCAATGTAAGCATCATCAGGTGTTACAAATCTAACATAGGGAGAGACCCAAGCGGGTTGATTAAATTCTATGGCATTTATACAAATGCCGTCCATCTTTCATCAGCTCCAAGCTTCACTTCAATATATAAAGGTCCATCCATCCTGTATTAATATATTTTGCTGCCATTAACAGATTGGCGCAAAAGTACCTTTATTGTTAACCCGACGATAGCCGTAAGCACACATGTGCGCTCTACGTAGACGATCGCCATAAGCGCAGCTGTGCGCGCTTCGCAATATTTGAAAGATGATTTCAAAATTAATTCCGATTTTCTGCCGATATCTATGAATATTTTAAAATATTAACAAACCAAAAAGGATCGATATTTTTCGATAGTTTGGGAGAAAATACGTGGCGTACCGGCGCGCTGTTTCTATAAACATGTGGCGATGAATGGTTAACAGTACAGTAAGGGTAGAAAGTATAAAGATCTCACTTGAATGGATGGACGGAGTCGTGGCAGCGCCGGTGTGTCTCCATGTTGCTCTGAGAGTTGAACCGGAATGTGCACTTCCTCACCGTACACCTAGACCATACAACATAATTGATCTAAAAATAACGAATTTTAATAAAACAACGACATGAAACCAAAAATTCCTACATATCAGAAGGAACCCAAATATGTCGCCGTCAGTGAGGCAGTACTCTTTCCAGAATTTGTAATATATTTTTTATGAATACTGCCTCACTGACACTGAAAATGTCCAAATCCGAGACGATTAGATTCAACGTCCGAATTGCTCTTCCTACTCGCATCACCAAAGGCAGGTTGTTTCTGCGTGATGGAACAAAGAACAATTGATGTCGGCGCTGTCGCAGGTACAAAAAGACCTATTTGCTCCAGAACACAGGGGTTCTCAATAGAGCCCCGAATCAGTTTGAAAAAATGCGTTTACATTAATACTTCCCTCCTCAGTTCGAGGGAGTTAATAATAACGACAGGTTGAAAGTAACGAGATGACACGTTGAAACTCAAACACAGCGGGAGACTGACCGTCCGTAGGGTGCGGGGTAGAACGAGAGGAGGGAGTAAAATAACAATGCAACCCATACCCAACGTTGTGTAGGTTGGTGGGTTAAGCTTAGAGGCGTAGGTCACAGTACAGAACGCTTCATCATCTCGGCTTGTCCGGATAATTGAGGTTCCGGCTAACCGAAGTCCGGATAAAGGACGTTCTACTGTAATTTTATTGAAGATAGAATAGTGTCTGCTTAGAAAGAGAAGAGTGATTGATGCGAGTGAAATGTGCATACCTGATGGTGCGGTCGGCGCATAGTCGGCTCCGCACCTCCCTCGGGGTCCTAGGTTCTCGCCAGAACTCCTCCAGCGGGGGGGACCTATCCATCATCACAATCATAAATGAAGAACTAGAGTGGCGATGTTCATTTCTACATTTTTTATTCTTTATTATTAGTCCCAACCCTTATGTATGGAAGCGAAGCATGGAACTGGCAGAAGAAGGATGAGAGCAGAATAAATGCAATGGAAATGAGATCTTTTAGACGAATGTGTAAATACTCTGTGTATGATAGTGTCGAATGAAAATATAAAAACGGAATCTGGATGAAAAAAGAATGGTAAATAAAGTATGTTAACAATGTAAATGGAACTAGAAATATAGGAAAACTGAGGAAAACGTGGCAAGATCAAATAAATCAAATTGTTGGCCACGTGAGGAGTCAGAAAAATGGACACGCATGCGTGACACAATGTATGAATGTTGAGGAAGCGAGAGAAATATGTCAGGGGGACGGTGTGATGGTTAGTTAGTTACTAACTAACTAACTAACTAACCATCACGCCGTCTCTCCGAAGGGGTAGGCAGAAAGAATGGAATGCCACACTGTTCTGTCCTGACATACTTCTCTCGCTTCCTCTACATTCATACATCTTGTCATGCACGCACGTCGATTTCTCCGACTCCTCACGTGACCGACATTCAATATTTGATTGATTTGTTCGTGTCACGTTTTCCTCGGCCTTCCTCTATTTCTAGCTCCGTTCACGCCGTTTACCATTCTGTCTTCACTCATTTTTTCCATGTGTCCAAACCATCTTAATGACCCTTTCCTTATTTTGTTCATAACACTTTCACTCGCACCACATTCACTTCTTATACTTGCATTTGTCACTCTATCATATACAGATTTGCCACACATTCGTCTTAGAGATCTCATTTCTACTGCATTTATTCTACTTTCATCCTTCTTTTGCCAGTTCCATGCTTTACTTCCATACATAAGGGTCGGCACAAGAACACCATTGTGCACTGCCATCTTAGCTTTCGTTTGCGATGACAACTTTAAGTGGACCATTTATTCTGTTGCCTGCCCCAACCATTCTTTCAATATCCTTCTCCACCCTCCCATCCTTTGTAAACATACTTCCTAAATAAACAAATTCATCCACTTGTTCCAGATTTTCACCGTTTACACTAATGTTGCAGACTGTCATGCTTCCTTCTTTTTCGAAAATCATTATCTTGGACTTATTCACATTCATCTACTGTATCTATCTACAACTGGAAACTACCACATTAATAAGCCCAACATCCTCTGCGCAATCCCACAAATGTTCTCAACATGAGTGCTAGAAATCAGCCTCCTCTCATAGATGATCTCGAGATCTCTCATCGTGGATACATGTTCCAATAGTTGGTTATTCATTGTTTATCTGATACACAGTTCTCAATGCTTTCGTAAAAGATGGATACAGTACACTCCCGATTTTGGGAGAACCGGGAAGCGGATTATCCGGGACACTCGAGTTATTGAAAAAATATTTTACAATAGTACTTATTATGTGGAAACACGTGTTAAGAGCCGAATTGTTGTTTATAGCTTTCTTAGTATTAAATTTCTCTTTGTTAACATTTTTTTCATGTACTTGGATTAACCGCCCTACCTATGGGTTTTTTTTTAATGAAATTTAATTATATATTAATTAAATTTTTTTAAATTACGAAACGTCAAATACTCGGCCGCACACTTCGCCTGCCCCTTGTAAAACTATCATATTTATGAAGACTTTTACTCAAGTGTTGTTGGCACACGCACGTATCCCTAACAGTTTGTACATTTTAGATACATTACTTTTTCTCATGCGCGTACGTGATACGGGATAGCGCAGAATGGTACAGTCACAGTGAAAGTATCACGTACGTTCAAATACCTAGGGTGCAGTTGCGGTACTTTCATACAAGCTGAAAAGCCGGGCTTGCCTTAAAAAATCTAGAATAAAATAATATTTTGAATTTCGCGCGAGTTAAAGCAATTTAATTCGTTGCGTTGCAAATGACTCCGCTGACATGCGCAGAAATGACCTACGTGTATGTTTTGTTCCACTCATATGCGCCGTATTTTATTTCACTCATAATCTACGTACCGTAGGTGAGATGCCCGCAAAATCGCCTACGTCCACATGTTTTGTTTCATGTTTTCGATGGGCTTCATATTGGGCTTGCAAATTGTCGCACTTATGTATTTTTGGCTTGTAATCATATAGCTTAGTACATATATATCAGAATACGAGGTCTGTTCAAAAAGCATCGCGAATTTAATATTTTTTCAAAAAGTATTTATTTATTCATGAATATCTATTTTGTCCCCTTCAAAGTAATTCCCCTCGGATATAATACATTTATGCCAACGTTTTTTCCAATCCTCGAAGCACTTAAAAAAATCATTTTTGTGATCTTGTTCAGCTCCTCCTTCGATGCCGTCTTTATCTCCTCAATCGTGGCGTAGCGTCGTCCTTTCATGGGCCTCTTCAGTTTTGGAAACAGGAAAAAGTCACAGGGGGCCAGGTCTGGGGAATACGGTGGCTGCGGCACCATTACTGTGTTGTTTTGGCCAAATATTCGCGCACAAGCAACGATGTGTGAGCAGGGGCGTTATCATGGTGCAAAAGCCAGTTTTTGTTCTTCCACAAATCCGGGCGTTTCTGGCGGATTGCTTCGCGCAAATTGCGCATAACTTGCAGGTAATATTCCTTATTGACCGTACTACCCTGTGGCAAGAACTCATGATGCACCACGCCCCTGCAATCGAAGAAAACTGTGAGCAAAATCTTCACGTTCGACCGAACTTGGCGCGCTTTTTTTGGTCTTGGCTCATGCGGCAGCTTCCATTGGGATGATTGAGCTTTGGTTTCCACGTCATAACCATAAACCCATGATTCGTCACCAGTTATGACCCTCTGGAGCACATTTGGGTCGTCACTGACCGAGTCCAACATCTCCTGAGCAATGTTAACGCGATGCTGTTTTTGGTCGAAATTGAGCAATTTTGGCACGAATTTCGCGGCGACCCGACTCATGCCCAAATCATTGGTTAAAATCGAATGGCACGAGCCAATCGATATGTTTAGGTCCTCAGCAACTTCTAACGGTGATTCGACGATTGGCTAATACTATTTTCTTCACTTTATCAATGTTTTCGTCTGTTGTTGACGTGCTCGGGCGTCCGGCACGCTCTTCGTCGTTCAAATCTTCTCGGCCCTCTGAGAACATTTTGTACCACCGATTAACGTTGTTTTGGTCCAAGGTAGCTTCACCATATGCCACAGTCAACATTCGAAATGCGTCCGCGCACTTTATTTTGTTTTTCACACAAAATTTGATACAGATTCTTTGATCCATTTTTTGGAATAGGCAAAAATCGAAGACGAGCCAAAACACATCCAAGCAAAACAGCTGTCAAAAATTAACTAAACGTTCAAAATGGCCGACCTTGTCAGCATAAGTAAGGGACATAAGTACCAACATAACGCTACAAAAAAATCAAAAATCAAATATACGTAGCCAGCGGAAATTCAAAATTCGCGATACTTTTTGAACAGACCTCGTATATCTACAATATTTTGTATGGATTTGAAGCCGGGCTTTACTCTGAAGTATGTTACTATTCGATGTGTCGCGAACTTCATTTCTATTGTCAGAATGTTATCTGTCATTTACGTTATGTGTAGAAATGTTATGAAAAGAAAGATTATGTAATTTCTTTACGAACATTTATTTATAATTCGTGTTTCGGTATTACAGGTTATTTTTTATTAATTATATTTCTTCTTGTATTTGTAAATACATCATTATATTATACAAGAACATAAGTTTGATGACGTAGAAAATTATTTTTTGTATAGATTTAAAATGCGCCTAAAATGGGTTTAAAATCAATTAATTAATCAAATTATTTTAATCCAGAAAAATACATTATCGTGACCCTCATTAATATTATAACACAAAAAAGTCAGACGGGCTTGCCTTACTGGTTGACCCTAGGCACGCCACTGCTAGGGTGGTTAACCGAGAAATCGATTATATGGGAATTTTTTCACCATCCATCCTGGAAAATGGGGAGTGTACTGTAATTTGAATTACAAGCGATTACGAGTTAGAAGCCGGCAGGCCGACTGATTGATGGGGTGACTCACAGCGGGGGCGGGGGGGGCGGGCCGTCACGCAGCTGGTGGGCGAGCAGCATGTGCTGGCGGCAGCCCTGGAGGGACGCGGCCGGCTCCCCGCAACACCCGCACATGTACAGCAACTGCGCAACAACAACCCAGAATCAATACTCCTCTCTGATAAATACATTTTAAATCTTAGATAAACTTAAGGTGTTAACACCGTGGAATTCCATAATTCCAATTTTTTATTAATTAAAATGCTGTTTTATCCACTTTTGATATTATTTTTTTCGACAGGCTTACCTTCATCAGAGTTTATATTGTTCTCCCGTTATAATAATAATAATAATAATAATATGCTAACTTTTAAAGCGCCGTTTTTGTGATGTAATCAGGGGCGCATTAAGACGTGTTTTAAATCTAAAAATCTAAATGTGACCGCTTAAAAAGCAATCGGTTTACAAAGTATAAATGTTTAAATTGGGTATGAAATATGAAAAGTTGATGAAGGTCTTGGAACATGTTGAGAAAAATAAAATCAAAGGTGGAAAAAAGTGTTTTAACCCATTGTAACACAAAGCCGGCGAATCGCCGGCCAAGGTCAATTTATCACTGACTCACAAAGCCGACGATTTGCCGGTTTGTCTTTTGAAGTGATTTTTTTAACTTTAAAGTGAATGACAATAACTTTATTCATAAAAATGACATGAATAAGTATATTTCGGTTACTGATTTCATAATAAAATATAATAATCACAATTTATTTCACATTATTTATTACACCGCGTCTCCCGCGGGGCGAAAAGAGAAGGATGGAGTGCCACATCAGTAAAAGTGTGACAGTCCATTCTTTCTGCCTACCCTTTCGGGGAAACGGCGTGATGGATAGTTAGTAAGTTAGTTATTTATTACAAAATATTACGATATTTTAACATCTGTCAATACCTACAAAATGGCCGAACGCACTCGTAAACAAACCCGTCGCGCTTCTAATATTTCATCAAATGAGGATGAAATACAGCGAATCCTTTTGGAAAGTGGAGGTGAGAATGAAGTTGACGAATATTCTAGTAAGTCTAGTGATCTTACGCCTTCAAACAATGTTTTGGAGCATTTGTTTTGGCTCTCCACATGCCAGAATGCTTTAAAGCTTATCACACTCTTCCAAAACTACCTGGGGATGAGCCATAATGATGTAGCTTACGAACAAAAAAAAATATGCTTTATTTTTTTTTTCGTTTTACCATTTTTATTTTGTGTGTAATTTAGTCTTAATGTTATTGTAATAAAAAAATTAGTCAAAATTAAATAGTGTGTTGTACGAACAAATTATGTCATATTTATTAGTGGTTCAATTGGTTAATTCTTAAAAAATTCGACATTTTAAAACGTATAATGCACCTATTCTCAATTATTTTTCAAATCAAATCAAATAAGTTTATTTCATCAACAGACATTACAAATTTTATTTTTAAGGCATCTATTGAGAACAGGTAAAATAATATATTATGTATAGTATACTACCAGAAACGCATAAGAGATGGTTCAACATTAGGAAGACAGGATACTCTCCAGAATTAAGAGTATTTGCCTTCTGAACGTACTTTCACTAACATGAAAGATGTCGATCTCCGAAGAGACCGCATTCAGCAGACTAATTGCTCTTCCCACCGGTGTCACCAGAGGCAGATTGGTTCTGGCGGCCGGTAGGTAAAACAATCTGTGCTGTCGATGTCAGAGATATCTATCGGGGACAAAATTTTTGGCAAACAGAACCCTTTTGCAAGGCTAAATACTTTACGGATCGAAGTCCTGATTTATAAAAGGGCCTGGCCTTTTGACCTGGTGACCTGGTGACCTGGTGAAAAATAAAAATAGCTTCGTACCTCCGTTTGATTGGAAGTAATTTGATCAATTTACAGCGGAATCAATACAGTGCTCTATCATTGTACTTCACTGGCTTTAAAGTCAAAAAGAATCCAGTATAAACCCTGCTGGACTGTCTTCAAAGCGCTACATGGGATGACACCAAGTTATATATCCGAACTCTGTATAACGGACAAACCTAAATCCAAGAAAATCTAGACTTCACTCGGCGAACCTTTGCAATAGCTGGCCCATTAGCTTGGAATTATCTCCCTTCATACCTCAGATGCATAAATGATTTGACAGATTTCAGATCTAAGCTGAAAACCTATATTTTTCATATTTCCTACGAAATTTACAACTTATATATTCTATTCTATTATTCTATATCTTCTGTTCTATTATACTTTCTAACCGATTGCGAATATCAGATGCAGCGTTTATATTTAGATTTAAAACACATCTTAATGCGCCCTTGAGGTGATTACATCATAAAAAATGGCGCTTTAAAAGTTAGCATATTATTATTATTATTATTAAGTAACAGAGGGGACCTACCTCAGTCTGTGGGCTGCTGGAGCTCTCCTCGTTCTCTAGAAATACAATTAACATTCAATAATTTATATCTGTACACTAAATTTGACTTGATAAACAACCAACCCCATCCTTACCATAGTGGCGTGCCTAGGGTCAACCAGTAAGGCAAGCCCGTCCGACTTTTTTGTGTTATAATATTAGGTCCTTACATATGAAATTGGTGTTTTGTATGGGAGGAACATAAAGTTGATTTTTTTTTAATATAATATATTTATTTAATCAAAGTATGTACCATTGCTATCTATGCACTTTTGCCATCTCATAGGTAGTTCATCGATCCCTTTACTAAAAAAACATTCGGACGGGAATCAATAAAATCTTTGAAGTCGGTTTGGACTGCCCCATCGGAGTTGAATTTTTTCCCTTGCAAGAAGTTATCCAAATTTCGAAAAAAATAGTAATCTGTTGGGGCAAGGTCCGGAGAGTACGGTGGATGTCTTAGACATTCCAATTGAAGCTCTTCTAATTTGGTAGCCGTCTGTTGTGCAGTGTGTGGTCTAGCGTTATCATGAAGCAGCAGTGGCCTAGAGCGATTAACCAGCCTCGGTTATTTAGCAGCTAGCTTTTCTATCATGGTTTGCAGTTGCTGACAATAGACATCTGCCGTAATCGTCTGGCCAGATTTAAGAAATCTGTAGTAAACGACACCAGCACTAGTCCACCAAACGCTGACAAGTAACTTTTTAGGAGTAAATTTTCGCTTGGGGCATGGTATGGCTGGTTCGGCAGGGTTCAGCCATTGCGATGAGCGCTTCCGATTATCATACAGGATCCACTTTTCATCACAGGTAATGATTCGATTCAAAATCCCTTCATTATTGTGCCGGTTTGATTAATGCAACGCAGCAGTCAACGCGCGTTTGTTGATTTGCTTCACTCAATTCGTGAGGTACCCACCTTTCAAACTTTCTCACCTTCCCAATTTGCTTCAAGTGGATTAAAACAGTTTTACCACTAACACCGCAGCTTGCAGCTAACTCGGACGTGGTTTGCGATGGATCCGCTTCCACAATAGCCTTCAATTCTTCATTATCAACTTTGGTCTCCGGCCGTCCACGGGGCTTGTTCTGCAGGTCGAAATTTCCAGAACGAAAACGTTGGAACCAAAAACGCACTGTGTTTTCTTTTGCGGCACCGTCGCCATATACATCATTAATCCTTCGAGCCGTTTCTGCAGCACTGGTGCCACGGTGGAACTCGTACTCGTAAAAAACGCGATATTTCAAGTTTTCCGTTTTGTAAACTGAGTGACGCAAAGAAAAAAAAAACAATTGAGGAAAAAACAAATGAATTATAATTTTCGAAACACAAATACTTGAGTAAATAGCTGTATAAATTTGAATTTAAAATTCTCAACCAAAGAGAAGATATTTGAGATCAAAGTTGCCAGTACGGCAAAACGCCAATTTCATATGTAAGGACCTAATATTAATAGAGGGTCACGATCAGAGACAGTACTACCATAGAAGCCCAGAAGCCCTGCTTGCGTAAAAAATGTTCGAATCAAACCCCCCAAATCTAAGTAATCATGCCCCCGCATATACCAACAACCCACCAAATCACCTTCCAACAATGACCCATTAGACGTAAGAGGAATAGCCGCAAGAGCTGAATCTCTGTAAGCCAGAAGAGGTTTTGATTCAAAATTTCTTACGCATGCCGGGCCTTTGGGCTTCTATGGGAGTACCGCCACTGCTTACTCCTTACATTACGGAGGACAACAACAACAAACCATCACGCCGTTTCTCCGCACAAAACGGTAGGCAGATAGGATGGACCGCCACACTACTCTATCCTGGCACACCTCTCTAGCTTCCTCCACATTCATACAGCGAGTCATACACGCACGTCCATTCTTCTGACTTCTAACATGACCAACCTTTAAAATTTGATTAATCTGGTCATGCCATGTTTTCCGCGGTCTACCTCGACTCCGTACTCCATTTACATCGTTGACGTATACTTTCTTAACCATTCTTTATCCATGCGCTCCATATGTCCGAACCAATGCAGCGATCCTTTCATAATTTTGTTCATAATACCTTCTTTCGCTCTACACTCCTTTCTTAGATCAGCATTTGAAATTCACACATACGTCTTGGGGGACCTCATCTCTACCGCATTTATTCTGCTCTCATTCTTCTTCTGCCAGTTCCATGCTTCGCTTCCATACATTAGGGTTGGGACCAGAACTCCATTGTGAACGGCCATTTTCGCTTTCATTGATAAATTCTAGTTTCTTATTATAAATAAAGGTTATAATAAAATTACTTAGTACTTATTCTAACAAATTAAGAAAGATTTGAGAAAATTTAATTTAAAAAAATTGACTATTTTTGGATGCAACTTTCTCGCCAAAATTCAACTGTCAAGTAGTTAAGAAAAAACAGCATTTATTCATATTGCACAATAGAATTACCATTCACTGATAAAGAATCAGAAATTGCCGGTGATTTGGGGTACTCGGAGTCTAAGGTATCTTCTTCCTCCACTCCACCCTCCCCATCCTCGATCCCATCATCTTCACAGTCGGACGATACTTGAGCCAGTACCGCCTCGTCCCAATCAGAAGACGTTTCCGACAGTACGAGGTCTTCACAATCAGGAGACGCCTGCGCATCCACAAGCCCTGCACTACGGACAGGCCCTCGCGCTAACACATAGCTTTGACCGACGGAGGAGCGCACCAAAAAATACTCCATTATTACCTAATATTCTTAAATACAATCTTGAATAGGGAACATGTTTCCTGTACAATATATAACACGCTCTTTTTTTTAATTATTTATGAATATGACCGATTCAAATTATTTAATAACACTTGAGTTAATCCAAAAATACGTATTCACTGTTACATGACATTTGAATTGAATTCACAATTTACTTTATCAAGTTAAATTGAAACGTATTTTACTAAATACTTGTAACGTTCATTGTACATAATA